>JANVCL010000214.1:25910287-25930881 GCA_026546855.1 Erythroxylum incrassatum | reverse complement strand
GGGGGAGGGGGAGAATGTCACCGTTGGATTAAATGGGCGGTTGGGATGGATTGTGTGGTCGTCCATCCCAACTCGTCCTTAGTATATATACTTAATATATATACTTAATAACTCCATTAGGGTTTAGAGTACTACTATTTTCATTTTGAAAAATGTTAAGCTCCAATGTAACATTATAAATAACAGTAAAGACTTACTTGAAATTTTTAAGAAATACTAAGGTGTGATTTAGACCTTTAACTATGAAATAATTTATTTATAATCTACAACAATAACACTCAGCATAAATCCCGCTGAAGTGCAAAGTTTGAAGAGGTTTACTAGTACGCAGCTTTACCCCTATTTAATAGAGACGTTGTTTCCTAATTGAAACCTATTTATAATCTACTCAAGAATAAATTAAATTGGATACAAATTAGCCAAATTAAAATACCTTATTATTTAAAAGAATTATTAGAAAAGGTAATTTATATTTTAAATTTACATCTTTGTTTAATTTCGTAAGACTAGCTATGAGTAAAAATATACAACAATCAAATATCAAAATTTTTAATTTGTTACAAATATAATTCAAAGGCTAAGAATCGTTGCATAGAATATTACATATAATAAGTCTATTTATGTTCGCATATACATAAAATTCTTAATTAATAAACTGTTAATATTTTTTAACTAAATCTAAAGAGTAATTGATTTTTTATTTAGATTAAAATTTTACATATTAGTTTGTGTGAATATTTGCTACTTTCATAAAACAACTCCAGAAGTTAACTATAGACTTTATTTATAATAAATTAAAATTTTGAGTATTTGATTAATTTTTTATTTGTAACAAATATTATAAAATTGAATAAGATTTCAAATTGAAAATATAATTTGCCTAATAAAACTATAATTTCCTCACTCGTCTTTTTAGCATTTGATGGACACCTTGGTCCATCTTGGTGGGGAGTTGACGTGCAGCAACGCAAGCCACATAACAGCCATGAGGGACATTTCCCAGCAAGGTGATTTCTAGAGATACCAGGCACTCGATGAGAAATTTTGAATTACTGGGTTAGGGTCAATACACCAGGTGCATGGTTTTGCAACTTCCCAAACTAATGTAGTCCCTCAACCTTGGACACCAGTGCCGAGAGGTAGATTTTACTATGGAAGCCAAGTTCTTGAACTGTTGAAAAATAATCTACTTTATTAGTTGGGAGATGTGGAAAGAATAAATAAACGACTATTCTTCACCATGCTATGGGTTACATGATCCGCAAGTTTCTCGAATCAAATGTACAACATCAATAACACTTCCGAGATTCTCCCAGAAATATCTAGCAAAATTTTGGTCACTAACCAAAGTACAACATCAACAACAATTCCGAGATTCTCTCAGAAATACCTAGCAAAATTTTGGTCACTTACCAAAGCAGAACAATCATTTCCAAGTCACTCGCCAAAAAAAATGCGACAGGAGATGCAGAAACCTCCTAAATGTCTTGTCATCTGGAAAGCCACCATCAGCACTCAATTCGAACTGCACCACTCTTTGATGAAATGAACTTAGGTTTCTTAATTACTAGCTCCAAGCATTGAATGATGTCTCCAATTTGGAAATCATCACAGTCATGGATTACAACTCCGCATTCATTTCCTTTTCCCACCCTTTCCACATCCTGCTTTTCCCGCTTCAAAGATGTGCAAGATCCTTCAAACACTACTTCCCCGCTTCTCAAAAGCCTCATGGTAGAGGATAGTGTAACATGACCATCTATCACTCGGCAGCCAGCAATCTTCACATCAGGTCCTTTTGACTTACTTCTCCCTTTTAGCTCAAAGATACCCAGCACTTCAGCCTCACCTGCGACCTGAGTTTCTGAAGTTCCAGGGGCCTTGTCTACTATCATGTTGCCACATTCCTCCAATAGGTGATAGATTACGCGGTGATGCACTACCTAAACCCAATTACAGAGCAAAATTTAGAAGGGCATTTATAGATTCCTATTATAAGTTTCTTCTTGCCGCAAGATCACCAGACTAAACCAAATAACAACAGGAAGCTAGTTTTCCTAAGCTTCTCCCAATGTTTAAAATCATGGATTAAAGCATTTTCATAATGGTTGAAGTTGAAAACAGAGGATTAATACCTTTATACCAGCTTGAGTTGCAGCCTGACTGATAACACTAGGTGGACTTTTTACATTGAATCCAACTATATATGCACCACAGGCTTGTGCAAGGTCCACATCAGACTGAGAAACAGGTCCAACACCAACATGGACTACATTTACAAACACCTGACAGCATACGTGAAAATGATCAATAAAAATGTGAGAAGCGGATAAAACAACGATTAAGGGAAATGCAATTCCAACTTTCAGAAATTATCATATCTTCACAGAGTGTTGGATGTCATTCATGTTAGCTTTATTTAGAAATCAAGTAGATAAGGAACTAATCATTAGTATAACAAAGCAGCTTGATATTAACAAAAACTTTTCAAATGTTAAAAGTAGGCGGGACAACATACCTGAGGACTGTTTAAAGTCTTCAGGGCATCAGTGACAGCTTGGACAGTTCCCTGGACATCTGCTTTTACAATTATAGGCATTTCAATCCTCCCAGGTAAAGACATAGATTCTGATGGTTCCTCAGTTTCTGTCCTTTCCTCTATAATCTTCCTAAGCCTGTCTTTCTCCGATTTCTTCTTTCTACCAGCACTAAGCATTCTAGCTCTTTCCTCAGATTCCACAACAATGATATCATCACCAGCCATAGGAATTCCCTTCAGGCCCTCAATCTCAATTGGTATTGCAGGTCCTGCCTGCATTATCAACTTCCCTGTCATATCCCTAATAGCCCTTATTCTGCCCCACTCAGAGCCAATTACCACATGCTGCCCTAAAACCAAAGTCCCTGCCTTAACAATGGTTGTAGCCAATGGACCACGTCCCTTGTCAATTCTTGCCTCCACCACATAAGCCTGAGCAGGCCCATCAACCCGTGCTTTTAAATCCATCATCTCTGCCTGGAGAAGTAAAGCCTCCTCCAAATTATCCAATCCAGTTTTCTCGACAGCTGAAATTTCCACCACTTGAACGTCTCCACCCATATCCTCCAGCTGCAAGCCCTCTGACACAAGTTGAATCTTAACTCTCTCTGGGTTGGCAGCAGGTTTATCACACTTATTAATTGCAACTACAATGGGTACATTAGCTGCCTTTGCATGGGAAATAGCTTCTAGAGTTTGAGGCATCACCCCATCATCAGCTGCTACAATAAGCACAACTATATCTGTGACTGCTGCACCTCTAGCTCGCATTGCGCTAAATGCAGCATGCCCAGGAGTGTCAAGGAATGTGATTGATGCCCCTGAAGGCATGCTAACAACAAAAGCACCCAGATGCTGAGTTATGCCTCCAGCTTCCTTTGCAGCCACAGATGTCTGTCGCAATGCATCTAAAAGAGAAGTTTTGCCATGGTCAACATGGCCCATGACTGTTACTACTGGTGACCGTGGAAGAACAACTGTTCCTTCATTAGAGTGTTGCCTCCTAACATTAACCCCAACTTCCTGTAAAAATTATAATAGAGAGGGTACTTATATGAAAGTCACAGTGTGACAAATGACTAAGTATTACAATCTTAGAATGAAGGAAAAATAAGGACAATAGAGTAAATGACAGCTGTAAAACCACTGTATAACATGGGGTTTCTTAAATATCCAATTCATTAAAATTGTTTTCTTGCTATCCAAAACACATACTCTAGTCTCAGTAGAAAGACAATCCTAAACTACCAACTAGGCATATCAACCACCCAAAGCCAAATAACCAATATGCAAAATTTTCCATGTTTTTAACAATGCATCATCAGAAAGGTTGAGCCAGAAATTTTATTCAGCGAGGGCAAATTTTCACTAAACATAAAGACTAGATTCTAGCAACTTTCCCCATCCTTCTACATCTAGGAAAAGCTATACAATCTAGAGTTCGATATGGCACTATAGAACAAGGATGACATAGAACGAAGTCCACTCCCCTTTTTCTTTCTTGTTTTATTGTAAACCTAAAATAAAGACAACCTCCAATTCAGGCTTTTCTGGGCTCCAGCTGGTATAGGATAATCACCAATCTCATAATCTCAAGGTCCGATATATGTCAAAATGCTACTGGTCGTTAGGAATGATGTTTTTCTTCTTACCAGTGGGGCATTTGCCCCTAATCAATAATAAATGGAAATTTGTGAATTGCATCTTCCGTTATTACTCAACAAAAGAATCCAATTCATCATCATCCTAATGTTCACTAAAAGCTGTAATACTATTCTTGTGAATAAGAAGAAAAAAAATACCATTGCTACTAGCTCTGCAATGTCAACACTAAGCGGGTCAAATTCTGATCCAGGTTTTTCCCCAACATTCACAAGAATGTCCTGCAAAGTGGATACTAATTCACCAGTACGCTTCGCAAGCTCAACAATAGTCATGCCTTCAAATATGTCAATTGTTTTCTCTTGCAAGGCCTTGGTATTTCTTTTCAGTTTAGGCAGCACGTATGGAGCTTCAACAGGTGGTTGAGAACATTTCTGCTTTCTCTTAAACTTCCCTTTTCTCTGAGGCTTAAATGGCTCGTCACTTCTTCTAGCCAACAACTCTGGACTCACATGTAAAGACCTGAGCAATATAATGCAACCATCATTTGGTCAAATGGAGCTAAATTTGCAGTATTCTGGAGCAATATTTTCACAAGCATGATAACTAAATGGCAAGGTGCATATTGGTACACGCCTCCAACATTAAAAAGAAAGTACAACTAGAACTCACACAGATTAAACATACTCAAGTAATGTTCTGGATGCTGGATTATTGATATTAATTAGAATAACTGTTTTCAAGGTAGTCCAAGGTGCTAGACACTGTCAAGGTGCTAGGATCTCTAGATTTCCCAAGGCACCAAATACCAAAAGATACACACCCCTGAGTGGAACAAGGTGCCACTTCAAAAAATATAGACACTTATAAAAGTCAAAGAAATATCAAACCTATTTATGATTCAATCCAATAATCTTCCAATTTAAATTTTATTTCATGAATTGCATATGCTAATATTGGAGACATAAAAGGAGACGCAGAAGTTCATAAATGTCTGCAATGCAAGCGACTTTTGTTTCTACAGAGCTCTTTCATAAATGATTAATTATGTTAATACGTAAATTGGATCTTGATATTAGTAAAAGTAACACTAAAGAACGTACTTTTAGTAGATTATGAGAGCTCAATTAAAAGATTAAATTAATTAAAAGTCATACAAATGATAAAGTTTGTTGAAACTCAAATAGCATTTAGAAGTTACGAGAAACTAAATTCCAATAGTTGGCAACCAAAAACTAAGTTATTATGACCAAAGGTAGATAGTATCCCTCCTACCCTCAGAAATTAGTTACGAGTAAGAACAACATGATAAGAACAAATTTATATTATCTACTCAAATGGTTCAGTAAAGAGGTAAAAGAAACATTTAAAAGCTATGTTGGGAGACAAGGGATCATCTATTCTTCCAATGCCCTTATTCCAAACAGATCTGGGAAAGAATACAGCTTGCTTGCAATCATTATTGTGGAGAAGAGAGTTGGTAGAGTCTGAACTTCCAACAGAGCTAACCTATCAATAATCACACTCTCCTCAAGCTGGCTTTATGCACAACTGTCTATAAGGTGTGGAGAGAAAGAAATCAAAGGATGTTTATGCACAAACAAATGGATAGTTAACTTATTATGCTCGAACACATTTACAAGAATAAAGGAAGGTATCGTAGTCAACCTCAGTGGGAAAAAGATCATAAGGAGCATAGCTACAAGATGGGGCCAGAATTGGGATCGAAGCAAATTTAAAAGTTAGCAATCAAGATTCCAGGAGCTGTGAATAACAAAGCAGAGCTGGTGAGGAGGAAATGTCTTAGAAATATGGTGACCATGGAATTCAAGCACGAAAAAATAGATGCAACTGATGCACTGGAAGCTCAGAACACAACAAGATTCATATTCTGGATTCAACATTTCATAGTTAGGTTGCTGATGGACTCGTTTAGGCAATCAATAATTGAAGCTGAGATTCGAGACAAATGAATTCAGTGGCCTTGGCCCATCACTTAGAATTACTCAGAAGCTGCAAGAACCCTGTACCTGTAGAGCTTATTGTGATGGAGTTTGTCTCCTATGTATCTTAGAGACCATGAATAAAGAAGATAGGAATCTTTTGTTTAGTAACCTCAAATGATATCTAGTCCATGTAACACCATCTCAATGTTGTAAGTTAGTTCCTTGAGCTCCTTGGGGCTCATTTGTACTGAACTCATGTAAGGGTTTGGGATTCCAAAAAACAAACCTATGTTTGTTGCTCAATTAACACCAATTTTCAGTTCACAGGATCGGCTAATAGAACCTGTTAGTTCTTGAATTCAATCAGAAGAAATGAAGAAAAAGAGAAGTTCAGAAGAAGATATTGATACCTTATAAGTAGTAGAGATGAGTGGAAAGAAAACTCTGCAGAACAAATTTAAGAATGGTTACTATCGCAAACTAGAAAATTTATCAATGTCATAAAATTTCAACTCTCTACTAGCAAATACTTGCGATTATTACAACATATTCAAATCCTATGTGGCCTGAATAAAATGGTATAAGACATGGATATGATAATGATGTATGTGAATGATGCTTTCTCAACAGAAACTAAGTGGTCTATCATTCAGATGTTTTTGTGTTTCAACGAAAAATAAATACCAAAAGATTTCTTAAGAAAGAAAAATGGAAAAAGAAGAAGATAGCATTCCATAGCACGTGCAAGATATGTTTTTTTTAGTGACTGCCACAAGATATAAGCATCAAAAATATCCATGCAATTGTTGCTCACCGGTTGTAATCGCAGGAGAATGTGATTTTATCCCTATATTAAATTTTCTTTTAGGAAAAAGCCCCACTGCTTGTTCCCAAGATGCAGCACTCAAAGCTCTAACAAAACCAACATGAATACCCTGCAAGATGATATAGATCGAACATATTATATGTTTCATCTGCATAAATATGAAAATGAACGAGAGGGAGTTATTTGAATCCAAACCACAAACAAGGATAATACTATCTAAGGTAATAGATTTCGAATTAGCAAGCACTCTCTTCCAATTGAAGACGGCATGAACCACCAAATAGTTGATTCAATTGACACATTTCTAGACTCCCCAGGAAGAAAACAGTAGAACACAATCTACAAGTTGACAAATATCGATCCAAAGCTCTAAGACATTCACTTCAAATACAACAAGAATTTCTATTGGAAAGATGCAATAAGGGATACAAGAAAGACCAATAGATGATAATCGGTATAATAACACATGAAACAAGCCCCCATTGTACAAAGGTCCCATTAACAATTCTATGCATTGTCATTAGAAAGAATCAATTGTTTGCTTAAAACATTGGATTTTCCCAACTAACCCTCACACCAACTCTATGGTATGTTACAAGAGCAAAGGTCGTCCAGAAAAGGTAATACGTTATCTTTCTTCTAAAATTAAAAATCCTGAAAAGTAATCAGAATTCATATTGTTTAACATTCAATTCTTCCACACAACAAAATAAGTTATAAAAGCAAAGAAGAAGAAAAAGAAATTTCACATCTTACCCTTGTCCAAATCGCTCTCCAAGCCATTCATAAACTTCAGAAAGTCTACAAAAGCAAGTAAAAGAAAAAAGGAGCAAGAAATGAATAACCATCAATCCAGATTCACAGAAACTCCAATACAACATATATGCTCCACATAATTGACACCAGGTCAACAAGTAAACCATAAATATCCAAACACAAAGCCATAAACCCAAATGAGAAATTGAATAAACTAAGCTCTTACCATCAAGAACACCTTACAAAATTGTAGAGCTGCTTAAATTAGCAATAGACCAAAAGGTACTTGTTTAGGTGAAGGGGAAGAGGGATGAGTTAAAACTATTGAAGGAAGTAACTTTCAGGTTGAAACATGGGACTAAGCGAATGAAGTTATAGGTCTTGATCTTCTCCTTAGGCCTTCTTACAACTAAGGGGACTTCTACTTTGCTCGCTTCTCTATCTCTCTGCAACAACCAATTGGAGATCCTACAAGTATGAAATAAATTGTTGACATATAAATTTAATGACCCTTATTGCTAAGGTTTGTTTTAAGCTGTAATGGTAAGAGAAGGAAGGTGTTCTAATTTGTATTATAAAAGAAAGCATTGCATACATATGATATATTATTTGATATAAAATAAGACTGTTAGGATCCAAAATCCTAACAGGCACTATTCCAGCAGTCCACAAAAGGAAACACCAAGAAACCCAAGCAATGAAACAGAAAGCAAAACAGAGAAGAAGGAAATATGAAAAGAAGCTTAATGCAGTCGCATATTGATAGGCTAATCTTCGAGGGCTAGCCAACCTCCTCAATACAAAATCCTCATAACCAATTCTGAGATATCCCCTCATCAGTCCCACACTACCCCTTTTATTCCCCCCTCTCTAACTAACTAACCAACTCAGCCTCACATCTCTCCCCACACCCCTGCACACTCTCCAAATTACCGATCTGCCCACCCCTTCTCTTCCTAACATACTGCTGATTATAACGAGTCTCAACAAAGACTCACATAATTGCTAATATGATAAAACTTGTTTGATTTCTTATATTAAACTGAATGATGGCATATATATTTGACAAATTTTGAATTAAATATTTGATTTAGACTTTATTGGAAAAAGATGGAAGAAGTTGTAGCTCAAGGATATAGAAAAATGTCATGTTTGATAGCCATCCAAAAAGGACATCTTATTGTTCAAGTGCATCATGAGGTAATGAGAGATTTATACTCTCTACAAAATAACAATACCTACTATATTGGATTTTCTGGGATGTACCCTAGACTAAACTTTTTGCAAGGCGCTCATCCACAAACTATTCAAGATTGGTATGATTTTGGAACGATAAATGCTATGTACTTGACAAACCCAGTGTTTCCTGAGATATCATTACTTCCCAAGTGGATCCAAGGAGTTAAGGATTGTTATCTAAATAATCCTACCATAACTCTGAAAGATACATTGGTATTAAAGATATTATCTCCTGGTCTAGATTTTCATGAAGAACAATATGATGCTTATCATTTTATTACTTTAGGAAAGGCAGAACATTTTCCCATTATTGTGGATAATGAATTACGAAAAGAATTCTCTAAATACTGTGAAAATCATATTCATTACAGAAGAGGCATCATGATGAGAACTGTTATTTCTAGCATGGAGGCAACATTTAAAAAGGGATTTCAAACCTACACCGAAAAAAGCAATTTTTCACCTTCATGCGTGTAAATTCAAAATTTCTTAATTTGAAACTGAATATAAGATTTAGAAAACACAATTTTTTTTTTATTTTTCTCTAAAATTTCGTTTTCAACTGAGAAAACGTAAATAGGTTAGAAACCTTCACCAAAGTTTCTTTCATTTCAAAGCATTCCCTAAAGTATATCCATTAAAAGTGGGTTAGAAAAGTTGAGACATGTGCATAAGTTGTCAATCCCATTTAAGTTGTCAATCCCGTTTAAGGTTCAGCCAAACTTTTTATGGAATCCATAAATCACCAAATGAGAAAAAGACAAACCAGCAAAACGGATAAATGAAGAAACAATTTCATCAACATTACTAAAACAACTTAGGAGCTTTAAGAAGAAAAAAGCACCTGGGTTATGATATCAATAAAAGATCACCCAGAAAACAAATCCTTCTAACTTGATAACTACCAACACAGACTACAACAGCAATCCACAAATCGCACCCAAATAATACAAGTTCATCACTAAATAAAAATTCTTTGCAGATTTGGAATCCCTACACAAGATGCTCAGAACAGCAACTCACAATCACAGCTACAGAAAAAATGAGTTGATGCTGTCGTAATCTAACAATAATTATAAGTAACCAGGAAGAAGAAGAAAGATAGAACTCATTAAAAAAAATCAGAAACGAACAATCAACATAAGAACACTGATGATGAATTATAATTCAAAAAAATGACGACCGCAAGACAAATTTCCAGGAAGAAGCAAGACATGTAAACATATCAAGAAATGGAGCAATTTTTCACATGTATCACCACGTTCACACAGCCTAAAAAAACACCATTCCATCAACAACCGCTAAAAAGTACAAAAATAAAAGGTTATCAATTCAATTTCAACTATCCATAACAATCGCACTTCAAACAACACTAAACCGTCAAACTCAACACAATCCACAACTTACTCTCACACAGACCCAAACACTTGTACAGAAGAAAAGGAGCGAAACCAAAAAACGAATTTACTAACCACTTCTAGAGACCTGCACCGTTTAATCTTCATGACGAATCAGAGAGCATTGCACGAACAATCAAAATCGATCAAGTATAATGATCAATTCTTCAAAATCTAGAACCGATCTAAACGCTCCGCCAAATTTGAAAGCCTAAAGCACGCGCTCAGTGAATCGTCTGTCAAATAGGGTTTTGGCAGTAACCGGACTCAAAATTTTCGAATAAAATTGATTAGGATTTTTTAAAAAATTCAGACACCGAACCGATATTTTAAAAAGTCAAAGGATTAAAGATTAAATCAATATTAAATCGATATCAATTTAGTATATAATAAATAAAAAGTAAAAAATATTAAAAATTTAGTTTAAATAAAAATACACTAATATTTATTATTATATAATGATCTTATAATAAATCAAATCTAATAATTCAAACTAAATTTGAATGTAATATAACAAAGAAGACGAATAAGACCTTTTTACGAAGACCAGAAGTACCAGGTTTCTGGCCATCGAAAGGAGTAGTCTGCACACACGTAACCTTGAAGACTACCATGCAACTAAAAATATTGTAAAAATGCGTTAAAAGCCCAGAGATATCCAAGAGCCAGTAAGCAGAATCCAAAACCCAAAAGCTAAAAGCCAGATCAAAGCAACGATGTACAATAAGCAAAGAATGAACAAAAGCTACAATCGACTGATATACAAGGAGTAAGAAGGAGATACATACGAATACGAATACAGAAGGAGAAGGAAGGAGGGCGGCTGTTGATGAACTGAAGCTTTCGGTCAACCGCCTTTTGGCCCGCAAAGAAGAGACGTTGTTAGCGGCAGTGTAATTCAATCCGGGCCTTTTGTAAGTTCATTTATTTCAGAAAGTAAATGATCACAATAAAGACACTATTTCATAATTAACAACATAAGTTGGAAGATTTCTAATGACCTCTATCTAGCGCCCTGTTTGGTTGGCGGGAAAGTAAAGTTAATCTGGAATCTGATTCCTTGGAAAATAAATTCATGGGAAAGTAAAGATATTTACATGTTTGGATACTTATAAGAATTTAATAGAAAAGTTGGGTGGATTTTTATTATGATGTTTGGTATGCATCTGTCTAAGTTTAGTTTATTTGCACATCTAGTCAAGTCACTATTGACCAAATACAGGTACAAACGCAAATGGCATTTTTAGCAAATAAATTGAGGCCTAATTCAACTTTCAGATGACCTAGTTCCTAGTCCAGACTAACTAAGTACCTAATAACCCTCTTCTAGAACAGACAAGGTTGAAATCTTCAATTCATTTTGTTGCTCAAATGCAACAAACTAAGTTCAATTGTGCACAATCTGACTGCACAAAAAGGCCAGCTTCAACCCAATATTTAGTAGAAACAAGGAAAAAGACCAAAGCAGCCGACCTGTTTCAAACCACAGTTTTTCTTTTTCCCAGAATCCAATCAAAGAAGACCTAGTCCGATATTACACAGATATAACAATGGAAAATAAATATGACAAGACACTTACCGGAGGGCGACGGGAAGAGATGGGCGCTCTAGGTAGGTTTAGGGATTCGTATTGTGCTTTTCGCTGCTGGAAACTTGACCTAATTAAATGGTATTTTCATTACTGGGCTTGTGGAACTGCTGTATATTTGTAATGCGAAAAAAGATAGGAAGAAGAAGGGAATGGATACGAAGCCTAAACCTGGCAAGAGAGAGATCGACTCCTACACCATTCGTGGCACGAACAAAATCGTCGAAGGCCCTCTTTTCCACGGTCGAGGTATTCTTCAAAATTTGGACTTCATCTCTGCTGATTCATTTATTATGCAGTCGGCGATTGTGTGTTTTGAAGAGGTGGTCGTGGTTTTCAAAAGAATAAGATGAATATTTGAAGAGGGGAAGAATCGAGCAAAAGTCGTAATAAGAAGAAGAAGAATATCTGGTAGTGATTTTTAAAACAGACTTGTAATAGAAGAAGAGTAGTATTTTAATAAAAGAGTTCTTTAAAAAGAAAAGGTTAAATTGTTTGGTATAATTTTTATATTAAATTATTGAGAAAAGTAATTTAAACACTATGAGAGTGTTGGTATTTAAAATTTTTGAAAAGTGCTATTATTTTTTTTAAATTAGAAAAAAATTTATTTTCTTAAAAATAAAAAAAAAATAAACTAAACGTAATAATTTAAATTAAAAAAAAGATTATTTTTCCGGTTAATATTTCGTGTCAATCAAACGGGGCTAGGTTTATTCTATAATACTCGAAAAATATTTTTCCTAAATCTGCTGGCTGTACACCAAATAATCATGACTCTAATGCCATTTTTCGCAACAACAAGGTAAAATTAAAATTTTGCAACGTAAATTGTGTAAAATCATTGAATAAAAAAATCAAACACAAATATCTTAATTATGAGAAGAAATAAAGGATTTTATCATATCTAAGCTTCTCAAAATATCAAAGATTAAAGAAATTCGAAATAAATCTTCATCCTCTATGTTATCACTATTTGTTATAATATTAACAACTTCAAAAAAGGATGTAATAATTTCATTTATCAATTCTACATAATCTAAATCTAGTCCAAATATTCCATATATAAATTTCTCCAGAAAATAAGAAGTCATGATTTAATTACATACATAACAGGTTTACATTTCCAAATTAAATGGTCCATTATGCTTCCGCACCTGTATCGTTAGTGTTTGATCATAGCTTTACCGAATTTTCATGAAGTCTTTTACCTAAAGTTTTAACTCTAACTTTAAAGTAAGATAACTACCCTTGACGCTTCCTTCAACAAAGTCCAGCACAGTATTAATTTGTGTCCTACCTTAAGGCATATACAAAATATTTTAGAAGAATAGTATGGTTTCAAAATAGAAGTTGTAAATTATATCTGCAAAAAGGAGAGATTTTATTTCATAGGGAAAGATATTATAAAAAGGAGATACATAGAGATTGCTTAATGCCTTGAAGTATGAATTCTAGAGTTAACAAAAAATGCATCTTATCAACTTTTTCAAAAAGTAGATTATATCTTTATCTATAGATGTTCTCTTTCATCTAAGTGACTGGAGAGATTTTTATCTTATCTTCTTATCTTTCATATTTAGAATAGTCTCTATATGTACAAATGCCAAACATTTTAGTTTTATCTTTTTCTTTAAACAACTTCAAACCACTTGTCCAAGAATGATAGATTTTTTCTGTGTGCTTTCAGATATGACATAATCTTTTTTGTATTTCAAGACTAGATCTTATCTTGCCTCTTTCAATCAAGCTTATCTTCATTTTCATAAAAATTGCAACAACTAATGGTGTCTTTTTGGTTGGGGCTATCATTAAAGAAGAAAATTTGTCTTTTCTGGCAAAGGTTTGAAATCCCTTTTTAAATGATGCCTTCGTACCAAAAATAACAATTCTCATCCCAATGCCTCTTTTATAATGAATATCATTTTCATTGTATTTAGAAAATTCTTTTCGAAATTGGGTATCCATAATAATGGGAAAATGTTAAGCCTTTATCAAAGTAATAAAATGATAAGCCTCATATCATTCTTCGTGTAGTGGCCCCTTACTACAGGGTACACACCGGAACGCCCGCAGGTCATTTCGGTACATATCCTACGATAAAGGTGATCTACGAACAATCACTACAAACACTTCACATGGCATCATAATAAAACATCAATATAAAAATCACATTGTTTTTTAAACCAAATTTTTTCTCGTTTCATTTCATCAAAATCAAATGTTTATACACTTGTCATCCTTTACTGTCTGTACATCAGTCCAAAAACCTAATACAAAATGCTACATGAAAGAGAAAAAACATCAGATCTATCTAGACCATCCCAAAAGTCCCACCTGACCGACTTGTGAGCCATGACTTCTCTCGCCAAAACAATCTACACGGCTAGAAATTCTCTCTGAAGCTAGGAGTCTACTCTTGGTCCTGAAAGCCTGAAAATTAATTGCAAATTTTGGGTGAGTTTTGCGAACTCAGTGAGGTAACTATCATCGATGGTTCACTCAATTCATGCAACAATCAAGTATATCACAATTATTTCATAACTTCACATCGATCATAAGTAACACTTTATTTCACATAAGCATAAGACATTTTGTCTTTCACTCAATTAAGCATATTTAATCAAATGCATATGAAATGCTCATGTGACACTTTTCTAATTATTACGGTGTTGTAACTGAGCGCCTGAACTGTTCCATATAAGGCACATTAAGCAATGAGCTTGACGCTCTAAATACTGTTGAGCTCGAGGCTCAAATACACTCGTTGAGCTTTAAGCTCTAATCGGTGGCTGGTCCGATCACAACTGTCATTATCTGATTATGCATTCATGAATGAAATGCATATGCCACAATCAATCAGCATATATCACAATCCATCACATATGTCACAATCAGCACATATGTCACAATTAATCACATCATAGGCACGTAGGTCTCAAATTCACATACAAGTAGCACTTCTATAACACAACTCCCCAGTACACAGTCATCGGACCTTCTGTCCGGAATCCACAATCACAAGCAAATCATAACCCACCATTATCCACCACAGAAATATAGGCAATTAATAATTGAGAGAAACCGTCTAGGTTACTCACCAATAGCTTCCGAAGCTAGTGCCTGGAAGTCTCGGCAACGTCTGTGGGTTGACGTTCCAAATGCGCCTTTATAACAATTAAAATACACAAATATTACCAAGTATACAGTCAGAAATGTTTAATAATGCACATGAAGAAAGTAAAATGCGTACAATGCACGTTCGTGATATTCCCAGCATTATTTCAAAAATTCTCATCACAAAATTACCCTCTAAATTTTAGAAATGCATAGATACCAAAATCACTCAATTCGGACCTCTATAGATCCAATTATTGTTAAAACACGGACCAGAAAAATAATTACGTGGTCCCCTCACTTTGACTTAATCAATCCACGTCAATTTCATCTCTAAAAATTTACAATTTCACATAGAAATGAAATTAAAAATTTCACGAATCCAATGCCTCAAGAATCAGGTCAATCGGAGGTCGGATGACCAAGTTATAAGCAAAATAAGGCAAAGAGTTAAAAAATAAACTAATAATAATAATAATTTGCGCCGCACGCAGCGTGCGCTCAAGGGTGCGCGTAAGCTCGCCCTCGCGAGGGATGAGCCAGACGCTCGCTGGCTTGCAAGGGGCGAGTTGGACGCTTGCCCTCGTGAGGGTGAGCTGGACGCTCGCGAAGGCAAGGCGTCGCCCTTGCGAGGACCAGCGTCCTCGCCTGATCCATTTTCATTTTTTCATTTTTGTTTTCTCTTTTTCCTCTCTCCTTACACAAATCATAACTTTTCACACAAGTGTCCAGAAATCACAAATGAGGTCTCATTGGAAAGATCACAGAAAATCCTATAAGTTCCTTCAAGGACTTACAACCCAATTTCACCCCTGAGGGTGTCAAAAATTCAATCAAATTTTCTGCCTAATCACAATTTTCCAAAACAGTACAACATTCTTCTAAAAATCATATCTTCCCATTCCCTTTGCCAAAAATTCCAAGCTTTATATCAAAAGAAAGATCAAAACATATTCTACAACTTTCCTGAAGAACTGAAAAATCAATTTGACCTCTAAGGGAGTCAAAAACCACTTCAAAGTTTCTGTCCACTAATGATCATACCAAATAGTAACATAAACTTGTAAAAATCATAACTTCATATTCTATGGTCCAAAAATTCCATACTTTACATTAATGAAAAGATCAGAAAACATGCTACAATTCTCATGAAGCACGTAGAAGCAAACTCTACCTTTAACTAGGTCAAAATCTCACATGAATGTTGCTGTCCAGTTTCATATTATTAACAATCACCTAATCCATAAGCAAAGATCAAACACTTATAACTACCAACTCCAAGGTCGAAAAATAGCACATTTCATGGTGATAGAAAGCTAACAAGAAAAGTTACAACTTTCATGAAGACCAATTTAACAAAATCAACCTAAATCAACCTAGAAAAATTTCCAAAGTTTCATATCACAAATCTCGTATTACTATTCATGCTGCACATTTTGACACTTTCAAGTTAAAATTTAGAACTCTTTAAGCCACAATTAAGCATCACTTCCTTCACAAGAAATGTAGCCAAACTCCTTAAGTTTAATTCAAGCCTAACCTCATCTCAATTGCATAACCATATAAAAAGTTATGGCAAAAATATTGAAACATTTACAAGTCAAATTTTCCAGATTTTCAACCTATCTTAAATCCTACATTTCCCATACCATTTCTAAACCACTTCTCACTCAATTCATTTCATATATCCACTATAACTAACTCACAACCTATCCTTGAACATTAGTCCACAAAATTGCAGCACACACACTCAATCATCTTCCTTTAATACCCTCTTATCTTTATTCACTAATATCAATCCAAAACAACTCAATTTACCTATACCATATTCAACATCATTCATTAACTTCTACCTCATCAATCATCAATCAACCAAGGAAATAACATACCCATATACACCAAACACAATTTCATGCAATTAATGCACAAGACATCACAATTAATGCATTTAACTACCAATTTATACATAAAGCACAATTCTTACCTATTTAAGCTTCCACTTCTAAACTTCAAAATCTCACAATCCTCCTAACTTTCCCTACCACACACGGCCATCATCTTCTTAAGGGGAAAATCTTAGGTTTGTTTTTTTTGTAAACAAAAGAAGAGAAAATAAGTAGGATAAGAGAGCTTTTGTGTAGGTAGAGCTTGGTGACAATTAACAAGAAGAAGAAACCTACGAAGAAAGAGGAAAAAGGGAGGCTTCGGATGAGAAGAAGAACAAAGGAGTTTGGTCTTATGAAGGCATTGTGAACGACTAAGAAAGGGTGATATTTATTTAAACCTATGACATGGTGGCATGTTAGGCAAGTGACAAGTGTCACTTGCCACATGTCACATGCTTATGCCCTCACTTATTTCCTTTCCAATAAAAATTCAATTTCTCCTCCAATTTCTCCCAAAATTCCAATGGTTCAAATTAATAAATCCTAAAGCCATAGCTTTAATTTTCCAATGCCATTGGACAATACTTTTTACTACCGGTAACTAGTCAGTCTGCCACTTGGCATTTTTTCTAGTCTGGAAAAGTACCCCGAAATTTTCAGAAAAATTTCTAAAATTCTCCAAAAATTCAAAACTCACAAAGACCCACTCCAACTCAATTTTCAAGCAAAAAAATCATATTTTTCACAATAAGCACATTAGAAACACATGAACTGGGAAATGCCATGAATGCATGTACAATCATTACATGTGCAAAATTCACTATTCATATATATATATATATATGAATGTATGAACATAGCAAAACAATTTTAACCACTCCTAACCCGTCCCAAATTACTATGTTACCCTTCCCATCGATGATGGGATGTTACAACTCTCCCCCTAACAAAAAATTTCGTCCTCAAAATTTTTACCTGTTTGCTCGAACAGGTGAGGATACTGTCTCCTCATATGCTCCTCGGTCTCCCAAGTTGCTTCCTCAGTTGAGCAGTTCCTCCATAGGACTTTCACTAATGGAATGACCCTGTTTTTCAACTGCTTAATCCGTGATCCCACAATCTTGACCGGTTCCTCAACATAGCTCAAATTGCTAGCAACCTCAATCTCTTAAACCGGTATCACATGTGTCGAATCTGATCAGTATCATCGGAGCATACTCACATGAAAGACATTATGCAACTGAGACATCTCATTCGGTAAAGCCAACTTATAAGCCAAAGGTCCTATCCTCTCAATGATCTCATAAGGATCAATGTACCTAGGGCTCAACTTGCCCTTTTTATCGAATCTCAACACTCCTCTCCACGGTGACACTCGTAAGAAAACTCTGTCTCCTACACTGTACTCCATATCCCTCCGGTGTTGATCCACATAACTCTTCTGTCTATCTTGAGTCGTTTTAATTCGGCTCCGGATCAACTTCACCTTGTCTTCTATATCCTGAATCAACTCTGGGCCCTCAACCATTCTCAAACCCTCTTCATACCAATAAAGAGGCGATCGACACTGTCTTCCATACAATGCCTCGTATGGTGCCATTCTGATGCTACTGTGATAATGGTTGTTATAAGCAAATTCAATCAAAGCTAGATACTGATCCCATGCTCCTCTAAACTCCAACACACAAGCTCGAAGCATTTCCTCAACATTCTTGATTTTCCTCTCACTTTGTCCATTTGTCTGAGGATGAAATGTTATACTGAAGTTCAACTTAGTACCCATAGTAGATTGCAAACTCTGCCAAAACCTTGAAGTAAATCTGGGATCCTTGTTTGATACTATAGACACTGGAATCTCATGCAGTCTCACTACCTCGTTCACATACTTCTGGGCCAATTGATCGAGTGAATTATTCTCCCTCACTGGTAAGAAATGGGCCGATTTAGTTAACCGGTCCACTATAACCCAGATAACATCATGTTACCTCAGAGTCTTAGACAATCCCATGATGAAATCCATAGTGATTCGTTTTCATTTCTACTCTGGAATAGGCAACGAATGGAGCTTCCCTACTGAATCCTGGTGCTCAACTTTAACCTGCTGGCACGCCTTACACCTGGATACATACTCTGCCACCTGCTTCTTCATGTCAGGCCACCAAAAATGCTGCTTTAGAGTGTTATACTCTTGGTAGTACCAGGATGCATAGCATTGGCGGCTATATGAGCTTCCTCCAAAATCTCCCTTCTCAGATCATCCACATCTGGCACACATAGCCTCTGTCTCAACCATAATGTCTCATCCCTCAATTCAAACTCAGAATTTGAATTTGCCTTTACTTTCTCCATAAGCTTCACCATATCAGGATCTTTGCCCTGAACTCTCCTGATTCTATCATGTAGCATCGGTCTGAGTTTCAGTGTGGCAATCAGAGCCCCATCCTGCTCCAGATTTAACTCCACATTTAAGGCTCTCAAATGGATCAAATTAGTTAACCTTAACAACTGAATCTGAGCTGCACTGGTGTAAGACTTCCTGCTCAAGGCATCTGCCACCACATTAGCTTTCCTTGGGTGGTACTTAATGGTACAATCATAATCCTTCAGTAGCTCAATCCATCTCCTCTGTCTCAAGTTCAACTCCCTCTGACTCAGCAAATATCTCATACTCTTATGATCAGTGAATATCTGGAAGGTCTCTCCATACAAATAATGTCTCCAAATTTTCAGAGCAAAGACAACTGCAACTAACTCTAAATCATGTACGGAATAATTTACCTCATGAGACCTTAATTGTCTCAATGCATAGGCGATCACCTTGCCATGCTACATCAATACACACCCCAATCCCTGATGCGAGGCATCACTATACACTTCATAACCTCCAGTCCCTGATGGAATAGCCAACACTGGTGTAGTAGTCAATCGATGTTTCAGCTTTTCAAAACTCGTCTGACACTCCTCAGTCCATCTGAACACCACATTCTTCCTCAGAAGTTTTGTTAGAGGGGCTGAGATCAGAGAAAACCCCTCGACAAACCTCTGGTAATACCCGACCACTCCTAGGAAGCTCCAGATCTCCTACACATTTCTTAGAGCTTCCCACTTCATCATTGCCTCTATCTTCTTCGGATCTACCATCTCCAGTCACTATGTGTCCCAGAAACACTACCTGATCCAACCAAAAATTACACTTACTAAATTTGGCATACAACTGCTTTTCCCTCATAATCTGCAAAATAAGCCTCAGATGCTCAGCATGCTCCTGTCTGCTCCTCGAATTGTTGGATCCCGTTTCCGGAACCAACTCTCTTGCTTAAAATCGTGAAACTTGAGCGTGCGTATTACTTTGAAGAGTTATAAATTTATTTTTTTCATCTTTGAATCCATAAAGACATCATCAAATCATCTTCATGCTCATAGCATCCTAAAATTCACTTGCGATATCTCCCATGGTGTGCTCATACAAATCAGTCACCAACTTGAACCCATTTCTCCTGCTTGCAAACAGAATTCGGAAAACTTAAAACCTTAATTTCAATTTGACTTCTTCATGTAGATCATAGCTCTATGACTCTTGTTTAATTTGGCACAAGAATTACCTCAATCGGAGCTCTATAGCTCAAGATATCATCAAAATACCACAACGTGCACAAAACCCTAATCATGCTCTCTTAGCCGACCTCTTACTTGCTCTA
>JANVCL010000214.1:25853584-25867279 GCA_026546855.1 Erythroxylum incrassatum | reverse complement strand
CTGGAATATTAAGGCATTGAATTCATTAAGACCTAGAGCTTTATTAGGACTGAGGCTAAAAAGAATTGCTTTTATATCCAACTTGGTGAAAGGTCTAAAGAGGGAGTTTTCTTGTAAAGGACTAACTGAATAGAAATGAATCTACTAAGCTCCCACAGAAAAGCAGAGCAATAATTTTCTTACAAAGAAAGTTCTTAAATTAGTGCTTTAAACTTAAGATACTCTTGATTATATATTGAGTTCCCCAGAGAATCTGATAAGACATTGATTTCATTTTGATTCCTTCTTACTAGTATTGAATTATGAAAGAATATAATGTTCCTATAACCCTAATTAAGCCAAAAGATCCTTGATTTTTTGCTTCATGACAGAATTATGGACTTCAAGAGCCTGAAGTTTCCTAAAGCCTGTAGTTTTTGTCACTTAAGTTGAACATGTAAAGGTTCATATACTATTCATGCTAGACTTCATTGAGATAATATTTTGTAACTTTGACATTTTCCTTAATATTAGGGAAAAGACTTTTTTTAAAGGACTTCCAACTCTTTGTTATAGCTCTAAACTTTCTCATGAACTGGTAAAGCTTTCATCCTTTAACGGGCATCATCACTACTTCCTAACAACCTCTTCAAACTATCTAACATTAATTAGATAATTATTAAACCTAAATTAAGCTTTGTTTGGATTACTTATTGACATAATGAGGACTTTAATGAAGGAATATTTTGAATATATGGAGTTACCAAAATAAGCTTAACTAAAGGGAACATTGTTCAAACAATGCTAAATTCACCATTGCCTTATCCAATTTCTTCCTTATAAACTAATCAGGACTTTGTCTATAGTTCTAGATGAATACATGTCCCTGAAATGATATGTCACCTTTTTATTGGGAGACATAGTTTCTAAACTCATCATTCAGTTGTTGATAGTCGATGACTTACCTTTAGCCTTATATATATACATAATATAATTGAGATCTCCAATGAGAATCTAAGGACTTTGGTTTCAAACATAGATTAGCTTCAAGTCATTCTATAATACATTTCTTTAAAAAGCTTGATTTGCTACATGGATGAATGGAATGTTGATAAGTAAAGGGGAAATGAAAGTTAAGAATTTATCCAATTTCTATTTATTGAGGTTAGTCTCCCACTTACAATAAACAATAAAATGCAATTGGATGGTTAAATAGATCAAATGATTTGTTAGAAAAGAGTTCATATAAGCAATAATTATCATATCATTGTAGTTTTGTTAATCATTGCATATAGTGCTTCACATTTTACCTAAAAATCATAAATTATCTTTACAAATTTTGGCTGTTATTTTTATTTACAGTAGGCATATAAAGATAGGCTTCTTATCTAATAACAAATCTTCGACAATATATTGCTTATTAGGACTACAGAATCCTTTAATATTTTGTGTCAAAAAAGAAATTAATGAGACATTTAGGGATATCCCTTATAATAGTTATTATTAAGTACCCACCAGGCATTTTTTTAACTAGTATGAAAATTTCCCTCTTTGTAGTTTTCCTTAATATCTATCATTTTATATGTCATAAAAGGAGTAGGATGACTATGATCCAAATTTATCTAGATATTTATCAATTAATCTATGCATGGATTCAACTTTAGCAGATTTGAGATTCCTGAGCATGTATTCTCTTATCTTTCCTTTGAGGGGTCTATGGCTAGTTGACCCTTTGATAACACTAAGGAATTATCCTTAATAAGGGAGTTAGGCTTATTCTCTCTAATAGTGGTTTAGTTATGAATCTTTAGATTTTCTACTTGATAGGTCTTAAAGAAAAAATTGATTTTCAAACCTCTTAAGGCTTAATTAAGAATTCCTTATTAGTAGCACCTTGCATTAACCATTAAGCTATTTGAATTACAAAATGAAATTCTTAATCTAACTTTCCTTCAGCATGTGAAACAATTTCGTATTGATACGACTTATTGATAGTAGTAACTTCCCCCCATCAATTCATCCTTGTTCCTATTTATGAATATTAACCCAATAGTTCCCTCGTGTTTTTAGTAAGACCTTGTTGGTTTCCATTGGTAAGAGTGAGATTTTAATCATTTCCATAGCTCCATCCTCTATCAATCTATTGAACTTAAGGATTTTAGGTAGTTCTTTATCATTTTACACTTTTAAAAATGCTCTAGCATACTCGATTCTCTCTAATTTCTTAGTTTGAGAATCAACAAAATTTGACTTGTTAATGGTGTTTGCCAAGTAGTTTAAACCAATGTTGGTTTGACATTCTAAAGGAATATTATGAAATCTAAATGGGAATTTTCATCATTTTATGCTTATCAAGAGATAGAACTAGTTTCCATTTTTACAATATGATTGGCTTCCTTGAGATATGCCATAAACCTAACTTAGAGATCCTTTGAGCTATGTTTTCATTATCAAACTTAAAAATAAAGATGCCCTCTTCATTAACAAGCATTTTCTTTAGCCAAAGTTTCCCCTATTTCATTGCCTCTAAAAGCTGCATTTAGAGGAATTATGGCCTCTTATCTAGAAAATATCCACCAACGCGGTTAACTAGTATGTAAACCTAAGAGAGTTTCTAAAGTTAGAGAAACTACTTGGTTCCCATCCTTTTGTATTTTAGGAAGGTAATTTAGTTTTCCCTGCTCATTAAAGCCACCCACTACATTAGGTTCTAATTAGAGGTTTTTGGAGCATGGAATTTATAGACAAGTCAATAGTACGAGCAACTTCTATAGCAGATTCCAACTCCAGTGTAAATGCTAAAATATATGAAAATGAAATATGATATCTTTTGTCTTCTCTACCTCCTTAGAGGTTGATATAGTGAAAAGGTTTATAATTAAGGTTTGAAGGAGTGTTGGCTGAAGTCTCTTAAGTGGGAGGTAACTTACTGTTAGCAGGGGATATGAGTGGGATATGAAGGAAGAAATGGGGAGGGAGAAAAAGAGTGAAAGGGAGAGATATGACTAAAAGGAAAGGGATAGGTAGAACTAATTAGAAGAGAAGAGATAGAGCCAAAGGCAGGCAATATATGCTTAATGTCTAGAGGGATGTCTAGTTTCTCTCCTATTTTGGTGGGAAACCAATAGAGTGCCTTCTGCTAGAAAATTTAGTTATCCTAAAAAAGCAAATTGAAGGTTAAAAGCTAATGACAAGGCAAAGAAGTCAAATCACACTTTACTATAGGTTTCATTTGACTTATGAGTACTTTTAAAAGGAAACTAGGTGATTTGTTAGTAACTAGGTTATTTTGAAAGGAAATAGGTGACTTGTTGATACTTTGTATACTAAAAATTATGTTTGACTTGCTAAATAATCTTTTACCTATATTTTTTTATATAAAACAAAAACAAATATTAAGAATATAATAACAAACTCGTTTATTAAAATGAAGGAGATGGAATGGAGAGGAGAGGAGATGAGAAAATTATGGAGTTAAAACACTCTAGACACATCCCTCTCCCTACTTTTCTACTCCCCACTTTAAGAAGTTTCTAGTTTTACATACATGTTTCAATCCCATTGGTCCATATGTTGATTTTTACCAAAATTGCACATTTTGTCATTCTTCTTCCTTTAATTCCCACATTGGAATATGAAGTCTAGAGATGTCAATGACCCGAGCCGTTGATTTTTAGCAAAATTGCACATTTAGTCCTTCTTCTTCCTTTACCAATTTACCCCTATCGTTTAAATTAATTACCATTACATCCCCTACTATGCTTAGTTACACTTAATTCTTTATGTTCACTTCTTATACACCCCAGACATACTATAATGCTTTCAGGGTATATATTGGGGCCTTATATGAATTATATGAAAACAATCATGCATGGAAAAGTAGTCAAAACTACTTTAACATTTCTAAATATTTAGGTGGTCATAAGTGTTACTATACGCCAAACTTGATCTATAGATATGAATTATTTAATTGGAGAATTACAAATAAATTAAAGGCGTTTAATTTATCTAATCCTATTTATGATTTAGGGTTATAATTATTATTAATATATTTAGGAACCTAATGGGTCTCACATAAAGAACTGGTTGAAGAGAGAATGTATTTTAATTAAATTGGACTTAATTGTAAAGTTTGAGAAACCTTATGATTAAATATTAGATAATTGATAAATAAGGAAAAATATGAGATATTGGATCTAATTAGTATTTAATTATAATTAATTGTATTTTTAATTAAAATTATTATTTAATTTCAATTAAATTACTAAAATGTCAAAAATCCATTATAAATAGACTTGGACTCTAAAGAAGCTACTACTTCTTACTTAACTCTCTCTGTAATAAGTAGAGAGTTCTATCAGTACGTTTTATGGATATTGTTAAAGCTCAGATACTTATATTACTACGGTGGTTAAGATGAGTTGATTTTACAAATGACTCAAGGGAAATAACAAGAAAAGGATTGAACTTCACACTAAGGTATGAATTACTATTCATACCTTGTTATGATTTATGTATTAATTATTTTATAGAATTTAAGTAGTCTTGACTTCGAGAAATCAAATACAAAATATGTTTCTTAATTATTCCACTTAGGAGGATCGTATCCAAATTTCTCAACAATGGTATAAAAATCGCCTTTAATTCTATAACATGATTAAATTGGCTTGATTATTATTGATTTGATATAGATTAAAGCCTAAAAGCTTAATTATTTGAATTATATACCTAATATTGATTAGGATATCATTACAAATTTGGGTTAGCTTTGTTTAATGAAACAAAACTGTGACTACCCCCTTTTTACATTTTCTAGAAATAATAAATCACGTGTCTCCTTAATCTATGTTCCTAAAAATTATAAAATGCCCCAATACCTATCTCATAGCTTTGTGGAGAAACATTATACATGCCTCCATCATCTTTTTACTTCTAGAATCTGGATGTCTTTACAGTACTTTATTACTTTAAATTCTACTTTTGAGGTTTTAGCGTAAAATTTTAATCATGTTTAAATCAAAATACACCTCCCATAATTATTTCATTATGTTTTGGAAAACAACATTGCAGATCCCTAGCTTATTTCTCAATTTCTAGTTTGTATCTTTGTTGTTCTGGATTTGTAATTGAGTTTGGTTGTTTGTTTTAGGGTCGAAGGAATGGCAAGAGAATGTCTCTTGCAGTGAACCTTCGCCAGCGGTAATGGTGAAGGACAAAACATTCCCAGAAAGATGCGATAGAAACAAAACCAGACGAAGGAGAAGTAGGGAGTGATTGGGAGGAACACGAGCAAGCGACAATAGATGACATACAAAACAGAACTAAAGGAAGATGTTGGATGTGCAAGAAAACCCTGGCAATACAAAAACATTTGCACGCCAGACATCCTAACTTTAATGTTTTTTAAATTTTAAGTGTTTTAACCTTGCTTTTTAATTAAATTGATTTAATTGAGATTAAATTGGTTTAAATTTGAAAAAAACATTTTTAAAATGTTTCAAAGGATTATTTTTAATAGGACTATTTTTATAAGTTAGTTTAAATTTTCACAAAGTTGAATTATTAAAGTAAATTAACTATCAAATCAATAATTAGAAACAATAAAAGGTTTAAAAAGGTTATCTATCATAATTAGATTATTTTAGATAAATTAATATAATCAAATTATATTAATTAAGATGAGTTACTAATTTCAAAATTTAAAGTAATTATTTTTCTTAATATGATTAAGAATAATACTTAAACTGATTCCTATTTTAAATTTTTACAAAGTTATTTATTAAATAAAATTACTTATTTTCAATTAGATTGAAATTAACTAATGAGACTGCTTAAAAGTTAAGAAAAATATTTTCTTAAGTAATTAGAAAAGGGTTTCTTAATTAAATTTTATTTATTTCAATTTCTAAATCAATAATGAAAAGAATTTTTTAATTAACTAAAAGGGTTTTATTTAATTTTGAAAGTGGTTTCCTTTTATATTAGAAAATTGTTTTCTAATTAAGGAAAAGTTATTTCTAATTAATATGGAAATGGTTTTCTAATAAGGGGGAAGTTATTTCAAATGAAGATTAGAAATAATTTTCTAATTGGATTAGAATATATTGCTTTCAAAATTTTTAAAAAGGGCTTTTCCTAAATTATAATATGTAAGATGTGTAATCTAACTGAATTTTTTTCAATTAATTTTAATTAAAAGAGTCAAGATAATTGGAAATATTTTTTAATTGAATTTGGAAATTGTTTAAAAACCAAATTAAATTTCTATTTGAATATGAATTTAATTCATTTAGAAACAATTAATCTAATTTATTTTTTAAAAAAGAGTTATTATTTTAGATTATGAAGATTAACAACTAGAATTAGACAAAGTTAGATATTTTATGCATACAATTTGATTTTTTGTGCACAAATTGCAATTTTAATATACATATGATATATTATGTATATTAAATTTATGTTTTATATGTATCATATTTTTACATACAAATTTTTATTAAATTATTTAAGATTAAATCCCTTCTTAAAATATTAAGCACACTTTAAGAACGTGATTGTTGCCTTTCGTTGATTTAAGAATAAACCAGAGTTCTATCTATTGTTAGGCTTGTTGAGCAAACTCAAGGCCGCTTTAACTTGAATATGTTTAGTCTTATAAAGATGGATCCTACTTAACTAAATTTTTATGATTTGGATAAACAAACTCATGATCATATGAATTTAGAGGTAAGGTAAGGAATGACATATCAGATACGTTTTGGCAAACGTTGTCACCTAGTAGATCTTGGAGTCACACGAGATGTGATTAATAAAGCTATTATCTATGTAATTTAAGTTTAGTTAGTTTGTTTAGCAAACTCAAAATCAACTAAATTTAAATGGGATTGATAAGTGTGAATTTCATCGTGTTTTAGTGCTTAGTTTGGTATGTATTTAATTATTAATTCAATCGTTTAGTATGTGTTTAGGTTAGAATTGTGCTAGTTTGTTAATTATTTACGTTTAAGTGTTTTTATGGGTAAGTACAAGTCTTTGAGCTTAAATATTATACTTTTAAGGTACCTTGATGTGTTTGTTAGTGTTTTAGGCTCACATCGAAGAACAAAGAAGTTTCAGAGATACTCGGGCTGAAACAACGACCTATGATCATGGCACAATAGACCACAATCATGACAGAAGCACCAGAGTTAGCCTACGATCGTGGCCCATATGCCACGATCGTGACAAAAGCCCAAGACATGGCCCATGATTGTGGCCTACTTGTCTCGATCATGATTAAATATGGCCCATGAACGTGGCCTGTGTTGGGCAGATGCGTAGACCCTAAAAAACATCAAGTTTCGAGGGGATTTTTTGACCTTTTAGACTCCGAAAAAATCCTAAGGTTGCTCAGAACACAAAAAGTATTTAAAGAAGAAGATAAAGAGGCAGGAGGAGCTTTTGCATAAGCCACTTTTAGAGAAACCCTAGAGAGAATTATCGAGAAATAGAGAAAGAGAAGAAAGAAGAGAGAAGAGAAGAAGTCAACTTGACGTACTTCCCAGATTAGGAGTTTCCCAATGTCGCTACCTCCCGTCTTCCACTTAATTTTTTATTTCCTATTATTTTTAATTTTATTACTGTATAGAATTGGAATAACAATTGATGCTAGGATTTTTTTTTGAAAAATGGAAAATCAATTAACAAGAGAGCTTTACAGAGCAGATAGACAACAAAGGGTAGTACTAGAAAAAGTGACAGACTTAAAAATAAAAGGACAAGTTAGCTATAATGATTAAACGAGGGGAGATAGCATTATAGATTCAACGAGGAGGATAGTCTTGTGTTGCTTTGTTGAAGATTTTGGACAAAGATAAGCTCCCATATTTGTTGGAGGGTCATAACTTTCAAGGTTTTGGTGGAAACTTGTGTGGCTGCAAATCTTCGGAGATTCCTTTCATGCCATATATTGTACACATAGACGCTAAAAGCTATAGTTTGAATCAGTTAATCATTTTGTGTTTGAGGGTTTTGGTGTAAGAGATGATGGGGTATGATTGGAAAGGAGTCTCCCGAATCAACCCATAGACATTTCGTAGTAATATGGCTCTAGATATCTTTGGTAAGAGGGCATTCAAAGAATAGGTGGTTCCTAGATTCTTCATTTACCAAGCACATCGGGCAAGTAGTATTAATTTTTTTTAGACCATCAACTAGAGAATAAAGGATATTCTCAGTGTTAAAGTTTTGCACCATACTATCTTGAACCAGTTGACGTTGGTACCTTTCCTCAGTAACATATTTCTTATATATTTGTTATTAAGTTGGTGCATTGGTTTGTCTTTCCTAAGAAAAGTGTCTGGGGCCTTAAGATTTGGAGGTGTGCTCGGTTATAGATGACACAGTTGACTTGGAAAATGGCAAGAGATATTTTGTATCAAGGAATGAGGCTTCGTATGCAGTGGGAGGATTGGGGGCACCAGGATGTGGGAGGAAAGAGATCAGTTGTCCCTGGCTGGATCAATTGTCATACCAAAAGAAGATTAGTTTCCTATTGCCAATATTGCTGGACACCTCCTGTTGGACCATATCTCTAATCAGGAGAAGTTTATTGAGAAAGTGTGAATTTGAGGGAGATCGATGTATTGCCCAAATACTTGATCCTTTAAAGAAATAGGCACGTAACCATTTAATCTAAAGGAATGTTTTATCAGTCAAGATCCACCAAAACCGCTTGAGAGTCAATGCTTGGTTGGTCATTTTGATGGAGCATAAGTTGAGGTCACCTTCATCTTTCGGGTTACATAAATCCATCCATTTAACTTTAGATGAACTTGAGGAGCCATTCCGATGACTCCACAAGAAATTTTTAAGGATCCTGTCATAATTTCAACTTTACATTATGTGAGGACCCATAATCTTATATAGACCCTATTAAAATGCTTATTACCTAAACTCTAATTCTATAGATTTGAGCTTATATTCACTATCTTAAAATGTTGTTAGAGATCATAAATGATTTAGCCTAATGAGGCACTTTAGAAAAGAAAAATGAGTTAATTTATAAAACTGAGAAATGAGGAAGATCATTAAAGATACAAGTTTGGTTTATAATTTATTTAAAATAGCCTTTTTCTATGGAAGACAATAAAAATAATGGTAATGAGATTGAGAAGAAAATTGATGTTAATTGATCTAGGATATGCATATTAAATTTAATCCAAAATTTATCCAATTTAGAGTAAATATTTTGAATATCTTGAACAATGAGAAAATTGTTAAATTTATTATAAGTTTTATTATATAATACTATATATCATGACCTTTCAAAAATTTGTATTTGTGTACCTATGTTAGTGATACAACATATTTGATTTGGAATTTTGTGTAAGTTTTAAGAATAATCAAATGAAAATTAAATAAAATTTTGAAAAATATGATTAGGAATTTTTTTTATTTTTAAAGGTTAAAAATTATATTTATATATATGTATAATATAGAAAGTAGATTAAAATATTTCTTCTTTTTTAGGATACCTAAAAGATATTCTTAACATATTGGTGAAGTCAATTTTAATATCATTTAATTTTGTTACTAATAGTATTGCAATTTGAAACATATATACATTTATATGTTGTGATCTCTAATATTAAAAAAGAAGTTTAAGATACATTTGATATATAGTATTAAAAATAAAGTTTAAGATATATTTTATAAATTGCTAAATGATAAGGAAATATGAAATAATTTATTCTTCTTTTATTGAGAAATCATATACTCTAGATATATACAACTTAAGCTATCAAAGTAATGGCGTAGATTAATTGGCAACAACATTTTCTTTAAAAGTTAAAGAATAATATTAACAAAAAAGATAATACAACATAACAAAAGGCCTAAATCTAGAGGGCTCTATTTAAGACTTTATCATGGGACTTCTTATAGTCATGTTATTTTATAGTTCAAATTATGATGTGATTCCATTGTTTTATGACGTGATTATGATGTGATTCCATTACCTTATTATGTAATCAAATATTTTAATCAAAAGTCACAACACATCATAAAAAAAATTCTTGAATGATAGAGAAAAAGGGGATCCCTCTGTCATTCCATTCCATTTAAGATTAAGAATAAGCTTAATCAGACCCGTTTTCTACATATATATCGCTCTTTAAGGGGCAAAAACTTAAGAAAAACTCTTAAAAATTTTTTATCAATAAAAACTTGTAAGTAAAAATAAATCAAGAATCTTTTAATGATGAGTGTTGGAATTTTTAATACTCATTTATACATTTATTAATTACAAAATTTTAAAGTAAAGGCTCAGAATATTTGAAATTTAATCTGATATAAAGATAATAAAGTTGCTTAGTAAAGGATTTGGATAAATAGGCTAAAATCTAGTAAAGAACACAAACTTTATCAATTTAGGCCTTGTATTTGATGGGGGACCCAATAAGATTACTGTAAGTTGTTGCTTTCTTATGTAAGTTCATAGAAATAAGGAACCTTTTGACCTATTAAAAGTTTTATGCTTAAAAAAAGGCACAAAAAACCTTATCAAGATCATTTAAAGTAACTTTTTTAAGGATGATATGAATTTCAGCTACTTGATTAAAGTTCAAGGAGCTTCCTTAAATCCTTCAATAGCTTGCTTATACAAACATGGATAGCAAAATAGGTAAATTTCCATATTATCTCCATTTAGACAAGTTTATGCTTAATCTTGGATCTGTCAATAAATTTTATATTATGTTTAACATATAGCATTAGAGTGGTTTCATAATTGTATGACTTAAACAGATTCTTTAACTTCTCTATAAGGAAACTAGAGAAATCAATCTATTTTTCTTAAAAAGATTCCATATATATTACTTGGGTTATTTTTTGTAAGAGTACTATAAGAAAACTATTGAAAGTTCCATTTTTAGTTATTTTTTCGCAAAATATCACCAAGAACTAACAATAATTCACAAAAAAACAACCATCAAAAGTTGCTAATTCTAACAATTGCATGAACTACATAGGAGGTGAATGTCTCTTTCTTAAGAATAAGCAGCAGGCAAGAAGAAGGACAGGTCAATGTCATATGGGTTAGATTGCTAATGCATGTAAGCTCGAAACATGTGATACACATAAGGCTTATGCAACATGAACTATAAGTGTAAGGACATGTGTATAAAAGTCTAACACATATAACGCATGTCTCATAAGGTGGGCATGTCTCTATATGTCTAAAGTGTGCACTACACATTTAATGAAGGTTTCCATGCATCATATGTTTGGTGCATACACCATATGCATAATATGCCTCTAGTTTGACATGTGACTTGGCATATGCAACACATGTATAGGTATCCTCCACATACTCAGAATATAAAAAAACCTCCAGAATTTTATAATTTGCAAAGTAGACCCTTAAGTTATTTTGGATCAATTTTTAGGTTCTATAGATGGATAGAGTTAAATTTTTAAAATTATTGGATTATTACATTTGTAATAATTAAGTTTTTCACTCTTAAAAATTTTAATTTAAGTTTTAAAGCCATAATTAAGTGAATTTTCACGCAATTGACTTGAAATAAAGGAGGAAAATTATTATTATTATTATTATCACATATAGTTGATATTTGTTGTATATTGCAAGAATTATCACCTCTGAAATATTTTGTATTAAGAATTTTCAAATAAAGGTTCTTAATAATGTGTTCCAATACTATTATATAAAACTAAACAGGTCCATTAAGATATTGCACTATCTAGTGGTAAGTTTGTCGTATGTTTATGCCTATACAGGAAAATGTAAGGATAACAAATATATGTACTTGTGTGTGTGAAATTGTTAAATGCTAGTAAGAATAGATTCTTTTGCTTACATATTAGGGATGTCTTTGATTTTGTATTTGGCTATCCTACCCATAGGTGTTCACCTTATATGAAAATTTGATAAATGCAGAAAGACATTTGTAGGGGATAGACATTAGTTGAGTGAACTATACATGCATAAATGGTATAATCATAAAAGTTATTAGTTTGTACACTGATCCATTTTATATGGAGATCTTATCGTTATATATTACATATATTCTTCCCACAAGTATTTCAAGATATATTGTGTTAAGTCAAAATGACTTTATGTCTAATAATTTTGGTGACAATCAAATAATAATAATATTAGAAATAATATGTGTGTTAAGTGTGAAGGAAACACATAAGGAAGCAAAAATAAGAACGAAGAAACTCAGAGGGAAGCGAAACTAAGAAGGAAGAAACTTAGAAGGAAGCAAAACTAAGAAGGAAGAAACTCAAAAGGAAGCAAAACAAAGAAGAAGCGCGGAAAGTCAGAAGATACAAAAGTAAGAAGAAGCGTGGAAAGTCAGAAGATACAAAAGTAAGAAGAAGCGTGGAAAGTAAGAAGATACAAAAGTAAGAAGGAAGAAAACACAGAAGGAAGGAAATACAGAAGAAGAATAAAAACATAGATGATACGAAGACGAATACACGATAGTATGTCGGATGGTTAGTCAGTTTGAGTTAGTTACAGAACTCAACTGAATAACGATTTCTATAAGAAACAAGAAACAAGAAACATGAAACATGAAACAATAAACAAGAAACAAGAAACAAGAAGCAACAAGCATTTATTAAGAAACAGTTAAAGACGAAGGCTATAAATACAAGTCAGAGTCGAAGACTGAAAAAGTTAGTGATTTGAGTTAGTGAACAAGTTTTTGAGATCTTAGTTTTTGATCTACTGTATTCATTGTGCAAAACACTAGAGCTATTTTTACTAAACAAAGCTCGCAACATCTTGTAAGAGAGAAGAAAAGCTGAGAGCTTGAAGAGACTAAGTGAGCGAAAATAATACTTGGTGTAAGAGACTTGAAGAGGCTCTATAAAGAAAAAAATACTTGTACATTTAATGAAGATTAGTAAAATCTTAGAAAGAATTCTGAGGATTGGACGTAGGCCACGGTTTGGGGTGAACCAGGATAAAATCGTTGTGTCAACTTCTAAATTCTCCACTTTAATTTCTATTGTCTTGATACAAGTGTATAGAAGCTATTTGCGATTCAATCTTGAAGATAATTTTGTATAAATATTGTGATATTCACTTAATATCTTTGAAAAAGTTAGCTTTCAAAGCAATATCAAAAAAGGGGATTATATTCACGAAAAATTATACACAATTCAATCCCCCCTTCTTGTGCATTTTGTATATTGTTCATAAAGACTATACTAACAAGTGATTTACTTCAGTTGGTATCATAATACGGTTTCTAAGAACCACTGTTACAAAGTGAGAATAAAGATCCATGGCAGAATCACATGTTTTTATAGCTGAAGGCGCCTCCGTCACAAGGCCTTTTGTGTTCAATGGTGAAGATTATCATTATTGGAAGGACAGAATGCAGCTCTTGATTGAATCCACACATGTCGACCTTTGGGATATCATCGAGAATGGACCATATATACCAATGGATGATGAAGGGAATGCCATTCCATGTACCAGATGGTCAGTTGATCAAAAAGCAAGATTTCAACTTAATTCAAAGGCCAAGTTCTTTATGAGTTGTGCCTTAAGTAGAAGTGAATACGATAAAGTTCATGGATGTGACACTGCGAAGGAGATGTGGGATACTCTATCCATAGCACTTGAAGGCACCAACCAGGTGAAAGAGTCCAAGATAAGCATTCTTGTACACCAGTATGAGCTATTTAAAATGAAGGAAG
>JANVCL010000214.1:25822188-25840527 GCA_026546855.1 Erythroxylum incrassatum | reverse complement strand
TCAACATTATTATTATTATTATTATTATTATTGTTGTTGTTGTTGTTGTTGTTATTTATTATTGTTATTATTATTATAAATTTTAAACTTATTATTACTACTATTATTGTTGTTGTTGTTGTTGTTATTATTATTATTATTATTATTATTATTATTATTAATTATAAATTTTAAGCTCATCATCATCATCATCATCATCATCATCATCATTATTATTATTATTATAAATTTTCTACTTATTATTATTATTATAAATTATCTTATTATTATTATAAATTTTGTACCTATTATTATTATTATTATTATTATTATTATTATTATTTAATTTTTATTATTAATTTTATTATACAAAATTAATTATCTTATTACTTTTATTAATTATTGTTACAATTATTATTAATTATTGCTATAGGATGGTGTCAGAGATGCAGATGTAGTTGAGGTCGTCGATGCAGTTGGGAATGTACTCTAAGAACAAGAAGGATGTATTAATAAATGGTGGTTAAAATTTTGTTGATTATGAAATTAGGATTCAAGATTTTAAAATTGTAGTTAATTATAATATTTTATTAATACAAAAGAAAATATTTTATTAATTATAATATTTAAAATTTCTAAATATATAATTAAGGGGGCTCATTTTAAAAGTAAAATATCATAGTTATATTTGGCCTTTTTGCCCAGTCAATTTCCTGAAACGAGCTCTTGCTAGTTTGATTCAATACTTTTTTCAATACAAATACTTGGTAATTGTCAAGGTTAAATTGATGTCAGTTAATAACAAAACAAGGGGAAAAGGATTTTTAAAAGAGCACTACCAGGATTTAGTATAATCTTATGCAGGGTGAAGGTGCTTCTGACAAAAGATTAAGTTGATGTCATCTCAAGACTTATTGCACATGCGGCCAACATTAAGATCAAATAATTCCTTTTCTGACTCAATAAAATCGATTGATCCCACTTGAAAAAAGATAAAAAGAAAGTAAAGCAAAGCAATTGGGGACAAGACAAATTCTCCGGGACTTCTATTAATATAATATTGTTTTTTGATTCGGTACAAAAGGAAAAGAAAGTGAAAGCTTAGTTGTATTGTATGAGTTTCTTTTTCCATGGGACAATGTGAGGCGTGTCTTTTTATGCAATGTTTAGCCTCAAAAATGTATGGTTCGTCTGGATTTGCTCGTAAACCTAAATAAGCCCCGGCAAAAGGGGTTGGGAAGTGTCTGAAATGAGGTGTCTGATCTAAGTCAATCGGGGCTTGTCTCACTTGAAGCTAAGTGGATGATTTAGATGTTCGCAAGGACGGACAAGTCTACGATTTTGATTAAATTTGGAAAAGGAGTGTTACATGATTCTCTAATCATTCCTAACTTTTCTTTTCCAGGTGGTGTATTAGGTAGAAAGCTTAACTCAATAAAATGGTTGGGAACATATGATATATTCTCAAAATCAATTGACTTAATTACTCTGCATTAAATTCAAGAAGAAAAGGGGTGTAATCGTTCTGATAAATACTGCTCTATTTAACTGGTCCCGCTTAGTTACCCAAGTAATTACGGTCTCCAATCGGCAATCCAAAAACATAAGATACTCAGATAAGCAACTTTCGATTGCTTTATATCTAGTTTTCAAGACTTAGACCTCCACTTTCCAGTTCCACTTGCTCTCTATCTAGTTTCTATCTGGTTTCTATAACAAAATGATGGGAAGCTAAAAAATAGAACAAACATCAAGATAACATGTTAAATTATATCATGTATTGTTTAATTGTTTTTCTCAAGGATTTTGTGGAATCCCATGTCCGTCTTCACTTGTTTCTTTATGATTGTTTCCATATGCCTTGTATTTCTCTACAGACTTTGGATCAAAGAAACGTTTTGTGCTAAGGATTTGATTTATTATTTACGTCTAGGAACTTATATAAAGTATACTTAATTTTAATTTCTATTTTAGAGTTCAAGTTCATTAGGTTCATAAAGTATTTGGTTAATAAATAATAATTTTCTAATTAAATAATTTACTCTTAATAAAAAATAACTAGTGAAATACTTAAATAACAAAAAAGCATATATACTTTGTGAATTTAAATAAAAAGTAAATATTTATTATTTTATCCGAATATTAGTTAATAAATGGTAATTATTATGTACTAAGTAATTTACCTTTAGTGAAAACATTCTTTTATTTAAACTTTAAATTAAACTAAGATAAGCTTATGTACCAAATAACTAGATATTAAATAGTTTCCTTTGTTATATAATCAATTATATTTTATAAAAATAATATATTTACATAAAATATATTATTAATAATTAAACATATAAATAAATTTAAAATTATTTAAAATTTAAATATTTCAATATATAATAAGAAATTTATATCCACATATATTAACATCTATATTTATCATTAATTTGAATCAATATACATAATATATTAGTAGTCAACAAAGTTATATTATATTATTTGTAATATTGCTAAAGTTATAATTACACTTATAAGTATAATATAATTTATTTCCAATTTACCATAAAGAAAGGAAGATCAAATATTATAATTAAGGGGAATAAATTAAAAATTGGTAAACTTTTCTTGATTTTTTACTTCAGTGTTCAATAATTTAATATTTTTAACTAAGAGTCAAAACTTTTAAAAATTAGATAACTCGATTTAAAATATTATCTCTATTAATATTTCAATGTGGTGATTGACAAAATAAATAAAGAATGACATTTGGAAGAGTTATGTTAATCTTCTTCTTCATCAACAAGAAATAATATTTGATAATAATTGTCAAAATCTTAGATGCTCGATTTGGTAGTTGTGCAATAATATGATTTCACCTAATATTTTCTCCATCTCATGAATTGTATAAGTGCAATAGATGAGCTTTAGAGGGGTCTAGGGTTTAAAGGGAATAGCTAGTGATAAGAAAGAGTATAGTGATGGTCTTGTTATTTTTAATTGGCATTTTGAGGAGGCAACGACCTTTGGCATCAATGTACATTTGAGCTCTACCAAACCTTTACTAGATTGTGGATGCATCCTCTACTTATGATGAAAGGGTTCCATGTCATGAGTAAATTTATCCAAAGGACCTTTCTTAAGTTCCACGTTTTTTTTATAAATAAAGTTGGTCCTAACAAAATCAAATTCTTCATATTCCTTATATAATCTTTCAACTTCTTCTTTAAGCAAGTTTGGAAATAAAAGTTCATTAGGCCCATATAAAAGCTTATAAATTGTTAAACCAAGGGAGGTTTCAAAAAAAATTGTTAATGATATCAAAACATAAATACTACTAACAAGTTTGTGTTATGGAGGAGAAGGAATATGAGAATACGATATCACCTTATCAAAGGATTATGAAAGGATAGACGAATTTTGCAATCTTCAATATCCGGAATAAGTCTAGAAGAAGATCAAAATACATCGAGGTTATTTTATATATTACTTATAAATTCATCTTGATTTTTTTTATAGTCTAAAAGACTCACCATGTATAAAATTTTGACTTCAATTTATCATATAAGTCTTTTCTTTTACTAAGAGGCATTAAAGCTTTCATTTTTAATACAAAAGCATCTCAATCTTTTAAATAAAGTTTTACGGAGCTTTTTAGGATGTTTAAGTAATAATTACATTAATCAAGTTGATTTTGAGCATTTAAAGGTGTTAAATTATATTTTTTGAGTAATTAGGCAACTTATATAGGTTAGTTGTTGACTAATTTGGATTAGAGTTGTTAAATTTAATATACTGTGAGTTTCCTATAATATTGCTTGATTTACTAGTCGATCAATGGTGTCATATTGATTGACCAAAATGTTTACTAATCAATTAGGGTTCTAACAGCTAGTGAATCTAGAGCTTTTAATGCATATTAATCGATTCGTACTTCACATATAGTTATTGTAACAACTAGTTTTTGACTCTAATGACTAGGAAGGGTCCTGAAACACTATAAATAGGTACTTTCTCATTAGTTTTAGCATTAATAAACATTTGAGTATCTTTTACATGCATTTCTAAGTATTTTTAATCATTTGAGCATTTGTTGTCACATTTTGAGTGTACGAGCCTTTTGTGGTTCTCAAAATATCGAAGTGAGTAACTTTTAGTCATAATTATTCTTTAGGGTCTGTGATCAATTTATACTCAATTTGTTAATATGAATAATACCAATTTTCTTGCAATATTAAAATTTTCTCATAGATAATGCTATGGAATACTGAGACACTACCCTTTGTATTTTTTTACTACTCATGACCTTATTGTACAATGCTCATGTTCTTTTTTTGGTATCTCTTAACAAAATTGTCATGTAGAACATAAAATCATGCATATTATGAAAGTTGTTTGATCTCTCCTTGTGTCATCTTCTTATCTTAAATTTTTCTAGGATGAAGTAGCTCTTACAGTAGTTTATCATCAATAATATTTCTCCTTATGAACGTATCTATGATTTTAGCTACGGTTGTTTTATCCATCTTTAGTCATACAAATACACCAAATTAAAACTTGAATCTAATTGTGTTATTTTTTAGTATATAGCATTAAACATAAGGGTTATTAGTGTTAGGATCCTTGTTCTCATTGTCTTCACATTTTCTATTGTCTTCACATTTTCTATCATATCACCTTTTAAGAACATAGATGTTTTCTTATATTCCTTTATGGTCACTTTATCTTCTACTTCCCTTGCTATTCTTGCTATTATTGTATTTCATAATGTTTCCGCTATAGGTCCAAATATCTCAAATAACTATTATCCACCTCGACCCTTACTTGGAGATCTTTCTCTTAGGAATCTCCAACTGTCCTCTTCTATTGTTTAGTCTTCTTCTAATCCTCTACTTCATCGTTCTTCTTGTCTAAGTCAACCTAGCTTCACTCTTCATAATTATCATTATTATTCTACTCTTCTTTCTCTTTATGAATCTTGCACTTATCAAAAGGCTCATGACAGAAAGCGATGGAAGAAGAACTCATTGCACTTACTTCTACGCATACACGAGATTTACCTACAAACAAATCTATGGTTAGTTATAAATGGGACCATAAAATCAAGACCAAGAATGATGGTTTAGTATAATAATATGAGGCTTGACTTACAACTAAAGGTTTCACTTAGGAATATGAGATTGATTATAAGGAGACCTTTTCTACTGTAGCTTGCATCACTTCTATTTGTACTCTCACTATCATTGGTGTTATTAAGCATTGAATTTTATTTTAAATGGACATTAAATTTTTTTGTAAATATATATCTCATTGAAGAGGTCTATATCCAAGATCCTCCTGACAATGATCATCTTCCAGACATCATATCTTTTTCGGTTTATATGAACTTAAGCAAGCTCCCCGTGTTTGGTTGGTTAAATTCAGTTTCACCATTTTTTAGTTTGGTTTTCAACTTCATACTTATGATCATGCATTATTTCTTCATAAGATAGAGTAAGGTATTATTTTGTTATTATTATATTATTGATAGGATGATTACTAGTGATGATACACACAAGGTATATATTATCTGAAGAATTTTCTTAGCTACTAATTTGAGACGAAAGATATTAGGAATTTGTTCTATTTCTTGGATCTTGAGATTAATTCTAATTCTATAGGGTGTTATTTATCTTGGGCCAAATATACTACGAATCTTATCTCTCATATAGGTCTTACTAATGATAAAATTACAAATACTCATATTAAAGCTAATGTTTACTCATCTACTTTTGATGGCTCTCCTCTTATTGACTTTACTTTATATTGTTAATTTGTTGATTGTCTTATTTATCTTAATGTTACTCATCATGATATTGCTTATGTTATTCATATTGTTAATCAATTTACAACTGCTCTTCGCACCCCTCATTATGGGTTTGTTCCCTATATTCTTTGTTATATTAAAAGCACCATATTTCACTCTAACTTGTCTTCTCTTTAGTTTCGAGCTTATTCAAATGCTAATTAGGCTAATGATCCCATAGACCATGATTCTAATATCATCACTACTTGTTATGTTATGATTGGCTTTTTTCTTAGCATAGTAAGAAGCAAATTGTTGTTTCTCATTCTGATATCAAAATTGAATATCAAGCTCTTATTAATACTACTTCTAAGCTTCTATGGCTTTGTTGATTATTTTAGATGGAAACAATTCTTAGTTAAGTATTTTTTAATGTTTGTAATTAACATTTAATTATATTTTATTTTTATATAAAATGTTACTAATTTCTAATTATTTTTAATTATATTTTCGTCTAATAAATTATAAACACAAAATCTAAATATTACAAACAATAACTTGGATTAAAAATGTTACCAATAATTATAATTAACATGATAAAGTTTTTAATAATAATGTTTATTAAAGAAATTAAAATTGTAGCTAAAAAATTTATCTACATTTCTAAAATCATCATCAAAACTTTTTAGCTACATTTTTTAAAATGTCGTCAATAACTTTTAACCATGTTTAACAAAACATAGCTAAAAAGTATTACTACAAGAAAAATAGGGTTTAGTAATAGAAATTACCGATAGAATACGAAGGTTTACTGTCGACAAGTTAAGTTAGCGACATAATTTACCAATGGAATAAGTCATTGAAGAAACGGCCGTAGGTAATAATTAGCGACGGATTACAAATTTTCTGTCGCTAAGTTACCGACAGACATTTTCTATTCTGTCGCTATATTTAACGACAATAAGTTTTGTGTTGTCGATAAATTTAGCGAAGGAAGGTTTGTTTCAGTCGGTAAATGTAGCAATAGACAAGGCTCCTCCATCAATAACATTACCAATGGAATTTTCAAATCCGTCGGTAAATTCATAACTAATTTTACCAATGGATCTTAGTTGTCTGTCGATAAATTCAACATTTAACTGACAGATTTTGGCCCTTCAGTAGATTCAACATTTTACCAACAGATTTTGTTTTTCTGCCAGTAAATTTACTGATATTGTTTTTTAGTATTTTCCCTGCATTTAATTTTATTTGATAATCTTATAATTGATGTATAATTTATATAGCTATCAGTCGATAATATTTTGATTTGTTTATATACTTAATTTGTTAAAAAAGAAAATTGACTAATGATATAAAGTAAAAATTATCTTAATTGATAATAAAAAATTATTATCTACAACAGTAATAATAAAAAAATATTATCTACTACGCTATTCATTTGGTAAATGCAGATGCTCTAAATGTTGCATCTATTTCATAAACATCTTCCTGAAACACTTTACTTACAATTCTTTGTTCTTCTTTTCCATGTGATTTTAAAACACCTATAGGTTTAACTTTACAAATGGCCAACCAATTTAACTTATTTCATTGTAAGCTAGGAAAAGCGATATAATACATCTGGATTGCTTGCATCGTCAACACGAAAGGTTCAAATTGTCTAAATCTTCTTCTCTAGTTCATTTCAATTAGATTGTATTGGCTATGCACTTTTGTACCAACATTAAGAGTTGGATCAAACTAGTCACACTTAAATATTACACTCTACTTTATTGGCAATGCAAGGTACTTAATTTCAAGTATCTAAATAATTTTACCATAGTAATCCATCAATTCTCTCTGTATGCAAACCTCACTATTTACTGTTGCCATATTATGACTATGATATTCTGTATAATATTTGTATTCAGTGACGGAGCCAGAAATTTAATATAGGAGGGCCCAAATATTTATTTTTTGAAATTTTGGGGGGTCAGTACACCACTGACCTTTAAATAATTCTGTCTTTAAATAAATAAATATATATATATATATTAAAAATAAATTTTTTAAAAAGCCTTGGGGGGCCATGTAGCCCCGTTAGTGTTTGTATCCATTAAATGTCCTTTTGCAAGATCACATATAAACTTGTTCTCTATTGAATTTTCTAAGGTCTACATAAAAGAAATTATCATATTAAATAGTATAATGTCATTTGAATACTTCAAATAGTATAATGTCATTTGAACACATTAAATAGTATAATGTCATTTATATGCAAAGTATTTTGAATTATAAATTATTAACAATAAAATTATTAAGAGAATAAAAATTATTTTCAAAATAATAATATTTTAAATTTAAATTTAAATTAATTTAAGTTAAACATTTTAAATAAATATGATAAAATTATTGTAAAATTTATTAACAGATACTATATGCAAAATAAAAATGAGCATTTTATTTAATTTTTTAAACTAGTAAGAATTTCAAAATATAAATTATAGTTACTAGCAATATTAAAGGTAATTACTAGTATTTATAATTTATTATTTAAAATATAATACATAATCATTTTAGATATAAAATAAACTTAAAAATTAATCATTTGTAAGAATAAAGTGTTGCGTGCTATATAAAAATGTCATTAGTTCTTTTTTATTTGTTACTAATAACAATTAATTTAATGACTATCACATAATATAAAATTAGTTATTCAAATTTTTAACAAAAATGCTTTATCTTTAATTATTATACAACATAGTTATCATTAATAATTTTCTAAAAATATAAATACAATGACATTAACAACTACAAAAATTTTCATTTAAAAAATAAATTCATGAAAAGAGCACAAAAATATGAGTGAAAGGAAAAGTTCTTTAAGATTTTGTTTCTTATTTTATTTTTAGTTTCTTTTTATTTATGAAAATAGAAAAAAGATGATTTTAATTTTGATTTTCTATTTTCGTTTTGATCATAGCATAATTTCATTGCTTATTAAGGAAAAATAGATGTGGAACATTTAGAGGAAAAACATTGAACATTTAATACAAAATGGTTAGTATTTGAAAATACATGGGATAAGAAAGCTAAAACACAAGAAATCACTAATATTAAGCACTAAGAGGGGTAAAGGTGGGTGAGTTTCTATCACACTAAAGAGAAAAGAAAATTTATTAAATATTTTGTATAAAAATATATGGAAAAAGATAACTCATCAAAATATCATAGATATATAAAAATGAGTATCATCTTTACTTTAATATGTAAATACCACTATTAAGTACAAACAATATCATGACTTCATCAAAACAAAAAACGACACAGGGGAGAGGGACGGTGGGTTTAAATTTTTACGAAAACGACATCGTTTGGTGTTAAAGCCAAAGGATGACGTTTTCATTTTATTAAAAATGTTGAGGCTGAAGACCCAACGACAATGTTTAACTTTAATTTTTACCAACAGACATTTATTCTATTGATATACCTCAAAGCTTATTTTGCTGCCAACCATTGTCGCCTATTTTTACGAAGGCCTTCACAAATCTGTAGCTTTATTCTGTCGGCAAAATAGCGGGGATAATTTCTCTGCATCTTTACTAATGAATATTTTGTCCATCGCAAAATACCTTTTTTCGACAACTTTACCAATGAATAATCAAATTCTATCGTTAATTTATTATGGTAATTTTTCCGTCAATAATTTTGTGTTAGTAAGTTATAATTTTCTTATAGTGTATTTGCTATGAATATTTTATTGTTGCCAATACTTTTGGGCTTCAATTGAAGATTTGTCACCAATATTATTACATACGTATAATGTAATGTAGCTAATAACATTTAGCCACGAAACTAAACATACCATAATAGCATTGGCGATGATTTGATTTACACTCACCTGCCTCTTTTGGCTATGTATTTAGCTCGTAGCGAAATATAATTTGCGATGATTTGGTAAAAATATTTTCTATAATATTTTGCTACCGAGATTTTGCGATGAATTGGTATCATTGTGAAATATTATTAGTGGTGAATTGATGACTTTTAGGGACGAAAGTTTTCGTGGCCAAAAGCCCCTTCTATTGAGTGTCTCGTTGATTAGGGAATATGTTATAGATAGTTTATGTGCTACGTTGCAAACTGTATTCTATTCAAGTAAATTATGTTGATCATTGGAAATACTAATAGTTAACCAACATATTAGGCAAATAATCTCTCTAGGGATGAATGCAACTCGGATTCCAGTGAACATATATTATACTGCAGTTTCATACATGGAACAAATTTAAATAGATTTAAAGTATTTCTATTTACTGTGAAAAAAAAAACTTTCTCAACCTTGATGCTGCACTTGAACAATTGGAAGTTTCCGCCCCCAAAAGAATTAATAAAATTTTTACATAGTTATTATAGTCAAAGTTTGGCAGAGGATGACATTTTTACTGCCAAAATATGCTTCAAGTATTGTGACAGAATACTGAACGAAATATATTAATAACAAGCAACAAGTTACGTATGATTTAGAGCCTGCTGTACGCGTGTAGTTCCTCTGCTTTATCAATGTTTATGTGGTACGTAGAGTATTTCTTCCTACTATTATAATTTCTACTATACTTGTCATAATAAACAATGCGGACAAAGCTAATGAGGGAGAGGAAAAGACAGTGGGCGGCTTCTTTGTTTGACATGTTATTGAGAAATGATTCCAAACTCGTATAGATACTACGTCCATTTCATATATGAAAACATTGGATGAAACACATGAGAACTTTTAGTTTCTCTTATAAAGATTATGAAATTATAGTAAAGATGCTGCTTGATGGTTCAAACATTAAACAATTTTAGACCAAAAATCTTCTTAATTATGTTCATATATAATAAATATGAAACCATGCTTTTCTAATTTATTTCTTCAAAATGTTTTAGTTTGGACAACGTTTTCAATAAATCCAAAATTAAAATTCATTGTACCAACAAAGAAAATTATTTTCTGTTTTAATCCCCTAATTAACTTGTTTATTTTAGTTATAGCTTGTTTGGTATGCGATGAATTGAATTCAATTTCATCTGTTATTGAATTCAATTTCATCTGTTTGGAAGTTAAAAAAGATGGTGAATTCAATTCCACAAGAATTCAAATCCCACTTTTTTAATGAATTCAATCCCTGTCCAAAACCACGTGAATTGAACTCCACTGCGCCACCACGTGAATTCTTCTCCTCTTCTCCTCTTCTCCAACTCTTTATATTTTCCTCTTCTCCTCTTCTCCAACCGTAATAATAATAATTATTATTATTATTGTTTTAATAATAATAATTAATAATAATAATATTATTATTATTATTAAAGGAATATAATCATACTAATAATATAAATAATATTAATAATAATTAGGGTCATAGTAAGAATAATAATAATAACAATAATAATAATAATAATGACCAATGTATAATAATAATAATAATAATAATAAACCATATATAATTTCAAAATTATAACACATCAAAATAATTTTATTTACATAATAATAATAAAACTATAATTTAAAAATGAAATTATATAATTTATTATATAATTTTATTTACATAATAATAATAAAACTATAATTTAAAAATGAAATTATATAAACTTCAATTTATATTTGATTTAATAATTAAAAATAACTGAATTCAAATATATAAATACTTATTAAAAATATTTTTAATTATTAAATCAAATATATTTTGAAAATAATTGAATTCAATTCTAATATTACTCGATTTGTTCCAAACAGTATAATCGAATTCAATTATAATATTACTAGATTTGTTCTAAACAGTGTAAATTGAATTCAATCCCAACTTCATTAATGTAATTGAATTCAATTCGTTCACGAATTCAATTCAAAGGTTTCCAAACAGCTAATTAGTAATTTAGTTATATATAATGAAGTGATTGTTAATATTATTATTTTTTGATGTATATTAAATGAATATTTTAATACATATGTAATAATTCAAAACATAGGTATTTAAAAATTACCAAAACGGCGGAGCGTTTAACAATCAAATAATAACTTTAACAAGGTAATCGGTAGTTTGAGCTTTGAACAAAGTAAACCTTTTGCATTCTTGTACGAACTAATTAAGAAAGTCCAACCCAAGGCCCTTTTGTCACTTGGATGAGCTCTTACTCGTAACGCTTGATAAAAGCGGAGCGCGGTAAAGGATGATACGAAGAAAAATTGTCAAGGATAACACCAAAAGAAATAGCAAATGGTACTCAATACTCCATTCCTGCGATTTATATTTATTTCCTCCAGACGAAACTGATTCTGGATCGCGTGGTTTTTATTTAATAATGATAAGAGCAACTTGTTACGTTTCTCAAAGTATTCACTATTCACCAATGAAGTTACTAACTGTCAGAAATAATAATATATTTGCTCACTAAAATAAGATAATCTTATCCGTATATTATATGAAGTTTTAAGTAAATATATAAATAAAATTTAATAAAATACGATAGAGCATCATAATTAAAATAAGACGTTGACCTTAAGCCACATTTTTAGGCTCAGTGTTTCAAAATCTGGCCATAAACACTGCATGGTTAACGTTAAACGGCATTAGTTACTATACGTGGCACCGAATCATAGGTCACTTCGGGGGTTAAATGGTAAAAGAAAATGTAGTACAGAAGATAATCTTTTAGCGCATAAATTATCGAAACAACCTTACGAGAGAGAAACAAAAAAGTTCACTAACTGTAGGTTTAATTTTAACCTGTAATTAAGTAGTCATTAAATGATTTTAATTAAAAGTTGTTAATTTTGACATTTATATAGGCAGTCAAAGTTAAGGCATAATTCGGACTGAACCAGGTATCCGGTCCCACATAAATCCCTAATTTCAAGAAGCAATCTTCTCAGGCCACGTCAGCACGCACTCCACTTCTCCCCATTGGATGAAGGCTCTTTTACCGGGCCCATGCTACCACCTGTCACACTCCGGGCGTCCCTTTTATGCGGCGCCCCTACTGTTTGTTTGTTTTATTTCTTGAAATTAGATATTACCCTACTGTTAAGTCTTAACAGATTACTGCTTTTCACCTGCACTTTAAAAACTTTTACAAGTAAAAGAGAATACAAATTAATTTCTCAAAATGGCATGGGCGGAGTGAAACTCAGTGGAGGTCATTACGGCTCTCTGCAATGCTATAACATAGCACCCACCCGCCTCTGGAGGCCGGTCTCTCTTTATCTATATCCCTTTTCAGTCTTGTTGCTCTCATCTTCTTCTCTGAACTCCTGCCCTTTTTCCCTTCTTCTTGTCAAACTTTTCTGCTATCGGTACAAAGCTTTTGTAAAAGATATAATCTTTGGTAGTCCGGCTCTAGTTCTTATAGAAGATATGTATCAGGAGCTAGGCGTTGCCTTGATTAATTAGCTGTGCCAAGCTCTGCCTCGCGGAGACTACGGTGTGATTTATTCGTTTATTCCCATAGCCTTACCTTTCTTTTTTTTTTCCCCCGGTAAAGCTCGTTGGAGTCTCCTCAGCCTTATCACCAATCTTACTCACCCATCTCTCACTCTATCACTCTGTTGTCTGTACTTACCGTATCTTTCTATTATCCGCACCGTTATTCCTTTAGTTTTAGTTTTTGGGGTGTTTTTCAATCCGTCTGGCTCTCTTCTTATCTTTTTGCTTTGGCGTAAATTTCTGGTCCTTTAAGACACCCTTTTAAAGACTGCAATATTTCAGTGCGGGAATGATTCAGATTTCCCTCGGTTTGAAGCTTCCCTTTAACGTTAGCTGTTGTTGTTTCTTTATATCCTGTCTTCCCCTTTCTCTTTATTCTCCCCCTGTCTAGTCTCAAAAGGATCTCCCTTTTCTCCCCTTTTCCTCCAACCCTCTAATTCTTATTTAGGGGCTCTAGTCCACTCTCACTTCACTTTCAATGCGATTCTAAAACGAGCTCCATATTTCCTATTAAGCAAAAGTAACCTCTCAAATATGAATCATCACAAAGATTTTATCCCAACCCCTGAACTCAAGTTCAAGGAACACAAGTATCAAACCAACCTTGTAAGGCCACTCTCAACTTCATTTCCAGATTCTAGACCTCCAAGAGTTGTTCGCATATCGGTGACGGATGCCGACGCCACAGACTCTTCTAGTGACGAAGAGAACCAAGCGTACAGGTCACGTAGGGTAAAGAAATTCGTCAATGAAATTACTATGGAGTCCTGTTCAACCCCACAAGACGCAGTTTGGAGGACGAGTTCCTCTAAAAATGCTAGCACCACAGTCACCGACCGCTCCAAAAAGTCTTCTACCAGAAAATTTGGAGCTTCAGCGAGTCGTCTCCCTTGCAAGCCGACAGCCAAGGTCCCCGGGAAAAAGTTCAGGGGCGTGAGGCAGAGACCGTGGGGCAAATGGGCAGCGGAGATCAGAGATCCTTTGAGACGAGTACGGTTGTGGTTGGGTACCTACGACACAGCCGAGGAAGCTGCAATGGTTTATGACCACGCGGCTATTCAGTTACGTGGACCCGACGCGCTCACTAACTTCGTCACTCCACCACCAAAATGTTTACTGTTGACGGTTAGTTCTGGTTACAACTCCGGTGAAGATTCTCACAGTAACAATAAGAACACCAATATGTGTTCCCCAACTTCCGTTCTCCGGTGCCCCTCTCCGTCCTCAAACGAAGAAGTCGAGTCCCAAAGCGCCCCTTCAATCAAGGAAGTTCAACATATCAAAGACGAGTCATGCGTGTCGCAAAATTTCTCCAGCTTCTTGGAGTACACTTCTATAGGCACGTTTTTCCCTGATGATATTTTCGATTTCCGGAGCTCCATGCCCGATATATTTGACGAGACGGGCATGTTTGGTGGGGTCTTAGAAGATAACAACAACGGAAGCTTCGGGTTCGGGTTATCTAATTGGAGCGTGGATGACCATTTCCAGGACATTGGGGACATATTCGGGTCGGATCCTCTCATAGCCATCTGAGACAAGCTAGGCAATCCCCGCATTAACAATGTCGGAGTCCCGACAAGTTTTCTATCGACGACGAAGCAAAATATCGGATGTGTTTTAGTATTTCAGTTTTGTTTTCTATCTAATATTTTTATTTTTTAATTTAATGAATTATAAAGAAGATGATCGTCACAGTAACGGTGACGGCGGAGTTTGGCTACGTGTTCTGAGCCTGTAGTATACAGATATGTTCCTTTCGACTTTGTTTTATAGAAAGAAAATTGAAGTTAACAATAGTAAACAATCATATGTTTCCTTGAGAGGCACGTGTTCTGCCCACGGGAGCGTGAAAAGGCTGAGGTCAAAATATCCTTACTTTTAATTGCAAGAAGTTGGACGGTACACACGTGACGAGAACCCCGGGACATGCTGTCATTTAAAGGAAGAAGTTTCACTCGCGAACACACACACACACACAAGCGTGTATATATTGGTAAGGAAATTGATTAAAGGGGTTTACCTTTGAGTGAGCTATACTAGAGAAAAGAGAAAGACTGTTAATGACAATAGTTGGTACAGAAAATTTTTAATTGATGATGAATATGTCCACCACTTCTGGCGCAGACCTTATTCGCCTTCCTTCTACATTTATCCTTTTCGCCTTCCCTCTTCTGTGAAAGAACTCTCTATTAACAAAATTGAAAACCATGTTAAAATAATTCGTCTACTTGAAAAAAAAATCTATGATACACAAATGTCGTTGTTCAACTTTTATACGACTTTTTACTAAGAGTATTTGGTATTTAATCTCTACTCAGAAACCACGATTGAAAGAGATGATTCAAAGTTTCAAGTTAAATCAGTGTGACCTTATTACTTCTGTAGACCAATATATTGCTTTGAAAATTTCCCTGCTAGAAGGGTACACTCATCTTTATATAAGAGTAGTAAGACTGATTTTAACCCTCTATGGTAGAAAAAGCATTCCAACTCCTAGTCAAATATCCTTCCTGGATACAACAAATATATATATATATATATAGATGACAATAGATTGGCTCTGTTTGGGCTCATCCTATAGCTTGATTAGACCAGAGATACCTGAGCTTGATCGGAGTCTAACCAAAATTTTTTATTTTTTAAATTTAAAAATGCAAAATGATGTAATTTTAGTCCAAACGACTTCATTTTACCTATAACTTCTATGCTTTGGGCCAGGCTGGGCCTGGACAGTTTGAGTTTTAGTCTAAACTCGACCTGAAGCTAAAAAAATTTTCATACCTATATCACCTTTAAGGGTCCATATGCCCATTGTGGTGAATCGTTATTTATCATACAAAACCAGATACCATTTCTCATTTCCAAAATGTCCATAAATCTTTATTTTCTCAATGCTTCTAACTGCTTAGAATCTTCAGGAAATGTTTATGCATGTGACTCATACTGGGGATTAGTTATCGCAGTCAGCTATGATATGACTGACATGCATATGCATATAAATGACACATAATTCAGAATGCCCATATAAGATAGTACTTCTAGGCTCTGATACCACATAAATGTAGCACCTCACTTCCACAATGACCCGAACATGACATTATAGGTGATATCCGAGTCCGTGCCCTGCGAGGATGGTGTGCTAAAACACTCAATCAGTCAGAAATCGGTACACTTTTTTTTAATCACAAAACATAATATGCTGAAATGGATACTCAAATTTAGGTTCATTTACATTCATAAACATTTTCAATCAACGCCATACAATCAATAGAATTTTAATAGCCAATTGGGCTCTTTTTCAAAATACAAAACACTCGAGTCATTTAGAAATACAAATTTATACGAAAAGTTGCAGTAAAATACAATTCAATACAAAGTAGAGAAATGCAATGCAGATGCAAACTGATCCCGACCTCTATCCTTCACTTGAAAGTTTTAGGTATACTCTCGTTGGCCTAACAGGATATTCTTCTGATCCTAAAATTTTTGGATGAGTCTTGCAAACTCAATGAGTGACCATTGTTGATGGCTCACCATTGTTGATGGCTTACCCAGTCACATAACACATAAATCATAATCACATCATTTTACATTTCACATTCAATACAATTTAATCATTCATATCATGCATATGCAGTGTACATGAGACTCAATTTTTATTTGTTATATTGTTGTGACCAAGTGCCTAAACTGTCCCGTATCCATTGGATATCGAGCTCATTGATAACTGTCCCATATAGGGTTCATTAAGCGTTGAGCCTGAGGCTCTGAATCACTTTTGAGCTCGAGGCTCATTTTCACTCATTGAGTTTAAGCTCTAATCATTGGCTACTCTGGTCACAACTACAATTATGTTTCATGCATTCATGGAATGGAATGCCTCAATTACACTTGTATATTATCATTCACTCACATTCATATATCATCGGACCGTAATCTGGCATTCAACATTAACATTGAGTATCACCTTTTCATTTACATGCATGATCACTCTTTCCTTCGGAACTGAGTCCGGCATTTAACAACCATGTCATATATCACATTATCATTCATACGCAAATTCCCATTCAGAACACATTGATCATCACATTAAGTACACATAGTTTAAATAGCACTTCAATATCCAAATCAAACATCACAATCATCTGACCTTCTGTCCAGAAACCAACATACTCAATCACATCTACATAATCATTCAATAGTCATACAATATAGAATTTCAAATAACAAACAATAAAGTGAGACTATCTCGGTCTACTCATAGTACGCTCCAAAATAGCAGTTGTTTCTAAATTCTGGATACGCCTGTATATAGATGTTTAACCTGCACATTACAATTTATGCAATACACAATTCACACCCGTTACAAAACTCATTTATGCCTAAATAGTTATATTGATTGAACCCAAGTTTGCTATATTATTTATTGACATTTTCATGGCTTTTGTTATACTTTTTGGCTCCTTTTCTTTGATATTGTGCTTAATTTGATCCAAGAGTACTTGTTTTGAATTAAAATAATTTGAGGGTCAAATTTTCATAATTAATTAACAATTGCACTCCCTTGAATTGTAGGAAAATTGATATTACAAATTATTACTTTTTATTGCAGGTCTGAAGGAAAGCAGAGCCAACTTAAGAAGAGTATAACCAAAGTGGAACAAAGAAATAGAAGTCATAAGATGACTTGTTTCGCCGCGGCGAAAGTTAATTATCCCGCCGCGATGCACCATGAAGGAAAAGCTCATCGTGGGGTAAATTAATTATTTTTCCGCAGTGAAGGATCCAAAAAGTGTATGTCGCGACACATCTTACCTGTCACTGTAGCGAACAGTCGGGCACCCGGGCTAAAACTGGAAAATTCTCATACTGTGCATACCCGACCCAACGATCTGTTTTGAGAAGAAACCTATTTTATGATAAGTTAGAGAGTGCCGTCATATATATTGATTCATATTCCATCAGAGGAGATATAGAGCATTCAGACAGAGAGAGAAGACAGACGAGCGAAGAGAGAACAAAAGAATTCACGACCTCACCACCCAGGGTTCCCTTTCGATAATTTTCACATAGGTTTTATCTTCCATTTCCACCGCCGACTGCCACCATGGGTAGCTTGGATTGGTTCCGAGTTGTGAAGCT
>JANVCL010000214.1:25777799-25794878 GCA_026546855.1 Erythroxylum incrassatum | reverse complement strand
TGGTACCTTATGACTAGATATATAATGCTCACACAAATAAAACCAAACTCTTTTGTTTTATTAATAATAAATATTTTTATTACAAAACTATAACTGAAGAAGATAAAATTACATGTAAATATACTTGCTTGCTAGGGCACTATATTTACGTAACTCCAACAGTTTTGACATTATTTTGCTTTATACGCGTGCATTTAGTTTTATTACCACAACCTCAAAGAGAATTAATCAAATTAATAAAAAAATAACAACAAATTTTAACATTATGGTTGAAGGATTAGCAAGTTGCATAGGTTATTTTCTTTCACATAACAAGTTTTAAAACTCTTTTATTTAATTTTAGGTTCACACTTAAGAGAATTAACCCCTCATTTAACAAATTTAACTTATAATTAATTGGAAGTATTATTCTAATTCTACGTATATGGCCTTAAGGTAAGACTTTTAATCAACTTAACAATGTCTAATATCCTTGGTGATTTTCTTTTACTTTTGATTACTAGAGAAATACTTAACATGGCCTTGAAAATTTAATTTCCTGTGAAAAATGTTATTGTTAATAATCAAGTTCCCTTTTGAGACAAAAAAATGGTTACTGGGGAAACACAAGTCTCTTAGCTGGGCTTCTCAGAAAAGTTGATATACACCTTTGACCCATAGTAAAGAAGAAAATTGTTTATATTAAGTGAAGAAAATAAATTGGTTATATTAAGTGAAGAAAATAACTTTTTATAAATAAAACATTTCTATTTCCTCATTCATTTCTTCTTTTATAAAATTATATTTATAGTATAATCTAGACCATTATAATAAAAGCAACACCCTATATTAATTATAATAAAAATAATATAAAATTAAAAGAGTCTTAAACGCTTTAGAGAAAATATTTAGCCTTCTAAGCAAAAGAATAGTATTTTGATTTCAACAGTTACCAACCGCAGATTATTCTCACCTAGAGTTTAGGTTCTTAAAGAAGCGTGGAAGAGACTTGACTTGGACGGGCCTCGATGTCGCAAACGCCATTTCAAATGTTTGTGAAGGAAAAGAAAAGGCTACGGCGGGCATTAAATTTAAGAACTCTGGATCAGCAACTAGCCTCGTATGGCTGGAAGAGTAATTCTGTAGATGCGGACCCAATTTTACCAGCAACTATGCAAGGTCTGTTGCTCCCGGCTTTATTTCGATGTGAAGCCAGTTGGGTCATACTTCTCGGGAGCTAAATGCATTATGATTTGGTGAGCTCAGTATGAGCATTAGACAAGAATCAGGTTAATCTAGATAGATTAAAGACCTTCTGGTATTCAGCTGTGAACCTACAACTACTGTCTTACTGCCCTCACACTCCTCGTCGGCTTCTCTCTGCGGACTCATTTATCATATGGAATATAATAAGATATTCAGCAAAATGAAACTATAGACTTTGATTTGTTTTACAGTAAAACCAAAACCATTAACTGCAACAATATCGAAGCGATGGCGGTCACGGGATACGTTTTTAAAGGGAGTGGAGGGAGCAAAACATTATTCAAGAGTTCCTTGAACCTGACAATCGTAGATTATGCAGACAAATCCCAGAACCTGAAAAGTCATAGCTCCTGGACCTTTGATCATCAAGAAGTAGGGGAATATCTTCTCTCTTTTGTATTCGCGATCTAATCAGAGTTTTGCTGTCACAGACAGCTACGCATATTTGTTTCTTACTTGAGAAGTTTCATGTGCTACAACATATCAGGAGAGCATATGTTCTTGCATATGTAATATTTATTCTCTTATTCCAGTAGTACTTTCCCTGTTTTTGGAGTATATGAGATTGAAGAAAGGTATAACATTCAATGCAGGTTCTTGTGCTCAAGCCGAGATACAGGATTAACAGAATGTGCTGGTAGCGAATGTCCTATACCCACACAAGATATGCACGATACTGTAGACAAATATAACATATACATGGAATTTTCTATCAAAATTTACAATTGCTAGCATTCGAAGATACAAAATCTATAGTTACAAGTCAGCAAGGAATTGATGTAATTGCTCGGCACATCCTACTTCGCTTCTGAGCTGTTCAAGCAGCAGCTCGTCAAGAATTTGTCCATAATCAAGAAGGACCGTGCATTCTGTAATAGCAGTTATATGTAGCACATGTAGATGCTGGTCAGACAAGCTAACCGCAGCTATAACTTACTACCATTAAGATACTCGCGGCACCTTCAATATATTTATCCATGCTTTTCCCAACAAAGCTAGTCCTTGATCATTGTTTTAAAACAGCTGGCTCCAACCTCTATTCTTCATACAGATTAAGATTTTTCACCTGCAACTCGTCCCATGTCAGTATTTTCTTTTGCAAGCTTGGTGATCTGGACTAGGATACCCTTAATGGCTACAAATTGGAAATACAGCTGATTGAAAACCCTCCATCCCACAAGGCGTAGATAAATGGATCCCCACGCCAAAAGAATTATGTGAACAAGCTTAGCAGCATCAACTTGCGATTGAGCCCCACCAGGACTTTGCTTCTTGCTGCCAAGCCAGTGCAGGATTCGAGGAAATACAGATTCTTTATAAATTCAAGAGGATAAATATTCTCTAAACCATCTGCAGAGCTTTTATGCACCCACTTGAATTGGCTGCAATGACGGTGTCTGACTTCCCTCTCCAGCAGACACTTGAAACAAACTGCCCATTGTCATCATCGGTCTCTTTACCAGAAATTGGGTCAATTGAACCAAATTTGTGTGAAGTGATTGGAATAGGTAGAGAACTATAGTAAGCATAAACCTGAAAAGAGATCGCATCATGAGGTAACGATAGGATAATACGATGCTCTAATGAATATGGAAATATCACATCTAAACTAGGACATTTCCATTGCCATTTTTCTCCTTTCTTCTGCGCCCCCCAACATACACCCTTCTTCCCACCCAAAAGAAAAAATACGTGTACAAAATTCCCATTCGTTTAAGAATAGAACACTTCATTCATTATCCAACAAATGCACTAGGAAGTTAAAGTCATACCTCATTTGTTTCTGAACCACAAGCTATGTAGCCATCAGATACGGACAAGCCCACAAAGTTCTGAGGAAGTAAGAAAGACTAAATTAAAATGAAACCAGAAAAGAACAAACAGGTAAGAGAAAAACAATTGAAACAGAGATCAGAATGACAATAATGACAAAGTTTAATTCCTTAAAGGATTCTATCACAAAAAAATGACATTCAACTCACAAAATAATACCTTCTCATTAGTATGCCCACTTAGGGTTAAGCTGCAGGCATTAGTGGATAAGCCACTCGAATGGGTTTTATTGAGATTCCAAAGCTTTAGTGAGTTGTCAGTTGATGCAGTAACGAGAGTGTCAGATTCCACAAATTTCACATAGCTCACAGCTTTGTCATGGCCAGTTAGCACACACCAAGGTGTTCTAACATTCCGAAGGTCATAGCAGTAGGTTCTATAATCTGCAGACCCAAAGGCCAGTAGATGAGTGGAATGAGAAGAGAACTGAACGCAGCAAACATTGGCAATGCTCCTTATTGTGGCTATACTGTTCTTCTGCAAAAATAAGCATCATAAGAATATTATGTTTCAAATAGCTGCTAGTGCTAAGAAAAAGATCAGCCCTCATGTAAACAAGTATGGAAAATCTCAGTGGGATGTATGGCTTTTTTACAAGTTACACTCAACTATCTTGACAACATCATGGTCACAAAGATGGATGAAGATGCATGCTTATATCACCTTATTTATCCATCAAATACACAAATAGTATTATGTGTTATAACTCAATGCAGTCATGAAACGGGGAGTTGTAATATAATTTCCTGCAGAACAAGAAGATTTAGTTAAAAGGAGACAAGAAAACTTCTGTTTTTGGTGATAAATAGCCCAAACCCTGACTCTCCTTAGTTGTAAATAACTTACATGGATAGGATGAGAAAGAAAGAACATACCTCGTTAATATTCCACAGCTTCACAGAACAGTCATCACTGCCACTAGCCAATTTTGTCGGATATACTTGAGAAAAATCAACAGACCAAGCCCTTTTCTCATGCTCACTATATTGAAAAACCCCTTGACCAGTACTGACATCCCATAACTGAAATCCATTGAACGAGGAATTTACAAGCAATGCATTGGAAGCATTATGAAGAAACAAAATGGATGTAGATGATATGCTAAGGAAGGCCAGACAGGAAACCATATTGCTTGCATCTACATTCATAAATATAGTAATCACAGACTACATACTAAATGCAAGCTGTATGAAGTGGGAAAACATCTGATAAATCAACCAATGTCCTCAAATCTTGTCATACTATAAAATATCAATGGTTTTTTTCCAAGTGATGATGCTTAACAAAATTCAACATTGGCTATCTATAAACTGTGATATTAAAGTAGAAATAGGAGACAATTTTGGGACAGCTATTTACTATTTGATCCATATTGAATTTGAGTTTGGACAGTGATAATTTGAAGATCTAATCAAATCATAAAGTTCCAACTTGACTGATGATGTCAATATACCAGAGACTGCATTCCTGTATAAATTGGGACTTTAACAATCAACAGAAAAGATGTCATATCAGTAACACTGACAAACCAAATTAATGAACTCAAAATGATACAGGAAATTAAAATCCATCACTGTTGAGCTCTTAATATCCAAAGACAAGTTTTAGACTTGAAAGCAACAAAAGAAAAGAAGACACACCTTCACCACACCATCATAGCCAGTTGAAGCCAGATAATTCTTGATATAATTATTCCAGCAAATACAGCTGAGCTTTGATTTATTTGACATTTCAATAACAGGATAATGAATATCAACAGAATCATTGAAGAGTGCATCAAACTCAAAAACTTTAATTTTCTTTGAAACTCCAGCAGCAGCAAAATAGTCAGCATCCCGGTCAAAACTTAAGGAACAAATCACATTCGCAGAACTATTGAAATCCCCAGTTCTTAGCAGCCCACGTACTTCAAACTTACTATACCTAGCATACTTGCATAAACCATCAAAAAAGGCTCCAACGCGATCAGTATGATTTTGCCCTTCTTCAGCCATTTGTGCTAAACAGCAGTTCTCACGATCTGTTAGTAAATCTCTATCATGACGAATAGTAGCATCAGTTTCAGGGGGTTGGATTTTGGATCTCATTGAGAAGTAAGCACTTTCAAGCTGACTAATATTGTTCATAAATTTTGTTTTATTTGCATTAGAGCTAAATGAAGTTGGAGTAAGTGGGTCGAAGCTCAAGCATTCTCTGTGAGCATTGTTTTCAATACCATCCAGTAGCTCACCATGTTTGGACATGTGAACCAAGCCTTCTGGATGACTCCTCCTTTCAACTTCTTCAATATCTGCATCTAACGACCTAATATCTTCCACTAACTTAGCAGATTGTTTTTGCTTATGGTCTTTCAATGAGACAAGGAAATGCATTAAAAGCTCTGATTCTGCATCATCTTGGTCAACTGAGTATGAAAGTTTTTCAGCAGACACCTCGTGCAATCCAGTAATGAATTCAGATTGCAGGATTTCCCTGTCACATAAAACCAAAAGCTAGTGTATAACATATGAGGTATTTTAAATAGTTGATTAAAGATAATTACAGAATCACTCATTCCCTGTATGCATTCAAAAGTGAAATACATTTTCGCGAATAAAGAAAAAGGTTAGAATGCCTACCCATGAGCATAGGCTACTTCTTCAGAGAATCGGTAACTAATGGACATAATAAAGTAAGAGTCCTATCCTTTAAGCAATGAACTTCAATATGAAACAAAAATTCAAACCAAGAAAAAACAAACATTTATATCAGATAAAAAGAGTCAGACTTGCTGTTACTGTTGGGTTCACATATAAATAATTGGGTCAACAAATCAAAGAGAAGAAGGGCCAAAACTCAGTTAAAGTAAACTGCTGATATGTTGGGTAAAAGGGATCAATATCCTCTACTTTGTACTGGCAATTCTTCATGCCAAAATTTTTTTCCCCTCACAATCTCTCTCTCTGTGTATATGTGTAAGGATACTTGAGAGGATCCATTATCTATATATACACAGATAAAGATGGTGTCGGAGGCTCTTGCCAAAGCCCAATCAACATCATATCTAGCCTAAAAGGACAGACACAGACATAGGGCATTTGATTGCATAACGAGTAAGGAGTTAAACGTCAAACTTTGAAGCAAAACAACTACATGGGAAACAGATTTTAAGTCATGTCACATACACAACAAATATGGTGGTTTGCACTCAGTTCCTATCAGATAATTTTAACACCCTGCATCATTGGGCCAGGCTTTTAAAGTCCTGATATCACATGACACCTCAGATGTTATGGAAGTCAAAACAAGCTATGTTACCTTGTTGTTGGGCGTGATGAAGGCTCAGGATGAAGTAACCACAGACAAAATCCAGCTTCCTTTTGATTCTCTGAAAGAAAACGTGGAGGAAGAATCCTGTGTCGCAGCTCCAACATTGCCACGGCATGTGCTCTTTCAGATTCAAAATGACCAAGCAACTGAAAGAATAATTCCATTAAATAAAAGCAAAAAATATGTACTCAAGAGTCTTCAACCAAAAGCATGAAGCAGCGAGTAACAAAATATTGGCATCACATAACTAATCAGAAAGTATACAGAACAATGCTATCACTGCAGAACTAGGTTAATACAGTGACTATAAGCAGTTGCAAGAACTACGCATATATATGCTACAGTACAAAAACAAACATGCATATACAACTCCAAATCTCTAATAGCTAAAGGATTACAAGGAAGGCTTGAAGAATAAAGTGTGATACCTTTTCTTATTTGAAATTAAGGTAGCACCATAAATTCAGACACAACAGTATAACTAACAGTGAATAAATGATTGATACTCCCATAAGTGGAAATTAGCTGATGTGAATCAGTTTTTGCCTCTCAAAAAGTAACAAGAAATTAACATCATTTTTATCTCCTCAGCAGGTTTGGTAATTTGAAGATTTCTTTTTAGCTTAAGACTAATAGAAAAAAGTTCAGTAACTTTTAAGTTTCTAATCCTGGTTTTCCACACCCAACCACTACTAAATAAGAAAACAGACCCAACTCTTGACGCTTAATCCCATTTCTCCATTTTGCCACTTAATACCTTAACAGAGACACCTTGATAACCACTCCCCAGGTACTGTTCTAATTAATCCAAACAGAGCAGATGCTGAACAATACCAAAAGTGAATTTCATACCTTGAACCGTGAAAACAAATATACGTTAGGCTATCTTATTGATACAAATTCACAGGTTTGTGCAGCTAAGATCAAGAACTTTTCACTGCTTGTCTAACGTGAGAGGAAATAATAAAATGGTCTGAAATTCAAGAAGTTCAACAGAACTGGACGTAAAGAAGTCTAAATTAGATTGCTAGCTGGCTATAAATTGCTTGCTAACTTAAACAGTCAACTAATAAAATGCCTATGAGGCCCATAAAGATAGATCATATAGAATATAAGATAACAAATCATCCAAAATTAGCTATGGAAGAATATAAGAACATAATGCAAAATAGAATCAAAAAGTAAGATTCTATGGTGTCCAATCATCAACTTAAAGCTAACGTAACCTAAATTTTAGGATTAACACTGAAAAAAGATTTTATCTCATGCAACTGAATAAAAAGCTAGAAGGTATAGCACAAAAACACAGATGAACTTCGAAGAAATATATTCAAGCATCTTAGAAATGATATACTTTAGAAGAGATCCAGACGTAAGGAAATATCTAGCTGAACTAGAAATTCTTCAGTCAAGCATTCATCAAAAATCCAAGTACATATCAATAGTAGGTGACAAACTGCAATAATTCTGAGCAGACTCCAAATATACAGCAAGATGAAATGAAGCAGCATCTGAATATCTTTCAAGTATGAATCATTAATCATATGGACCAAAGTGATAGACAAAACAGAACAAATCGCAGTGCCTTTCTATGAAATAGTAGCATCTTTATGGCATCACAAGTGATAAGGCTATAATGAGACGAACAACAATACAATATTTAATCCCTTTGCTTTAAGTGCCTAGAGGATGGCAACAATTTTCAGGAAGCTAGGACTATATATCGCAACTAACCATAGTAATATCCCAAGTAATTATGCTTTCGAAAACACATGTTGAAGAAAAATCTTTCAGGTAACCAACACATTATATTGACAAGCTGCATCATGTTGTAAAGAAATGTAGGTTTTCTATTTAAGGACTAGTCAAACCCATAACTTGAGCAATCCTCAAATATATCTTTCAGAAGTATGATCACACAAACCATGACAGAAACAGAATCAAAATTTCCCACCTCAAACAGGAGCACACCCAGACTGTAAACATTTGATGATATAGTGCAGATACCCTCAGTCTGCTCCTCAGGACTTGCGTACCACTTGTCTTCTAACTGATCACTAACAGAAGTCAACTGCGGTTGCACTTGCACGTTAGACAACCGACAAGTGGTTGACATGGCCTGCATTCTATTTGAATGTTTATCATATACATTAGCTTCATTACTGATGTCTTTTGTATTGGAAACACTAATGTTCACATCAGTTTTAGGCCCAGCTTTGAACATATATCTTGGAGTAAACTGAGGCCACTGCCTTGTATAGTTAATATTCTCATCAAGCTTCTGCTTCTTTGGACATACACCCAAAGATGGAAACATTCCCAGCTCTAGTGGTCGTCTTTTTATCAAGTTATTATTAGAGCAAGTTGTATCCTTGACCCGAGCAACCTCACTCGCATCCCTCACAATTGAACCAATGTATTTAACTTGATTTGAGCACAATAACTTGAATGAAGACAGTCGTAAGTCATGCAAAGCAACTCCATGAGCGTGAGAACAATCCACCAGATCCAAAATCTGTCTAAAGATACGCAGACACTCAACTTTAGTCACTTTTTGATGCCCATAATTCAGCCATTCTCTCAAATTCACTCCATCATGTACAGAACCACCAGGTATGGGCCCAGTAAAACCAGCATAAGCAGGAATCATAGTATCTACACACAAGACTTGTGAAGCATTAGAACAGACTGATGTGCCAGCAGCAGCCTTTCCGTTATTCGTGTCCCTTGATTCAAGTTTCATGCCACCCTCAGGTGGGCCTCTAAAAACGATTCCTTTACCCTTCAAAGTATTCTTTACAAAAAATTCAGAGAATCCTGATTTTGACAAAATTTTTGTTCGCATTCCACTGTGAGAGGTCATATTTTCTGAGCCTTGTCCATAGGAAGTATTTACAAATGGTTCCATGACTTGGTTACAGCCATCACTTGATGCTTTCTGATCAAAATATTCAGGGAAAGGGGTATACCCGACATCCTCCCATACACTTTGCAAATTCTGACCATTGTCCCTGTGAAAATTGTTGGTATGTGAACTCCCAATTCCTGATCCATGACCCTGTTGAGAATGATGTTGCCACTGGCCCTGCCTAGTTTGCATCTTTTCCCTATTATTTGAGGTACCAACTATAGCCAAATTTGAACTATCAAAATCTCTCACCATTAATTCTTCAACCATGTTACCAGCATCATCCATGTAGCGAGGGCTAGTACAAGCCTGTTCAGATCCCTCCACAGCACTTCCACTCCTATTTATATCCTTACCCCCCAGGACATTTGAAAATACATGGAATGAGCCCTCACAATAGTCATCTTCACCAAGAATGGCTATTTCACGAGACTCTAACAAAATGTAGCTTTCAGATGGTTTTGTGGGGCACTCATTCTCTTTGGCATGCAGATGTGCCCCCTCGGAAACATCAAGTGTCCCCATTTCATCTACCCCTCTTTCATCCATATCATCAATATATACAAATCTGTTTCATTCATCCATCTCGAAATGTAAAGACACTTGTCTAGTCAAATTGCCAAGTACCTCAGTAATCTAGGAAGACAAAATCAATAGCATCAGCTATATAATTCGAAAAAGGTCAAATGAAAAACGAAAAAGGGAGATCAATCCATTACACTGCTTCCATAAAATTCAGAACTTCAAACACATATATCATGAGCAAATATCAAAACCCAGAAACCAAAACCCCAAATAAAAAGAATAACAATTTCACTGTCAATCAAGTACCAAAAGAACTCGCAACTTCAACAAAACGAGAAAACCCAGCAACAGCTCTTAAGAAACTTCAAATGGGCATCAATACTCTTTCTTCTGAGCAGCCCAAGAAACTAAAATAAACCCAAAATTAATAGAAGAAAAAACAACTTTACAATTTGACAACAGCACCAAAGCAACAATGCATGAAAAAATCATTCTTCATCCGAACTTAACCTCAACAGTTTCTAATGATTGACCAGAACATAGGCAGAATTAAAGAGAAGCGAATACAGAAATAAGAATTCCAAATTAAAAAAAGAAACGTATTTCCCACGAACAAATTCGTACAAGAAACGGCGGAATTAAGCACCAGAGGCAGAGAGCAGGAGATGAAGGGGAAGAGAGAGGAAATTGAACTTTGTAGCTTTGAAAACCCTAGAAGTTGAAGCTATCCCGAGTCCTGAAACTAGAGGGAGCAGTTCGGAAGAGGGAAAGCCGACATGCTGACTTGCCTGCAATGGAAGCAAATATCGTTTGGTTTCATAAGTTCCTAGTCTAGACTCGAATTTTTAAACACAAATTTCAATTGCTAAATTAATTTATATTTTACACTTTTATTTGTTGTTTCTTTTTCAACGTCCATTGAATTGAATTAAATGCCCTGAGCTGAATCTGAATTCAATTCCCATCCCATATTTCTTCCTCAAAACATACTTTCAACCAATATTCATTATTAACCCGTTTCAGCTAAGTTTTTAACTCCTGGCTTCCATTATTATCACTTCTGAGTAATGGTTAAGAAGTCTAGTCTATCTATAAACCCTTGGAAAACTACTGGACTCATTTTAGACACGGATAAGTCCCTTATCCAAAAATAAATAGCACATGTGAAATATTTCATGCTTTTATACATACAATACATCAACCACACAACGCTTTCCAACCAAATTGTATTAATGAACTTGTCTTAAAATAATTTACAAATTTGATTTTAAAAAGCCTAATTTTATTTTATATAAAACTCATCCTTGAGTTCATAAATGTAAGCAAAATAAGAATCACATCTTCTGCGGTGCGGTGAGGTTAAACCAAACTATTTAAGTGGAAACAGACCGTCCACGTAAGTCCATGCTAGGAGTACAGCCTGGGAAAGGCACTCCGGTGACTTGGCTACTCCTGGTTCTCAATCTTACGCACTAGATACTTAAGCAGGGCTGTTCAGTAAAAAACGACTTAACGATTGGATTATAAAAATTTTGAATTTTTTAAGTTTTCTGTTCAATTTTAACTTTCTCAGTTTGATTTATTTTAGTAATTTTATTGATAAAAATTGATCAATTTATTAATTAATAGCTCAATTTTTGTAAATTAATAAGTTATTATAAACTACAATAAATTAATTAATTTTTATTTAATAATCCTTTTTATTTAAACGTCAAATTATTTGATAGATAAAAAAATCTCTTTCAATCATATTTAAATTCTTTAATTTTATTTAATCCTTTGTCTAATTTATTACGATCTAATATCAGTTAAATCTTTTAAACTTTAAACTTCTTATCTTATTAATTTAACTTTCATTTCAGTTTTTAAAATATTGGTCAAATCGCGCTAACAAATCATAACCTATCTTAGCATACACAAGAATAGTTTTCAAAATTCTGACTACTAGGTGAGAATGTGGAATATTTAGTTATTTCAACGTCTAGGAAGGTTGGTATTTTGTTTTAAGTAATGTATGTTAATTGCCTTTAATGGCCAAATTCATTATATTTTCTCAAAAATATTATTATATTAATAAATGTATCATTGTTAATAAAGATGTTAGCATATATTGTAATTGATGGTTGAAATTGAATTCCTCTTTAACTCTATTCAATAAAGTTTGAAATTCAAAAAAAAAATCAATTACAATTTTTTTAGTTTCTATAAGGTAAAATGCCAAGAAAACCTTTTGTATATATAAATATCTTAAAGCAAATTTATTGACTTTTCAATTTCTACCCCTTTAATACATAGATTTATTAACTTTTAAATTTTAACTCTTTTAATAAATATTTTTTATTTTTTAATTCTATTAAAATGGGGGCCCATTCCATTTAAGCATGTGGTTTATTACAAGACTTCTTAAGAGAGTAAAGGATTTAACTCTTTTTTTGTGACAAACAATTTTTGAAATTGACATACTTTATTACACTTTTTAAACCTTAGGATGCAACTTTTTACCGAATTGCATAGAGAAATTTTAAATTTGAATTTAAGTATTAAGTATACTATTGAAAGATTATGAAGTTACATGAACTCCATTTGAATTATAAAATATGTAGGGCACTTTTTAAATTTTGAATTTAAGTATTCTTGTAACATCTCATTATCTCATGTTAAAGGTTAAAACTCTAGAATAATGTACACGAGAGATTATTGGGAAGTTAGAAAGTGAATTCATGCTCATGCATAATATAGCGTACACACACACGTGAATATTGATTTTTGCACATTAAAATGATTGTGCATGCATTCATTGACATTTTTCGGATAAAATTGTTCTATAAATGTGATTATATTTGGAATTGTGAATTATATATGTTAAAATTTGATTTGGAGAGTATATTTATTGACTCAAAAATTTTGGTGAAAATTTTGGAAAATTCTAAAATCTAGGTATTTTTGCACTAGAAAAAATGTCAAGTGGCAAGACAATTGATAAATGGTAATAAAATTAATTGTCAAATGGCAATGAAAATTTTGATAAATGACTTTAGAATTTATTGAAAAGTGTCATTGAAAATTGGGATAATTGGACTAGAATTTGGAGATAAATAGACAAGTTATTAAAAAGTGGTCAAATAGAGGCCATAATAAAAGGACAAGCAGCAAGTGATAAGTGTCACAACACTTGCCACTCACCACTCACGTCACTTTCTTCTTTGAATAGCCATCTCCCTTATCTTTCATCTTTACTCTCACAAAATGCCCTAACCTTCTTCATCTTTTTCATTTGTTTTCATCCACGATATTCACTTCTCACCTCATCAATGTTAGAGCTTACTTTCACCTCCATTTGCTACTATCATTTTTGCTATCTTCTTCATATTTGTCACTAAAGTCCTATCCCTACCACCTTTGGAATTGTGAAGGTCGTATGATGCTTGGGAGCTAGGGTTAAATGTGATTTGTAGACATTGAAGCTAAATCAAGTAAGTTATGCTTTAATCATTGTGGGTAGTGTTAAATGAAACTAATATGATGAGTAATTTGAAATTGACGACTTGAAAATTAAATTTTTATGTGTGTGTCGTGAGTGATAAAATGTATATGCAAATGTCTTGCTTTTGTATATGTGATGATTAATGATTCATAAATTGATATAGAGATGATTTAGAGTTAGAATGAATCCTAAAAGGATGTAGAAAGAAATGCAGAAAAATTAATTTGTGAATAGATATTTTCATGTTCTATTTTTAATGATTAAAAACGCGGATCATTGGCTGTTTTAGACATAGATTGGATAGAATATTGAAGTTAAAGAAAAGGCAAGTGTAGTGTCCTAGAAAGAGAATAACTAGGATGAAAGTTTAGAGATAAAGTGATAATGGTGTTTAAAGTGTGCTGGAATATGCTAGTTGTAACATTTCCACTGGATATGCATATGTATTTTAGCCATAACTTGATCTGTAGATATCTAAATGAAATGATTTTTAATTTGGATTAAATTAGAGACATATGGCTACATTTTTCATGAAGACATCAAATTCAATTTCTATCTTTAAGAGTTTCAAAATTTGACTTGAAGATGAGTACTGGGTGCAGTAAATTGATGGATAAATACATTTGTTTGTGTTCTGTTTTGAGAGTATGAAAACCATAAGTGAGGAGTTGTTATGTAGATGTCATGAGTTTTGAATTAAGGGTATAATGAAAGTGAAAGTTATGTTAACCAAGATGTTGAGTTATGTTCTTGAAATGAGATGAATTAAGGTGATAGTTAGGAATGAAATGAAGGTGAAAAATGAAGTAGAACATGTGCAGCAAATTTTTTATGAAAGTGTATAAGAATATGTTATATTTTGGTGTTTATGATCAAGCATGGAATTTGATTTATGTGTGGATGATATTGAACTGAAATTGAGGTATAAATGAAGAAGTTATCAACTTGAAATGATGAATCAAATAAGTTGAGGTTTGAGAGTTTAATGCAATCAATTTGGTAGTTGAATTACTGTGAAATGATGTTACATTAAAGTAGGTGAATCTTGGAAAACTTGGAGTGAAATTGATGTTAGAATATGTGTAGAAATCGTGGGAAATGTTGTTAAGTGAGATATGTTTCTGGCATGTCCGTTAGATGGACTTTAGGTCCGTTGGACGGACCTTCTCGAGTTTTCCAAGCTTCCCAACTCCGTTCATGTCCATTTGGAGGGATGTATGTCCGCTAGGTGGACATTCTTAGAACACTTACATAAATTTGGATTTTGAGCCTTTAGACGAAAAAATCTCTCTTTGGGGTCTTCGTGAAAGTTATAGAACTCGAATTCCTTTTAGAAAACGTCCTAGAATGACATTAATCCGACATCTACAACAAAATTTATGCCTTTTGTCCCAAGATCATGTATATATATAAATTATCAACTTATTAATGTTTTCCTATGAGGTATTTAGGCTTGAGTGTGATCTTGAATGAGCCTAGTTGATGATGAATTGAGCCATTAACGTAAGGAAAGTGTATTAGGTATTAAGGAATGATTTAAAGATCATGATAATTGGTTATGAGACGCATATTAAGGAAATATACTCGGGATTGTCATTGAGCATACATTGTACATAATCCATATACATATACATGCATAAATAAATACTTATAATTATGCAAAGTTGTGATGTGTATAAATGTGTATGTATTGCATGATTTAGAAGAGCATATTGAGCGAAAATATCCAGACATTGCCGGGACTTCGAGGCAATAGCTTTCTGGAGCAAACTGTGAGTAACCTAGACGGTCTCACTTGAATAATTGTTTGTTTTAAATTCTGTATCAAATTATTTTTGTGAATTTGATTGTGTTGATTCTGGACATTGAATGTTCGAGATGTTTGATGAATGAATGATATATTGGAAGTGTTCCTTGTATGTGAATTTGACGAAATAAATGATTCTCAATGCATATGTTGAATGTCGAACCAAGGTCCGATGACAAATGTGAATGAGAATGCGATAGTGAATATAAATGTGTAATATTGGGCACTTTTGATTGACTGAATATATGTGATGCATTTCATTACAAGAATGCATGAACAAATAATAGTAGTTATGACCTGAGTAGCCACTGAAAATGAGCTTAAATCTTAGAATATGATTAAGAGCTAAAGGCTTGCTATGTATAATGAGCCCTGTATCCTCAATGGATAAGGGACAATTAACAATGAGCCCGATATTCACAATAGATATGGGACAGTTATAGGTACTCAGTTACAGCAACATAATAATTGGAAATGAGCCACATGAGCATTGCATATACATTTAATATGTGTGCTTGAATGATTGAAATGTATTGTTGACTTGTATTTGAATGAGAATGTGATATGTGGAGTAAGTAATAGGTGATGTGTAACATCCCACCCCCGATGGGAATGGTAGAATAGTAATTTGGAAAGGGCTAAGAGTGTTTAGATTGTTTTGAAATACACATGCATATTCTTACATGTGAATAGTGAAATTTGCACATGAAAATGGTTGTACATACATTCATGACATTTTTCGGTATATGTGCCTAAATGTGATTTTGTTGTGGAAAAATGTGGTTTTTGTGCTTGAAAATTTATTTGGAGTGAATTGTTATGTGTTTTCTATTTTTGGGAAAATTTAGAAATTTTTCTGGCAATTTTCGGGGAAAATTTTCGGACCGGAAAAAATTGTCAAGTGGTGGACTGATTGGTTTTCGGTACCGAAAATTACTGCCTAATGGCACTGAAATATTGGATAAATGATTTTGGGATTGTAATTAGAGCCATTGGTATTGGATGATTTAGAAATTACATTTATTAGGGTTCGTTTATTTCAAATTCATTAAATAGACTTTTTTTGTCTTTTTCTCTTATTAAATGCCAAGTGTGCTTCGGGCTTGTGTATTGGAGTTTAGAGGAGCATAGGATCAGTATCTGGCTTTGATTGAATTTGCGTATAATAATAATTATCACAGTAGCATCGGGATGGCACCATATGAGGCCTTGTATGGAAGACAGTGTCGATCGCCTTTGTATTGGGATGAAGAGGGTGAGAGAATGATTGAGGGCCCAGAACTAATTCATGATAAAGTGGACAAGGTAAAGCTGATTCGGAGCCGAATAAAAGTGGCTCAAGATAGACAGAAGAGCTATGTGGATCAGCATCGGAGGGAGATGGAATATAATGTGGGAGACAGAGTGTTCCTACGAGTGTCACCGTGGCGAGGTGTACTGAGATTCGGTAAAAAGGGCAAATTAAACCCTAGATACATTGGTCCTTATGAGATCCTAGAGAGGATTGGACCTTTGGCCTATAAGTTGGCTTTACCGAGTGAGATGTTTCAGTTGCATAATGTCTTCCATGTGAGTATGCTCCGGAGATACCGATCGGATCCGACACATGTGATACCGGCTCTGGAAATTGAGGTGGCTAGCAATCTGAGTTATGTTGAAGAGCCGGCCCAGATTTTTGGATCACGAGTGAAGCAGTTGAGGAACAGGGTTATCCCATTGGTGAAAGTCCTATAGAGGAACCACTCGACTGAGGAAGCCACTTGGGAGACAGAGGAGTATATGAGGAGACAGTATCCTCACCTGTTCACATTACAAAATATTCCCCTATGACTTAGGAAACCATAGGTACCAAAATCACGCAATTTAGACTTCTATAAGTCCAATTATTGATAAAACATAGACCAGAAAAATGATTACCCGGTCCCCTCACTTTGACCTAATTAATCTACGTCAATTTTATCTCTAAAA
>JANVCL010000214.1:25749080-25760448 GCA_026546855.1 Erythroxylum incrassatum | reverse complement strand
CATGAATTGAGTGAACCATCGATGATGGTTACCTCACTGAGTTCGCAAAACTCACCAAAATTGCAATGTTGTCTTTTTAGATTCGTGAGTAGACTCCTAGCTTCAGAGGGACATTTCGAGCCGTGTAGATCATTTTGGCGACAGACGCAATGACTCACAGGTCGGTCAGTTGGGATTTTTGGGATGATCTAGTTAGGACTGATGTTTTGTATTTTCCCTGTATATGTAGCAAATTGTACTAAGTTGTGGAGTGATGTACATGCAAGAGATAAAGACAGTTGTAAATTCCTGATTTGATGAAATGAAATGGGAAAAAAGTTTTAGTTTTAAAAAGTTGTGATTTTTATATTGATGTTTTATTATTATGATGTCATATGGAGTATAGTAGTAATCATTTGTCGTGCACTCTTATTGTAGGATATGTATCGGTACGACCTATAGGCGTCCCGGTGTGTACCCTACAGTAAGGAGGTGCTACATGATGCGACATGATAAATGAAAAGATAGGAATTGTATGCATATATGATGTGAAGTGTTATATGATTTGAGTAAACCATCGAGGATGGTTACCTCACTGAGTTTGCAAAACTCACTAAAATTTGCAATGTTGACATTTCAGGACCAAGAGAGGACACTAGAGACAGAAAGACTCTACAAAAAGCATAGTTCTTGTACTTTTAGATAGAAGAAATGACTCAAAGATCAGTCTGCTGAAACTGAAGGATCTAGTTAGAAATTTTTGTATAATTTCTCAAGCATGTAGTGTGTTCTATAATTAGTCTTGATAATGTACATATTTGGAAAATGTTGTAAAACTACAATGTATATTTGGTTCTTATGAAATGAAATGAGGAATTTGGTTTTTAATTATTATGTCTTTCTTTACGATGCCTTATAAGAAAATATCACTGCTCTAACATGTCATTATTATAGGTTATGTACTGGAATGTCCTCAGGACGTTCTGATATATACTATATGGTAGTGGGGTGTTGCAATTCTAATACTTGCCATCCAGAAATATAGTTGAAAAAAAGTTGTAAAGTAAAAAAATTTGGTAAATTTATTGAGATATCATCTTACTGTGAAGGCTTGAAATATCAGTATTCCAGTATTTGTCTATAATAATTTTATTGATTAGAAAAGATAATACTTTTAAGGTTGCTTATAATTTAAAATGTCAACGTGTTTGTATTCAAATTTAAATTTTCTCTATGTAAAGGTTGTTACTTAAAGAAAGTTATTGGTAATGAGATTGAATTTATTATTATTTGTCACGAAAAATGCAGTTTAATTTGTTTGTTAATCTTGGGTCTTAGATTCCATATTGCTCTTTCAGCTTTATCTTAAAGCTTAGAGATAGTGATTAAGTAATTCAAATAATTGTGACATTCACAAATCTGCACATAAATTATGGACTAATGTTTATGTAATTTGCTAGCTTAGGCCTTCATTGCTTTTCTACTAACATATACTTGTACACATATGCCTTGTTTGGTAAATGACTTATCAGTTATTTTTGACATATTAAAAGGTATTTGACTATGTTAAATCATTGATAATCATGTTTGGTAATTAGCTAACTGGGTTGGCAGATTGAACTCAATCTACCGTTTTTAAAAAATGCTCCTATAAGGAGAGTGTTTTGATTTAGCCACTAAGAAATTAAAAGAGAAAAAGATGATTGTGCGTAAAAGTTATTACAAATTAAAAGAGAGAGAAGAGAGATAGAAATCAAAATAGAGAGAGATAGAGATAGAAATAGATAAATATAAAATGTGAATTCAATTTAAGAAGCCAAAAAAGGACTTTGGTTTATTCAAAAATTAAGCCAACTTGAAATTTTTTCTTTAATAAATTTTATGCTTCGTATCGGTATCATTATTTTTAAAAACTATTTCATTTTTAATTAAATAAAATAAGTATCATTGGATTTGATATTGTGCAATAAAAAAACCAATACCAAATTATTTTATACTAACCAAAATTTTGCTATAATATTATATTCAAATATTGGATTGGGCAGGAAATTTTCAAGTTGCATTCATTATACTTATTAATACTTGGATTAAAATTTGTAATTAAGTAGAATTAAATCATTAAATTTAAAATATATTTACATATTTAAATATTTTTAAACATAAAATGCTTCTACAAATAATTATTATGTCTAAAAAATTGTAATGTTAATTTTAATAGATAAAATTATTAAAAACTCTTTTTTCATTTTAAAAACTCTTTTTTCATTTTAGTTATAAGATAAGACTAATTTTATTAAGGGATTACATTTTAATATAATTAAAAATAAAATTCATGCTCATTAACTACTACATTTTTCAATTTAGTTTCAAACATTAATTTAAATAAATATTTTTTATTTTGAACATAAGCAAATAGGTTTAAATTTATTTAATTTTGACTAATTGAATGAAACAATTGAAATATAAGCATAAATTCTTATTACAATATTTAAAGAACTACTAAGATATAATACTTATGTTCTTATAATTCTTTTTTTAGTCATACCCTCATAAATCATTTTTCACATAAATAGTTAATACTAAACAGTTAATTTTATTAAACATCTTTAAATAAATAGCTAATGATATTCGTTAATCAAATCATTTATATTAACCCATTGTTAACTACCTACTGATAGAATTATCTGACAGTTCCATTTCAACCCAAAAAAAAACGTTAGAAGGCAAATTTTGTGGATCGAGGACTAGTAGGATGAGTGGTCCTTTTTTTTTTTTTTTTTGGGGTGGTAGGCATCGTTTAGTAGTCCAGATAAGATGTGAATTATATATCAAATCGTAGGTATTGAAATTGAAGCAGAGGTCCAATTTCATATCCAATTTAATTTGGGCATTTGGGGTTAATTTACCTATTTCCTTTGTGTCTTAAGCTGGGCCCACACATAAGTGTGGTAGGTCCATTTCTTTTCCCATCAAGCATAGTTTCCACGTTTTCTGCATTACCAAATAGTTATATGATTCATAATATAACTATTTTCTGTGAATATATTATTAAACATTCCAGAAGGAATTGCCAGCTCTAATATTTTGTCTCCAATTCATTCTTGTTCCTAATATTTTCTTCATATTGAACTCAAATTCAGGATTATTAATTTGGAACCGAAAAAGATGATTTTCCTTCAGAACTCGTTTTTTTTTCTCGGAAAAGAAAAAAGAAAGCCCGAGTCAAGCGCGGGAAGGGGGGAGACACATGGCCTGCGCCTGCAATAACACGAACAAAGATACCAAAACTTTACATATCGCGATATTTCGGGCTTGTGTGGATGGCGAGATTTTGCCGTCCCCGATTCTCCAAATGGTTGTGGCGGTAATATTGAGGAAATCGAAGGGCATAGTTAAGAAGAGAAGCGCCAAAATCTTCATCCGCGGACAAAAGAAGAATTAAAAAGAGGGAATTGCGTGAAATATATAATTGGGTTTCCCATCTACTTTTTGTTTTAATTATGCATTAACTTTTTGTTCTCATTCAGCTTTGGATCCCGCTGTTACCTCATTCTGTTTCATAGGTAATTTCTTGTTTTTCACATTTTCCCATAAATGTACATACTTTCTTGTTTGAGCACATATCAATCTACCATGGTTTGGAGATGATTTACCTTTCAGGCTCAATGACAATCCGCAGATTTGAGGGATGAAACAGAAGCACAATTTGGCAAAATGATAATTTGTGGATTTACTGGTAAAAAGAACATAGAGATGAAGATCTGATTGCTTCCTTATTTGTCACTTCCGCGTTTTTGTTTTCTTTTAAATCCTTTTCCTGAGGTTGCCATTTTGTTTTTCAAATATAATATGTTTTGTGACGATATTATATAATATTTGTGCATGAGAGTGGAATGAACCTCGTGGCAGTTGTCTCTGAAGTTGATGTTTCAAGATTGAATTGTTTTCTTGCAATTTTTTTGCCTGCATCCATGTCTGTAGTGCTGTAATCTGTAGTTCTATTATTCAAATGCATTAATGAATTGACTTGTAGTGAAAACTGTGTAGGTGCAATTCCGGTGGATTCAAACTACGCTTGCTCTCTTCTACCGTCATAACATTTTTTGTACAGCTTCTTTGATCTCCTACGTCTCTTTCACTCGTATACATCTTTGGATGAAGTCTAATGGAGCCGACAGATAGTAATACCAGTTCTCAAGACTTTGAAAATTTGAAAGCCAACAAACAAGGTGCAATTCCAAATATTATACATCCGTCTGTTTATGTATTTAGCTGTTGATTGCATGTTCAAACAATTTCATGCACCAAAAAGAAAAGTTCTTTCCTTCCATGCACCCAAAAACCTTGAATATGATTCCAGGATGCTTTTATTCGCAGAAATTGAGCATAAAGTGGCAAAGATCTTGAAACTAATCAAGAACAATGGACAAGATAAGAAAGGTAAGATCCCAGAAGACTCGTATAAAAAGGCGGAACTCGTTCAACTCGTTGAGGATTTCCACAAACAGTATCAATCACTCCTTGCCCAATACGATCATCTTAAACGAGAGATTGGTAAAAGGGCTTCCGGTAGAAAAGCAAAGGAAAGTTCTTCTTCCAGCTCCAGCTCTGACCTGGATTATTACTCTTCAGAGGACATAGACAATGTCCTCTCAGTAAATGAGCACAATGACGGAGTAAGCAACTCTAAGGAAGAGCTTGAAGCCATGAATTTACAAGCAGAGGGAATAAAGCATAAACTGCCCACTACAATTCATGGAAGGCCACCTTTGCACGAGAAACAAGAAGCAATGTCTCCAAGGAAAGCTCTAAAGAAGAAGGCCGATGAGCGAAAAGGAGAACATTCAGCACTTGTGAAGGCGCATGGAGTTGGTGGGACTCAAGCATCTGCTCAGATAAAGGAATTAGAGGGACAATTAACGGTGATGAAATTTGAGATGGAGTCATTGTACAGCCAAAGAAAGGAGCTTGAAGCTCAGGTTGAAGATAAAGCAACTGAAGCTAAACAGCTTAGAGAGAAAAACGAACAACTGGATGCCAAGCTTGAGTTGGTTTCAAAAGAGAAACATGAGGCAGCTCGAATGCTTCAGAAGCTGGAGGATAATGATAAGAACATGACGTCCAGAATTGAAAGTCTTATGGAACAGGTGAGAAAGCTGCAGATGGAGGTGGATTGTTTACGTGCACAGAAAGGTAAAACTGACAGAGGCACAAGAATTGACGGGTCAGGTCAAGTCAAGAACTTGAAGGATCGAATCAATGTCATGCAGCAGGAATTGGACTCCTTAAGAGGCAAGAAAACTGAGCTGGAACTTCAACTGGAAATGAAAACAAAGGAAGTGGGTGAATCCCAGATTCAGATAAACATGCTAAAAGACGAAATCGCAGAAAAAGTAGCTTTTGAACAAGGACTGCTTAGAGATAAAGAAGCTTTCCTTGCGCAGGTTGAGGACCTGCATTCTGCAGAGAACCAGAAAAGGAAATTGGAAGAGTTGTTGAGAAATAAAAGCCTGGACACTGATCAGTTAAGAGATGAAAACAAATGTCTGTACGCTAGAATGTCTGAATTGGAGGGGACCATAGCAGATAGATGTGAAGCACTCGCAACATTACAGAAGAAGCACAGGGACACGCAGAATAAAGCGTCTAGTGAGATTGCAGCCTTAAAGTCACAATTTAGCAAACTAGAAAAGGAAATAGAATCCTTGGTAACGGAGAAGAACGAGTTAGAGATGCAATATGAGAGAACAAAGCTCGACTCTGCGGAAAACCAGATGCAGGCTGAAACTAAAATAACGAATTTAAATAGCAAAATTGAAGACCAACGGAAAGTCATGAGGGAACAGGAGGATACCATCAAAAAGTTTGCTGAAGAGCACAGACTCGTTAAGCATCATTCTCTGGATTCTCCTAAAAGCCGATCAGCAGAATCTACACAAGTTAATCGACCAGTTGATCTCCCCAGATTAAACCATCATAAATTACAAAGGAAAGTTGAAGAACTAGCAGAGAGCTTTCAGATGAAAATGGAAAATCATATCCGACTCTTGTCCCGACGCATTGTAGTTGCAGAGAAGATACACTACGAAACCAAAGATGGGTACAAAAAGATAAAAGACAAGCTAGAGCAAGAAAATAAAGAGCTTCAAGAAAAGTCAGCTACTTTTGAAGCTCAGGTGCGGAAGGTAAAGGATGTACTACAGCAATCAGAAAACAATACATTCACAGTACTGGATACGTTGCAAAGGAAGCTTGAGGACTACAACGCAAACATTTTGTCCCGCATTTCAAGAACCTCAAACGAGCTTCAGTTTGCTAAGAATTGGATCACAGGGACCCGCAGCGAGATGGAACAGCTGAAACAGAATGCGGAAAACCTGACAGCGGAGTTACACGACAAGAGAAAGAAAGAGCTAATGTTGACTGAAAAGATGTTGAAGTTGGAGGCAAAGCTTAGGAAAGAAGGAAAAAACACAGTTGTGAGTGAGTTTGAGAGGAAGGTGAAGAATTTGGAGGGGCAACTAAAAGAGAAAGACGAAATTCTGATGGGTCTTTGCCAGGAGAAGAGGGAGGCCATAAGGCAGCTGTGTATATTAATTGATTATCATTGCAGTCGCTATGATCATCTCAAGCAAGCGATTTCAGAAATGACGTCCAGAACCAGGAGAACAACTTAAAAGGAGCTTTATCTTCGTCATCATTTTCACCTTGTTCTTCGCCACATCTGTTGCCTCGTATTTACAGTCTCGTCATCGTCGCCGTCGGCATGGTCGTATTCAATTCAATCCAATTCTTTCCTTCTTTCGTATTAGGGTCCGTAAATCATTATACATTACTTATATTAAGAATCTACGTAATGTTTCGACTTTCAAGTAGAGGTGTGCAACCTGTAATCCGGCGCAATTTAAATTATATAATTTTTTTTTAAAGATTAGTCCAAGACTAATCTCTCCGCGGCGGAACATCTCAAATCAAGGAGGGCTATCATTGGCCTAAAAATTTGCTACATTTCCAAGGATCAAATCCTAAGCATTTGGTTAAGCAGGCGAAACCCCAACTCACTGGGTTAAACGATTTATAAAGATTTGGTTTAATTTTCTTATTTAAAAAAACATATCTCTTAAAAATATTTTAAAATAAAATCTAACATTTGTTTAAAAAGTATAAATTATTAACCAACAAATTATAGCACAAATATGAAGTCCTAAATATTGCGTACTTGTATCTATATATATATATATGATTATTGAGTGTAATAAACCGTATTCTATGAACTAGTCATATATAAATGATTCATATTTTTATTATTTAATGATTAACGGCCTATCATTTTTATTATTACGAATTAAAGGTCGAATGATTTAACTATGCAAACGAATTTATCAATTTGATTTGAATCTATTTTATGGATGTACGCTGCTTTTACTCAGTCTTCGTTTGAAGTAAAGTTGAGGTAACAATTCTCATGTAAATGTACTAATACGGTAATATTATTTAATAGAGGATGTTATTATTACTTCAGTTGGAACTTGTTAAGACCCAATGGCTGAGAGGTTGAAGAAACTTTACCTACAATTTCTTCTACAATAGCACTAAATTTTCTTAGCCATTCAAATTTTCAAATCTATATTATAAAGAAGTCATGAGCTTTCTAATATAAGACAAAAGAAAGTGAACACCTTATTATGTCATATTTTTAATTTCTTCTTTTAAGTTTTGATCTAATATGAAAATTAACGAAATTTTGTCTATCTATTTATGGTTTTACTTATTATTAAGACTATTTTTATAAATATGTAAGGATAGTTATAACTAAACAAACAAATAATTATTTCTTCAATCCAACTCACTTAAGAGAAAGAATGGAACCAAGGTTTTATAACAAATCATTAACACTTTTATTTCATGAAAAAAATGAAATAATTAATGAAAAATATGAGCAAAGAAGAAAGAGTGCAGAAGCAGTTCTTAAACTCAGTGTTTTAAAAATCGAATCGAACTGACTTGTTCGACCAAAAATAGTTTGAACCAGCTAATTGTCCAGTTCAGTTTCATTTGATAACCTATATATATAAAAATCAACCGGTTTATTTGAGACCCGCTTGGTTTATTAATGAACTGGTCAAACCAGTCGGTCTATATACCTAAACTTCTGAAATTAAAAAATACTCTCCTAGCCTTTACACTCTCTGCAATCATCTTCTTTTCACATATCTAATCGCTTCCATTTTTGGCTAAGTAAAGGTGATTGTTTTGAGTTTAAATACAATTTCTCTCTCAGAGTTGTAGTCATTGTCAGGATGGGTTTCTTCGTGATGCAATGGCCGTCGGGATTTGGATTATCTGTCAGAGCTGCAATGGCAAAGGTTCAAACTTGGATTAGTGAACAATTATGGATTGTGTGGCTACTTTAAATTGCATTAACTTTCTTAATAAACGTACGTTTTTCTAAAACGACACTTATTATGAATCGAAGGGGGTATTTTTTATTTATGTGAACGACAAGATCAGTTTTCAAAGGGTTAGCTTTTAGATATATTCAAGCCTCACTTCCCCAGGTTCCAGATGCCAGAGAACTCCATTCCCAAGGAGGCAACATTCTAGATCATCAACAACGACATTTTAGATCATCAACAACGAGCTTTGGGGTCTGAATAGATTTTGCAAAGAATCAAGGAAACGAATTAGAGTTTGGGATGAAAAATGCCTTGATGAGGATGAATGATCTATGGGTGAAGATATAGGTAATGGAAGTAAGGCGGTAGGGTAGGCTATTTCTCTACCTTTGCAAGCTTAAATGTGGGTTCCTAAATATTGAAATTTACCTGCCTAGTCTTCTAAGCAGAGGCAATCGCATAACTTGTTAAGTAAAAGGTCATAAAATAAAGTTAGATTCATTTGATTTTATTATACAAATTTTAAGCTTGTTTAATTGAGTTGTCAAACTCTTATATCACAAATCATTTTATTTTTAATTATTTTATAGTTTTTACTTCTTATTTATTATATATCGATTTTATAATGATTTAATACTGGTTAAACCTTTAAACCTTTCCTTTAACCGGTTCAATGTCCGGTCTAGTTTTTAAAACATTGCTTAAACTAGCTTGCAATTGCTAAGAAAATTAAATTTCTTTAACATCCATCCTTTTAAGTGAATAATACCTAGTTTTTTAACTTGTAATTAAGATTTGATCCTTCCAATAACATCAAATATTTTTATTTGGAAAATTCTTACATTCTGAAACTTACCTTTTAATTATACCCTAGTTCTAATAATATGAGATTAAAACATACTATTTATGCTAAAGTAAGAATCTAGTATAATTAATCTAAATCATTCCAAATTTCAAAAGAAATTAGGATTAGTTACACTTAAAAAATAAATGAGCATCAAATTTGTGATCACAAATAAACTATAAGAGAATCCATACAATTATTAAATTATACAAGTCTATCTTAATCTCCTTTTGAAAAGAAGTAAACACAAAAAAAGTATTTTAGTATGTTAAATTTTTTTCAAATATATTGAGAAAGTCTAAACCTTTTAACCTCACCTCGCAACAAAGTTTAACTAGAAAATATGGTATATTTATCATCATGAGTGCATCCACTTCCCTTCTTAAAATCATAACGGAAAACGACCCTTAAATATATGATTTTCTTCCAATTCTAGGTATATTTAGAGTTCCTTCTATGTTATTGATATCCTTCTCTTTGAGGTAAATCTCTCATACCCGCTTCACCTAATGAGTATTAATTTTCTTTGTTACTACCTATAGGTGTTGGACAATTATTGTCCAATTTTAACTTTTGTAATTTTCGAATCTTAGTCCATTATAAGATTTATTAAGGCATATACTCTTCCTACTCACCAGATTTGAGGTCCTACAATTAAAGTTTTTCTCCCTAAAGGAATTATTTTCTTAGATACTACACTCTCTTTATAACATCTTAAGAAAGAATGAAATAGACAATTAATAAATAAGTATAAAGAAAAGAACTAAGTTGATGATCCAACGACTTCTTACATAGGCAAGATGCCTTACGCTCTACCACTTTGTTCCTAAAAAAATTATTAATAATTCTCTAACAATCAATATTTATTCAACTATTAGGAGCTACAAGGCACTTATAAATACCTCATAGTGAAGGAGCCCAAAGAAAAACTAGTGATATCTTGTAAAGATTAAGTCCTAAACTTCTCCCAAATAGAAGCTTGATTTTTTAAAAGTTAGCATGGAGACCTAAGGTATTCAAAAATTAACTAAAAGCATCTATCATATTCTATACAAATTATATAATAGTTTTATAAAATAATAGAAGGACATTTGCAACTTAAAGGTTATTAAATTGGATGTTCTTAGTTTTTTAGATGCTTTCTTTAGTAATCTTATCAAATAATACCTAAAAATGAAAAAAAGAATGATTGGGGATCTATGTATCTCAAAGCTCTTACCCCTTTTAAAAAAATATAAAGACATTCATTTAGTAAAATAGAAAAAGATGTGGAGGTAATGTAAGTCATTAACCACTCAATGAAGGTGACACGGGACTTTAAATTATGCAATAACTCTATGATACACTCCCAGCTAAATGTGTCATAAGCCTTTTTCAAGTCCACTTTTATCATGCATATAGCTGATTTGTTTTCTTTTATATAATCGAATAAGATCCTAACTTATCAAGATATTATGCATTTAAACCTATCACTAATAAATGCACCTTATTTTTTATTTACAGTTATTAGCATAATCATCTTGAGTCTCTTATATAAAATTTTTTACAATGCACTTGTAAATGGTGTTACAACAAGTTATGGGCTTAAAATTAATGGCTATCAAAAGAAATTTAGGAATAAGTGCATTTATAGTTGCATTAATTTTGTCTAAGCATTATACCTGGAAGAAGGCTAAAACAAGTTCACAAATCTCACTAACAATAACAAACCAAGAAAACATAAAGAACCCACTACTAAATCCATCTAGTCTTAGACTTTTGCAAGAATCAATAAAGAATAAATCTCATTTAATCTCCTCTTTAGTAAAAGGTTGTAGGTAGAACTTATTGCTCAATATTTAGTCCAAAACCCTCTTTATATACATTCATATTAATGAAATTCCTTTCCTTACCTTTGTCTAGCAAAGTTTGATAAAACTTAACAAATTGCTCAACCACCAAATTGATGTCCAACAAAAACTGCTGGAACCTAGATCCGGATATCCAATCTCTTACGAAAAACCAAACTAAATCAGAGCATTTCTACTCTTGCTCTGATACCATAAATGCTGGATCCCGTTTCCGAAATCCAACTACTTATACAGATTATCAAAACGGAATCAAAAACGAAAGCGGGAGCAAACCACTTATAGAATTCTCAGAGGACCGA
>JANVCL010000214.1:25738790-25748980 GCA_026546855.1 Erythroxylum incrassatum | reverse complement strand
CTTTCGATCGATCATTCACAATACCGTTCCAGCAGTCGGTCGTTCAGACCTCCATATGGTCGATCACAGTCAGTCACTAAATCATTCTATCGATCGGTCTTTCCTATCGATCGGTTTGTTTAGGTTTAATTTTCTTACTTGATTTGAAAACATTTAGAAAGTTCTTATTCTTTGTGATTTGGGTTTTAAATGAGTTTCAGTCTAAGGTTCACATTAGTTAGACTTACTATTTTTTTATAAGAAATAGCCTGCCATTCCTTATTTGGAAAAATATCTTTGCCAACCGCTTAGACATGACTAGCCAAAAGATCAAAATATGGCAAAGCATTTGTCTTAGGATTCATATCAACATTAGAAGTTTTGGGCCTTCATTGTTCTTCATTTGAATTTTCATACATTCTTCATCTTTATAACCATATCTTTTACATTTGAGGCATTGCAAAGGCCTTCACTTGTATTTAACAAGTTGGTTGATAACCTACCCTCCTTACCTTCAAAGGAAATATTCTCAAAACTTTTTTCCATTAATCTTTATCTCTATTAAGATTTTAGCAAACTTAACCTTTTGTTTATTTAAAGTCATATGGTCAGTCAATATTAGAGTCCCTGTCAAGCTTAGTAACTTGTTCAGAGAAGATAGACACTCTTACAACTTATTTTCTAGTCTTTTATAGATATATAGTTCAAGTCTTAACAATAATATGTTTTGTATCAAAATGATGGATATTTGTATTTGAAATCTCATTCTTAGTAGTTTCACCAGTAAACTTTACTAAAAACATACCATTTTGTAACAAGACCACCTTTTCAATCCATGTTTACCCCCACACTTATTTGATAAACCCATTCATCACAATAGAAGGAGGATTTGATCTTAATATAGAAAATATAACTAAAATTTTCCAAAACCTTACTTCATATTTAACATCATCATAAGTTAATTTCTAATTACAAATTGATCAACTTTAGTGGGAATCAAATGCAACTTAACCAATATTATATGAATTTAAAGATACTAAAATTAGACCAAACAAAGGATTGACCCATATTTTCAACAAAACCCACCTTCTTATCTAATGTTTGTTTCTTATATGTATCATGTTGACTTCATTAGTCCGACTAGCTTATGGTTAAGAATTCAACCACTAGTCTAACTTCACTTTGCCAACACCTATTGTTGCTTTTTAGAAAAATATGATAATTTCTCCTAAAGGCTTATCTTAGATTTAATTATATCATTGAATATTTTATAGTTGCTCACTTTATTACTTACCAAAGAATTGCAATTCTAAAAGGAACTTTGAGATTGATAGTAACTTCTCACCACATAATTTTTTCATAATTACCTTTAATTTGATAAATAATAGTTAATTCAGAACGATCGATGATAACTTCTCATCTATTTTTTTTTTCAAAATTACCTTTACTTCTATAAGTAATAGTTAATTTAGAAAGATCGATAATAACTTCTCATCACTTACATTTTTTAGAGAATCCTTTATAATAAATCTTTTCTTGCTCATCAAAGAACTATATACAAGTTGCCTTATCTTTCTCCTTTTCTTTGCTGCAAGTATGAAGTATAATAAATCACTATCATGCACCAAAATAACAAAAATGACAAAAGAAAGCTAGTCTTTTTGGTCAAAATTTTTCTAATATCAAGATCAAAATTAGTAAAGAAATAACACAAGATTGTGAAGATTTAAATAAGTGCAAATTAACAATTTTATAATTTGTATATTTGAATTTCAAAAAGTTAATAATTATAAAGTTTCATATGATCTTTTTATTGGTTAAATTAAGTATCCATAATCTTGTGACCTATACAAATAGAGATATTTGGGAGATCTCACGCTACTAGACTATCATATGATAAATTTCGTATATTAATATTTGAAATATTTTAATTTTTATTCTATAATAGATTAAGTTAGAGTAAAAATGTATTTTATCCCATAATATAATTGATTTTGATTGACTTAATATTTGAATAAAAATTGTATAGAAGATTAAAATTGAAGTATGAATAGCGAATTATTTCATACATGGAGGTAGAGGTAGGAGGATTGGAAAATTGTATATATTTGATGATAATTAATTATGTGTAATAGGTAAGACTTAAAATACAAGGATGATGGTTTTCATTTTAACTACCAAAATTAGTGATAAAATTCCAAAAGTTTTGATTTATTATAAAACTAGCATGTCACTTACTCTATATATATTTAACTTTAATTGCATGATTTATCAAGTTAGTGAGTAGGACTCATTGATAAATCAAAAATTACATGACTAATAATAATATACATTAGCATTTAATTTAGAAATAAAATTAAAAAAGTATATAATACGCATCAGCACCTATACATTTCTCTTATTTATTTATTTAATTTTCAATTAAATGTGTATTATTGTCTTTCACATATATGTTAACTTATCCTAAGATTGGTTACTTCAATACTGTCAATTATAATGTTAAGGAAGATTTAATTTATGATAAAATAAAAATTAATACATGTTATTATTACTTTTTAAGAATTTTAATTACTATTACTTAAAAATTAAAAACTCCCAAACAGTGGCGAAGTCAGAAATTTATTTTAGGAGAAGCAAGGTATATACATATAGTTTTTTTAAAATTCAATTTATCATGAGCAACAATATTCTTTTAGTACGGCATCCTCTATTTACATATATATCTTATTTTTGAAAAACATTTGAGGTTGGCACCCTCCTATATACCGTGGGCAAGCAAGAACGGCAAACGAAAGCAAACATGCCGAAGTTGGTGGGACCACAATTCTTACATCACTGGGCCCGATCATTTCGTCATCTCTCCCGCTCTTTCTATCAACATTTATTTTCCTTCTCACGATATAAAGACTGGAGTGGCATCCAGGTAAATAATTCTAAAAGAGAAGGGGCAAGGCAACTCTATGGAAAAATAAATGAAATGTGAAACTGAAAAAGATTCCGTATTCCAGTTCCCCACACCAATGAAAGCTACAAAAATGGTGGCTTTGGTTTGAGCTACGTTGCGTTGCTCCTATCCAAACAGGGCCTCTTTTTTCTTCTTTACATACTCTCTCTTAAAGGTAATTTCTGGTTATCAAGTTATTAGTAGCTAGCAGTTTTGTTTATTGAGTTCAATTCCAATTTTCTTTCTCAATCCTTTTAGTTTATGCTGCTCTACTTCAGCTGTAATTCAAGTAACTCAGTTCTGGATTAGTTGATTGTTTAGAAGCGGAGAATATTTGTTGATTAATATCAACTCTAGCATGTGATTTTCTTCTTTTCGGTTTCTTCCCTGTTTCATGTAGACTGGTTGAATTTTCAGCTGTTTTTGATTGAGTTGCTTTCTCGTTTGTTCTGTATTATTACTTTAGTGATGTAAGAAGATCTATACTGTGAATAGCAGCATAAGTTGGTACAAGTGATAAAAGCTTTTTGTCAAGATCATGAGATTGAATCTTTTGACTCACAGTTGTAATCAGTCTCTTCAGTTTATACGAATCTAAACTATGTGATTTCTTACTTTGGAATTCTTCGTTGTAATTTTTGAACAAATCAGTGTTAGAAAACAGATTGACATATTTGCGAGACTCTGCTGTTAGGTTCACCGTCGGAGTTCCCAGGATTTAGATAAGCTTTGCAAGTAGGGAACTGAAAGGGAAAGTGCCATAGACAGTTAATTTCAAGTGAGTATTTATGACTGCCCCAAAAATATATTAAATCCCATATTTTCTGACGCGGAAGTTACAAATAAGTTGATACTGCACTTTTATCACTTCTTTTAATATATATACTTCTGTTCATGTTATGACCTTCTATATGAAGGGTTAGAAAATATCAAATTGAAATACTAAGAACAGCTCATTGTATGAAGAGTTGAACATATAAGCGCCGTGTCATTTTCTTTTAGTTCAAAATTTACTTCATATGGTGATGAGGTGGCGCCAGATTAGTATTTGCTGTAATAATCCAGCCTGCCGTGCTCTGGTTGAACACGGTTTTTAGATTAACCTCCTGTAAATATCTATTCTTAGTCCTTTTGAGTAGCGATATTGACGAAGCAAAATATAATGATTTATTTTTGAACCATTTTACTGGTTAATCTTATTTGAAAATCACGCTTTTTAAACCTCAACAAAGGCTAGAACATTGGTAAGATAAATTACTAATACCAATTTACCTTTAGCGAGGCACTAGTTAATAGCTGGAACATGGAATTAACAAAAAACTGTGATGTCTGAGTCTGTTTGAATTTGGGACTTGTGAACCTTGATTTGCCCACACCACCACAAAGATCAAATTACTGATTGACGTTAATACTTACCTGTGGTTGTTTAAAGGTTCTAGGAAAAACCCGTTTCATTAATTAGGAAGGACTAGTGGTTGAAAATTGGATAAATCATGCTACTACAGACTGAAGAAGCATCACCTATACATCTGCATGTAATCTTTTTGGTCTTGCATGGTCTTTAGTAAATCAATTCAGTTTCTGGACTTTAATCCAGTAAGATTTTTATTTGTGCATATGTCCTTACCCCTGACGATAACATGTTGAATCTTGATTTCCCTTCCTGTTGAATTTTTCGATGCTAGATGGAAACATATCTTTGCGAGGCACGGGTGCAAAGAAAAACCAACTCCTAGATCTGAGTGAAAAATGACAAGGAGACGTAGATGGAGAGAGTCTGTAAAGTCTTTTATTGGAAGCCACATTGATCCGGAAAAGGAAGAGCAACTTAAAGGAACTAAAACAGGTAATTCCTCTGGTTATGAACCACTTTTATCTATAAATATCATTTGGAGATGGTGGAATATTGGAATATCACAAAAACTGTAAGAGGGAAATTGGAATTCTATCATCTGCAAATTATTTTGGTGCTCTCCTTTTCTAATGTTGACATGGTATCTCCTCTTCTGCAGATGTCGAGGAGAAAGTAAAAAAGATCTTGACGCTTATCAAGGAGGAAGATCTCGAAGAAAAGGATAGGATCTCAGGAGAGAACTCCAAGAAGGAACCACTTGCTGATCTAATCGAAGACTTCCATACTCACTACCAGACACTCTATGAGCAATACGATCACCTTACTCAACAGCTGAAAAAGAAATTTCATAGCAAACGAGAAACAGATACATCTTCTTCATCTAGCTCAGACGCAGAACCTGATTATTCTTCAAAGGACAAAGGAAGCAAAAATGGACAGCTGCAAAATGAAAATCGGATTATGGCAGATGACATAATGCAGGAACTTCAAACAGTGAATTTAGAAGTTGCTGACTTGAAGCTTAAATTGGCAGCTGCAACTGAGGAAAAGGAAGCTTTAAATTTGGAATATCAAAAAGCTTTAAACAAGATAGAAGAAGAGGAGGAAATAACCCTGGATTTGAAGCATGAAGTTGGGAAGTTAGAAGCTGAACATAAAAAGCTTCTCACTGAGAATGAAGAACTACACCAAAAATTGGATGCTGCAAGTAAGATGGAGTCAGAACTGAACCAGAGAGTGGAGGAAGTGAATAAGGAGAAACACGGGTTAACTGTGGAGAAAGAAACTGCCATAAAGAGCTTTGAAGAGGGGAAGAGAACGATAGAAGAGTTCAAAGTTGTAACTAATCAGCTAAAAGATGAAAAAGGGATTTTGATCGAACAATTAGAAAACCTTGAAGAGAAGATTTCTGTAATGAGGCAGCAAATAGAGTCTTCAGCACAGCAAGTTCTGGATCTAAGTCAAAATCTAACTGCTGCAGAAAAAGAGAACAAATCTCTGACCTTGGAAGCTTCCTTACTGGATAAAAGACTCGAAGATGTGTACAGGGAAAAGGACAACTTGGAAAGGGAGAAACAGACTGCTGCGAAAAGTGCTGAAGAGGACAAAAAGATTACCGAGGGTTTGAGAGTCTTGGTTGATCAACTTAAAGTTGAAAAAGTAGCTCTGGAGGAAGAACTTAAAACTCTTCATGGGGAACTTTCCAACTTAAAGCAGCAGCTGGAATCATCGGAGCAGAAAAGTTCAGATTTAGTGGACAATCTGAGAGCCGTTGAGGAAGAGAATAATTCCTTAACCTGGAAAGCTTCAGAAATTACAAATGAGATCCAGCTGGCACAGAGCACAATAAAAGAACTTGTGGCTGGTTCGAATGAGCTTAAGGAGAAAATGGGTGAGAAAGAGAAAGAGCTTTTATCTCTTGCAAAAGTGCATGAGGAACATGAGGCTCACTCTTCAGCTCGAATAAAAGAACTAGAATCGCAGTTAACAGGCCTGGAACTGGAGATACAATCATTACAAAACCATAACAGAGACATGGCCATGCATATTGAGAAGGAAGTGTCTGAAGCAAATCAACTGAGGGGGGAAATTTTAGAACTACAGGTCCAAATATCAGAATGTGAAATCATTTCAAAAGAAAGAGGAGATGAGCTGAGTATCCTTAGAAAGAAACTTGAGGATAATGAGAATGAATCAATGGCTAGAGTAGAGAATTTGAAAGCGCAGCTAAATACTCTACTAGTGGACATGGATTCTCTACGTGCCCAGAAAGCTGAATTGGAAGACAAATTGGTAAGCAGCAGCGATGAAGCGTCAAACCAGATAAAATGCTTGATGGACAAGATCAATTTGTTGCAACAGGAGTTAGAGTCCTTGCACAGCCAGAAAGCCGAAACAGAAGTTCAGCTTGAGAGCAGAAGTCATGAAATTTCAGATTATCTGATTCAACTAGACAATTTGAAAGAAGAAATAAGGAACAAGTCAAATGAACAGCAAACAGCATTGGAAGAGAGAGAAAGTTTGATGACCCGACTGAATAACCTTACACTGGAGGCTGAGATCCTCTCCAAACAGAAAAGTGAAATCGAAGAGCAGATGAAAATAGTGGTAGAAGAGACTGCTAAGTTTAGGCAAGAAATAGCGACGCTGCAGGGTAAAACTTCGATATTGGAAGCAACAGTGGCTGAGAGAGAGCTCCAGTTCTCTCAACTCCCGGAGGGGCACAAAACTAGAGAGGATGAAGCTTCATCTCAGATATATTCCCTAACAGAGCAAGTACACAGTCTACAGCAGGAATTGGATTGTTTGAAGATAGAAAATGAACAATTGAAACAGAAGCTCGAAAAAGAGAAACAAGAATTTTCAGAAAACTTGACCCAAATTGAGGATCATAAAAATGAGCTCATGAACCAGGTTATGGATCAACAGAGAATGCTTTTAGAGAAGGAGGATGCATACAAGAGGTTGACTGAGGAGTATAAACAAATTGAGGGTTGGTTTCAGGAGTGCAAGTCCAATCTTGACGCTGCAGAAAAGAAGGTCATAGACATGGGTGAAGAGTTTGAGAAGAATGCTGGTTCTAAAGATCAAATTGTAGCTGAGTTGGAAGAAACGGTTGAGGATCTGAAAAGAGATCTTGATATGAAAGGAGATGAATTGAATACTTTGGTTGATAATGTACGGACTATTGAAGTTAAGCTCCGGCTTTCAAACCAGAAGCTCCGGGTAACAGAGCAGTTGCTGACTGAAAATGAAGAGAGTTTCAGAAAGACAGAAGGCAAGTATCAGCAAGAGCAAAAAGTTCTGGAACAAAGAATTTCTACACTGTCGGGGATCATTGCTGCAAATAGTGAAGCTTATCAGATGATGGTCACTGATATCACAGAAATATTAAGCAGTACTTCCATGGGAATGGAAGCTTTGACGTTGAGGTATGAAGAAGATAGTAGTAGATACAAGCACCGTATTTTAGAAATATCAAATGAGATTCAGATTGCAAAGAATTGTGTCCTGAAGATGAATAACCACAAGGAGCAGTTAAGGAAAGAAGTAGAAGAGTTGAAAATGCAACTATGGGATGCAAAAAACAGGGAATCAGCATTAACAGAAAATGTTGAGGAATTGGAGCTTAAGTTAAGGAGGGAAGGGGGAGAAAAGGAGAACTTGGCCAGAGATATCAAACAACTGGAGGCAAAGCTCAAGTTATTTGAGAAGATGGTGAAAGAGAAGGATGAAGTTATCCTAGATCTGGGTGAGGAGAAGCGGGAAGTCATTAGACAACTGTGCTTATGGATTGATTACCACCGCAGTCGATACGATTATCTCAGGGAAATACTCTCGAGGACACCTTTAAGAGGCCCGAGGGCAGCATAGAATTCCTCCATGTCCTTAAATTCTCTTTTCTTTAATTTGATTGCACTGTGCTATACCGCATGCATTAGTTCATTTCATTATTTGCCTTGCACCTTAGCAGTCACTCTTTCTTGTATAGAATTCATAGACTCATTGCTTATTTATATTTTATAATGGAGATTTGGTTTTGGGATTGAGCGTTACTATCCTGTTAACTTTTTCGCATACCAAGCCATTATGCTTCATGCATTATTAACAAGCTTTTACAAAATCAAACTACTACTAACAGTGAAAGGAGGACTCTTCAATTTAGAAGTATAATTGATGTAGGATAAATAGAAAAAATATTAACTAGTATGGGTGATATTAGGTTACTAGAATATCAAGTTTCAAGGTTGGATTTAGGTTAAGAATGTAGAATTTTTAGGGTATTGTTGGAATTTTAAGGTTTGAATGTTGGATATTTAGAATTCAAGTTTAATATGGCTAGAATATAGGTTTGAGAGGGTTGCAATTTGAGTTACGATTATTAGAATTTATTGAAGAACACAAAGAATAAATAATAAGAAATTAGAAATTACTCCTAAGGTCTAAGAATTACTCTTAGGAGAAAACATCACACTTAATTGAAAACTCATAGTTGTAGAAAAATTCCTGTTATTAATGAAAGGCTGACTATACATATATATAGAGTTTTTAGAATCCTTATTCTAGTAGGAAAATGAATTTTAATTTAAATTCTATTATAATATAACTTCTATAAGCCTTTTACAACTAGGATAACATACCTAAGTAAGAATAACATAATACTACTACTTATAAACTTTAAGTTGTTTTTCATCAATTTTCCCTGGCTTGTTTGAAGTCATCCTTGACGTAGAATGTGATAAATATTGTTCATATAAATCTGGATTCAACTTTTGAAACTCAAACTCTAAAATCCAAGTGTTGTAAAAAATCAGTTTTCGTTTTCACTTGACAAGAAATTGTTGACGTCCTCTATCTTTGGTAGTTATAATTTGTTCATCTAGGACATCGTCTATCTCCTCTTTAAGATGGGGAATGGTTGAAATTCTTACAACTGCAATAGGGGATTGCTCATAACCTTGTCCATGATAAATAGTTAAGCCCGCAACATTAAATATAGGACTTATTCCCATATAACTTGGTAGTTCCAATGCATAAGTATTAGCACTTATCTTCTTGATGGTCTTATAAGATCCAACATTTCTTGAATATAGTTTCTTATATTTTCCTTTTTGAAAACACTTTGTTCTAATCCTAAATATCACCATAACCCCTTCATTAAATTCCACCAATCGACGATGTTGATCAATAAGTTCTTTATAAGACAAATTACTAGTTGTTATCTTTTGTCGTATCTCACCAAAGATGTCCCTCATTGTGTTGCGTAAAACCTTCAGCTTCACCACTAACTTATGTTGTTTGTGGTAAAGAAACCAGATCAATAGATGTCCTTGGTTGAACTTTTGAAGCTATCTCAAAAGGGCTCTTACTAGTAGACTTATTTAGCAACATGGACAACATCATAAGTCTTGACCAACCTATTTGCAAATGGTTTCATAACTAATCCACATGGCTTCTCTACATCATAGGCATCAAGAACATACTTATTGTTGCTTCTTTCAATTAGATGCACAACTTATCATCATTGCTGAATTTTGACTTTGTAAGTGTAGTCATAACTTCTCCTTTATTCCTATCTTGTACCAACTGTGCATCTTCATTCAAGTCTACTTCTCCTTCATTAGCCTCTACAACATAATCTTCATCAACAATACCAATGATATGATCAACTTTTGACTTTTCAAGCTTTAGAACCCCAAGTAGTTGCAGTTTAATCTTTTCAACCCCCTGTTATGTTATATTAACTTGTTTGATTCTTTCAGCTTGTTGCCTTGTTATTTCACCCTATTTTCCTTATGTTTTGATGTAGCACCCCACTCCCGCAGGACCCGAACCCGATATCGTGGGTGATATCCGAGTCCGTGCCTCACGAGAGTGGTATGCTAGAGCACTCGAATACAGTCAAACACTCAG
>JANVCL010000214.1:25704861-25720099 GCA_026546855.1 Erythroxylum incrassatum | reverse complement strand
ATACCTCATAATATATTATTAACAAATCATAATGTTAATATATGAATCACATATGTCTATTGGCCTAGGGCACACTATTAACACCTCCTTCACCTCACCATGAGTAACTAATAACAAATCACCATCACCATCACCTATTACCACATTAGCAAAATCACCATCATCAGCTACTTTAGTCTTGCCCTTCTTCTTTTGTATCAAATGGAGACTCTTCAAATCCTCCGCCATCTTCAAACAACGGCTTTGGAGGGGGCCCTTCTCCTTATAATAGTAACACTCCACGTTACTAAAGTCTTTCAAGCACGATTTCGATCTACACCATGAATCATCTCCCCTTCTCTCTTGATTCCTCCCTCTCTCAAACTTCCTCACAACTAGTGCTCGATCACCATCACCTGAAGAACCTCCATCAACATGTGTCATCATCCTTTCGTTCTCCCTTAACACCACCATAGCTTCATCTAGCGTAATCTTCTCCTTACCAACAAGCAACATCATGATAATAGGTCAATAGAACTTAGGTAGTAAAGCTAATAATAAGAAAGCTTGTTCTTGATCAATGATCTTCTCATTCGCATTCTTCAACTAGGCCACTAGTTGGTTGAACAAATTAATGTGGTCCTGCAAGGTTATACCCTCTTCCATCCTCAATTGGTACAACCCCCATCTCAAGCACAAGATGTTAGTCAACGATTTGGAGGCATATACACTTTGGAACTTATCCATCAAAGCTTTTAGATCCGTCTCACTCAAGTAGTTGTACTTGATCTCTGGAGCTATAGCTAACTAAATCGTACTAACCGCCTTCTCCTCATCGACCCCCACTTGTCCGCTTCCAAAGCCGCATCTAAATCTTATTGTACCAACATGTCCGCAATAGTATTCTTCCACACTTAAAAGCTTATTTTCCCATCATACAAGGGAATATGAAATTTGGAATCACTGTTTTCACCAATTCTCTTCTCACACTAATTCCTCCCAAAATCAAACAAGCAATAATTTTTCCCACACAAGGATCCTCCAACCACACCTCTTATACAACTTGTTGGAGAAAATTACTACAACCTAAATAACAATAATAGCAAGAGAAATAAAGTGCAAGAAACTAAATCAACGCACATGCAATTTACGTGAAAACCCCTCTCAACTAGGGAAAAACTACGATCCGAATCTCCACGAACTAAAATCAGTCCACTATAATAATCAAGAGTACAATTGATAACCAAAAACAATAATCTCAACAATAATTACAATTATCTCTAGGTTCTAGTACAAATTAAAAACCCTAATAAATTTAGTGCTCTCTACAAACCTAAGAGATACCAACACCGAATACCTATCGATGACCATTCGCTTCCTCTTGATTATCTACCAAACTGTTGCCATCCCACACGCCAAATAATGGAGTAGATCTCTCTTTTTCTCCTCCTTTGTTCTGGTTTTACGGCAACCCTCTCTCTGTAGCATAAAAGGGTAAAGTCTATTTTTCTCATCATAAATTGACTTCTCCAATAAGCCACCAAAACCTACCACCGATGGGTCAATCAAAGAACTCTTTACTTAGTGGACCACTACTTATAAGTACAACAAAGCCCACCCTTGCAAAACTCACATAATTAATATTTGAGATTTGGGGAGACACCCAACAAATTATACCCATATCCAATTGAAATTTTTAATTATCATTTTTTTGCCAAATTATCAAACGGTATATATCATAATATGTAACAAAATATAATCACTAAATAGTCTATACTTTGTTAATTATTTATTTAATAAATAAACAAAATTCATATATTTTAAAATTTCACATATGCAATTATTAATTTAATTAATTACTAATTCAAAATTGATTCATCATAAAATAAAATTAATAACGAATTTCAAAATTTTATGAATGTTACACTAATATAAGGGTACAGTTTAAGGTTATTCTTACTTGATTTTTGGACTCAATTAATTGATGACTCCAATTTGCTCCCTAATCCGTCCTCTAGTCCTAGATATTACAAAATTCAATAAGCCTTTATTTAAGAAAATTTTTCATCCCAAATACACTTAATAATCCAAAATTACCCCCTTTTACCACTTTATTTTTAATTACTAAAATATCTTTATTTTAAACTACTATTATAATTACTAAAATATCTTAATTACTAAAATTCCTATTTTACCCTCACATTCTTTCATTATTACAAAATACCTTTACAAGAACTAAATTATAATTTTACCTTTAAATTTTCACATTCTTATTTTGCCCTTCATAGATCTTAAATTTTTCTAAATTGTCTTCTTGTTCACCCTGTCCTCTCCTCTTCTCCTATCTCCTCTTTTTCACATTTTTCTAGCCACATTTTCTTTAATTTGTTTTTTTTCAATTTTATCAAAATTGTTACCACAAACAATCACATCATAAATTCAATTAAAAACTAGTTTATGATTATTGAAATCACTAATAAAAGGGATGAAATTTTGCTAAAAAATTTTACCTACTTGAAGTTTTATGCCTTCCTAAGAAATTTTTGGCTTATTAATTTACTACAAGACAAACAAAAAGAGGAAACACAAGAAAATTTTCACATGCAAGAAAAAGACAATGTTTGAGTACACTTAACAGCTACAAACATGGAGATGAAGAACAAGAAAAGGCTACTTTCGATGGTATTGTTCTAACTTACCTATTGACGGATTTAGTAAAAGTTGAAATTTTTTTGTAGGCTTTACAAAAATTATGGCAATTGGGCCCTAATCAGGTCTCAAGCCCAATTTAAAAAAACTAAGGTTTAATCCAATCTGAAGCCCAATATTTATAAGCAAAACAATGTTATTTTTGCATTTTTAATTTAAAAAATAGTTTAAGCTGGGCTGAGTAGAACTAAGGTTTGGGCCTCCTACTTCGAGCCTGATTGGGGCCTCGACCCCAGCAGAAGGGGTCTGGTTGGGCTCGGATTTGAATGGATCCAGCTCGGCCCGACTGGTTGTCATGATACGAAGCACTTGTAGCATAGAGACAAGTTAATATTTACGTTAATAAATTTTTAATTGCGACTCGTATATACGAGTATGCAATTTTAAAAGTGTTATGAAAAAACGAATGTTTTTGAAAATTATTAGTTAAGCACAACCTAACAAATGATTGTGTATCAAAATATATTCTTTTTTTTCTAATACAGAGATGAAAATGTTGTTAGATGGGTCCCTCTTACATGAAGGGACACCATCTTTGAAGCCATCTTTGGTAGGCATGCGGCGCCTACCAATGATGAATGGAAGTTGAAGCTGCCAGCCGCCTGCTGCTTTTGTTGAAAAGAAGAACTTCAACAATTGTGGCTCAATAACTGCAGCAGACAGCTGCAAGCATGCGGTAGAGTGCCTATATAAGGCACTCTCCGCTTTAGAAACAAAATAGAAGGCAGAAAAATAGAGAGGAAACCAGAGCTTTGTTTTTGCTCTGAAGTTAGAGAAATTTATTCCTAAAGGGTTGGTGAGTAACAAAATAGTGAGGTTAGTATTTTTAGGTTGGGAAACACCTTGTGAGCCACTATTTTGATTTTATCTCTGTATACCTACTATTTATAATAGTGGAAGAAATATTCTGAGTTTTGTCCGTGGACGTAGCCTAAAGTTAAGAGTGAATTACGTTAAATATTCTGTGACCATTTTGTTCCTTTTATTTTTCCTTTTCACAAAATACACCCCCTGCGCCCGATAGTAATTTCTCTAGCGGGACTAATATATTACATTCAACCAATACACTCTAAAAATCACCGGTAATCTTTCAAAAGCACTCCAAGTTATATTTATGTGGATATGAGTCGTGCACAAGAGTTCAGCTTAATTGAAACTTTAAAACACTCATCTAACGTAGGATTTTTACTGACGTGTTTATTTGTGTAACCTACGCGGGATTAAAAAAAAAAGGGTCCTTACGAGGGATTTTTCATGTTCTCCAATAAGAGACGTGCAGCTTTTCTTTACGAGAGCAAGATGAACGAGAATCCCTATTTTGTTGCAAATGAAGATTCTTTCTTTCTGATGTTTTGTCCATTATTCCTAACTGATATAGGTGGCGAAGATTGGTGGAGATGATTGAGAGTACGAGAAAGAGGGAAAGAGACTCCCTCGTGGAGAGGTGTTATCGATGAATTATGTCTTCAAATGTCCTGGAAAGCCAAGGAAGCATCGAAGAACGAGCTGGAAGAGTACAAACGAAGTGCTTCAACCCGAGAAGTCAAGTGAGTGAAATCTCAAGCAAAACACCAATTACACTGTTATATGCTTGTCAGTTTACTTTGAAAGCTCACCAAATTGTTGTTTGCATCCCTTTATGTCATTTAATGGGACGTGGGGGGTGCCACCGGGTCCAGAAAACAATATAACTAAATATAAGAGTCAGATGTCAGAAGATTAGACTTGGTCTTAGCTGTGTGTGATCCTCTAACCTCTTATTTGGTCCACGTAAATAGATAGCTCGAATTAAAAGGAGACAGAGTAGAGTAGAGCTAAGGGGCGAGAGAATTTCAGGTGGTCTTGGCTTTACTCACACTTGAAACTTTGATAATAAATTAAAAATAAAAAATAAAGAACGCAAAAATCTTAATATAATTTAATAACTGTGTACATCCGAGTCCTAAGTCGTGACAGCAACACCACCTTAATAGCGTAGATGTATACAACACGATGTCTTACATAAACTTATTAAATAAACCTTCTTTCACGCGATCACTATTTCTTTTGGCCTTTTCTTCAGCTCTTCAAACAGTTACATCTTCTCTCGCTCAATAAACCAATGGCACAACCTCCTCAACCTGAACATTTTCTGACGTCAGAAGCCGACGCCGGCGCAGCCTTCGTCCTCCAATCAAAAGGTAAGACTGTCTTTTGCCTACATAGTAGAAGTTTCTCCACTTTGATGACCACAAAAAAAGGAAATACACCCTAGTCAACCACGAAAGCAGATATCAGAACACTGCAAGAAAGGGTGACGTCTTCTCGCGTGCGTGAATTAAGTTTGCATCATATATATTGCAGGGAAGTGGTGGCACGCGGGGTTCCACTTAACGACGGCCATAGTAGGGCCGACGATACTATCGTTGCCGTATGCGTTTAAGGGATTAGGGTGGGGATTAGGATTCACGTCGCTAACGGTGATGGGAATGGTTACTTTCTACGCTTACTATCTAATGTCAAAGGTGTTAGAGCACTGTGAGAAAGATGGTCGCCGTCACATCCGCTTCCGCGAGCTAGCCGCCGACGTTTTAGGTAAACGTTATTTGACCAATTTGCAATTACCTATAATAAGACTTTGTCTTCTTCACTAGCAATTAGGGTACCATAGGTTTCATCGTTAATTCATAGTAATTACCAATTGCCGGCTTATTTTCTTGTTCACATCGTTCTACTTCTTTCACTGTTTGTGAAGAGCACCAGATTACAGCAAACCGAAAAATAATTTGCTGTTTGATTTTTGGAAGGCACGCACTTTTATTTGTTGCTGAAAAGCCCAAAAAAAAACGGTATTTTTGGTTTGGTGGATTAATACATTCTTCGTAGTCTACTTTGAAATATCTTTTTTCAATTTTCTTTAACTTTTGACAATAAATAAGGAAAAATACAAAAAATTTTATTTTTCCTTAAAATATATTTTCATTATATTTAGAAAAAAGTCAGAGAGAGCTGAAACTGGAGTTATAGACCGTTAGCTTGTTTGTCCCAAACATAGATAGGACGGTACAAAATTTGCACTTTGAGAGCAATAAGAAAACCAAAACGCTAATTTTGGTACAATAATTTTTATTGGGAATTAAAAGAGCCGCTTCATTTGAATACGCATTTGATTTCAGGATTTTTGGGATAGGGACGCATGGAATAGGCTTTCATTTTCGTTGGGGTTGGTGGCTAGTTGGTTGAAGATGAGGATGAGGATGGGGTTTTATAACAATTGTCTGCCACTTCAATTAGAGCATCAGCATACTTGGAAGTGATTGCTATTGTAATATGTACTGCAGCAATTAGTAACTGACGCGACAAGCGATGACTTCAATACCATAACTTAGTTTAGTACTACTCCATAAATTTTAGTGTGTTTAATTTTGCAACTTGATATTAATAATCATAATTAGATCAGAAGCATCAAAATAGTAATAACTAAATCCATAATTTAGTTGCGAACGGAATATATTTAGAAGGGCATATTCGACTTGTTTGTCTTTCTGTGGGATCAATTCTTATAGTTTTAATGTTTTATAGTATAGTATAAATTAAACGGCCCATTGCCTTTTTTAGCTTTTTAGATTGCGTCTGCGCGTGGGCGGGTAGTGGCTGGCTGGGCTCCACATCTTATCTCGGAATAAATCCATTGTTGCCCTTTAGAACCGGGTCAATCTGAAAATTGATTAAAGCAGGGCAGTACATTATAGTTGTTCGAGCCTCAATAAAAAGAATAAAATAATAAAGAGCGGAAATTAAGGATGAAATTTGATAAGTTGGCAACTCTGTCGTACAGGGTCAGGAAGCATGTTTTACTTTGTGATAACCATTCAAGCGGCCATCAACACAGGAATTGGTATAGGGACAATTTTACTTTCGGGGGAATGTCTCAAGGTAATTGTTTCGTCTTCACTCTTCTAATTATGCATCATCATCCATCATGAATGTGGAATTTAATTATATTCAATTTCATCTTGTTATTGCTCTTTGACCAATAGACCCAATTACTGCTTAATTATAGAAGATATGTATTTCTTTAATTCCTGGAAAAGCTTTCTATTCAAACCAACCAGTTAGATTTATGTAGCAATTGCTTCCAAATCTTCCACTAGTGAATGCTGAGTTTCACCTCATTCACTTTAATATAAGACGGCATATCGAGTTACACAAGAAGGAAAGTCTTGTCCCTAGTAGAATAGAGTAGAATATAAAGGATATTGGTCACTATATCGTTTTTGTCCAGAGAAACGCACAATTGATAGCGATAGGAAACCATAACATTTGACAAACCGATCGATTCCTTTAGAGCTTTTGAGGTCTAATTAAGCTGCAGAATAGAATAGATTTTGTTATAAATAATGCCTTACCATGTATATGCACGTGTTATACATTTATTATATGTGTGATATAATGTAAAACGTTTAATTTTAACAGACGTATTCTTTTATGTTAGTATATTTCAACTCTAAATATATATCCAGTGCTATTAAAACCCAATAGAATAATGTTAAACTTTTAATCAAACTAATGTATAGGTGTTATGCTTATTCCGAAGAACACTAACTAAAAATATGTATAATGAGATTTAAATTTAATGTTGCAATTCTATGACATAATTGTCAAAATTAATCTGATATTTCTATTATCATAAAAGTAACTATTATAAAAAATTTTCATAATAAATATAAAGACAAGTTTTAAAAAATCGAGAATTAAAATTTTGTTAATAATATACTTATTTTTTCAAATTTTTTATAGATCTTGTATTGATTATGATAATAATATTGGTTTAAATAATAACTAAAGTTACATAGACATAATAAAAATTTATAATATATTTCTTTTTATATATTTGAAATTTTATTTTATTTAAAATTTTGAAAAAGTTAAAAATTTTCTATGCAAAAAATCAAATTGGAAAAATAAGTTTTTCAATTTTGTAATTCTCTTCCCCTTATCCTATAGTATATTTTTCCCTAATGATTACCAAAGTTATTCGATCAGTAATTGGCAGCTGCATGTAGAATCATCCTACTTTTTCTTATATCATTATTCTAATGATTTTGGCACTGTGAAGATAATGTACTCAAGTCTTTCGACGCATGGACCAATGAAATTGTACCATTTCATAGCGATCGTGACGGTCGTTATGATAGCTCTTTCTCAGCTCCCGACCTTCCATTCCCTCAGACACCTCAACATGGCTTCGTTGCTTTTAAGTCTTGGTTACACCTTCATTGTTGTTGGTGCCTGCATCCATTCAGGTATGCTTAAGAGTTTCATTTCATACGCAACTATTTTCACTCTGCAATTTTGTCTCCGATTTGTGTGGTTGCCGACTAGACTGATAAAACTATTGGAAATGAGACCTCAAAACTGAAGGCCCATCGTTCCCAAAATTCAAGGTCATAAAGACACATGACCGCTCTCTTGTGGAATTGCTTCAACAAATCAGCATCCTCCTGGACCATCCCGCTGCTAGTCAGCTTACCCCGTAACAAATATTTGAAACGGAATCATGGCAGGGTCTCAGTATTGCTTAATGAATATGGAGTAGTTAATATTGAATTAAGGGTTAGAATTTAGAAATTAAAAACATGACAACTTAAAAGCATTTCCCTGGTTCAAATATTTTTGTAGACACGTTTCCTTTGTGCGTATGATAAGGTTTTGCGTGCACAAGCTTAGTACCACCTTATCCATCCTTCAAAAGCCAAATACCCCTTGTCCGCATCTTCTCCCTCGCAGGGATCTCACGCTCTGCAGCTCTAAGGAACAACTCATTCTGTAAAAGTGTCCTAATAGTAAAGCTTTGAAGCTAGGTAATCAGCTAACAACGGTTCACTTTTGCTAGAACCTCCTTTTAAGGAAAAGCTTGGGCTTAAATACGCACAGTTTTTATCTTTTAAAACTTGAAAACATACTAAAGTTCTCTTATCATTGTATTTTTAAATACGTTTAATGCATCATTCTTGTTTTTATTTTAACACTTCTGCAAATTACGCTTGTAGTTGAAGCTATATAATATATTCACCCTCTTTAGTTTTGTTATCCTAGCTATAAAATTTTTGCGACCACTTACAATTTTAGCTTCAATACATTTTCTAAGAATATTAAAAGAATTACGGTACGTCCTCACAAATTTCATTTGTTAAAAAATGACTAGTATTATTAAATAGTAATAATATTTATAATTAGTAACCCTTAAATATTTGTTTATATTTATTTAGATTAAGATATTTGAAATCTGTAACTATAATAACTAATATAACCTTACAATTATATATGTTATGAAGTAATAATTTAATATTATACTATTATGAATCATATAAAAACGGACTTTTAGAAATATATACATATAGTAATATTGAAAAATGAAATGAATTTTTCACGTCGTAGTTGTGTTGAGAAATAATATTAGGATACAATAATTTTTCTTTGCTTTGTACTCTTTTCTCATAGTTTTATTTTATTTCATTTCAATTCTGTCCTGAGAATTGACTAATTAATTCCCCCATTAATATTTTTGTTTCCGTGACAGTGACTGTAGAATGACTAAATTATATTTATGTGGATGAGAATTTGATTCTTTGTAGTTAGTGTTAGTTTCTTCTGAAAGGTTTTTCAAGATTTTGACTTCTTTAATATAATTGCAAGTAGAACAAATGAAATTATGTCGATTTGTTGGCCTAGAATTTAATCAGCTATGAATTATTGCAGCAAATGCGTTTCTTTGTTTTCTTCTGGCAGTGACAGCAGCCTTCATTGTTATGTAGGTCTTTCAAAGACTAGCCCTCCAAAGGACTATTCTCTGGAATCCTCGGAGAAAGCAAGGGTCTTAAGTGCCTTCAATTCTATATCCATACTAGCGGCAATTTATGGCAATGGAATACTGCCCGAAATACATGTAACTAGCTTCCCACCACTAAATTCTTTACTTGGGTTTTAAACCTTGAAGCGTCTAAATTAAACTCCTAGTTTATGATACACCTGGAGAAAGAAGCTTCTTTCCTGAACTGACCAGACCAAATAAATTTTATTAATTTGACTACCCTGTACAATTGGGGAACAAACCTTTTGCTCTCGATTATCTGTGCCACTCTGTTCTCTTACCATTCATCCACACATATTATGATAAGAGGAATAAAGTGGCACAGATAATCTAAAACAGGAAATTTGATCCCACATAATTGTATTTTAAAGATGCTCGGAAGACTTACACCATAAATCTTGTACAATCTATACCATTAATATTGTGTCACAAGAAGTCCGATAATTATGATCTATTTGTTTTTATTTATTATTGTTTTTAAATTTAGTAAAAAAATATTTGTTTAAGTATTTAGTTCTTTTCTTAGTTTTAGTTTTTTCAGTTTTCATAAATTATGAAACTTATAAAAAGGAATTTTTGTTTTTTATAATATGATTTTATATTGACTAAATATATATTATTTAATTATTTAATACTAATTATAAATAATTTAACTCAATTTTAAGAATTAATTTAAATAATAAATTTAAAAACAAAATAATTTTAATTTAATATAGAATAAATTTAAAATATTTTCAAAATATATAAAAATAAAATTTTGTTTAATAGTTAAAAATATATTAACATAAAATTAATTTATAAATTAAAATTTAATTATTTAATTATTTATTTTAATAAAATATAATAATTTTTAGTTGATAATTTATCAATAAACATTATACAAGAAATTAAAATAAAATTTAATTATAAAAATTATTTTTAAATTTTATCTAATAAATAATTATTACACATTAACAAGTAAACAAGTTTTATTTTTATTTATTTACCAAAAAAAGTTTTATTTTTACTTTAAAAATATAAATTAAAAACAGAAAAATAGAATTGAAACTAAAATATCTCTTAGTTATTATCGCTTTCATGTATTACAATAGATTGAGATTAGAAGATTATATAACGTTCTTGTTAGAAAAACAATTGCTTGACATGATTATGATGCTAATTCACGCAGGCGACCTTGGCTCCACCTGCCACGGGGAAGATGGTAAAAGGCCTCATAATGTGCTATTCAGTCATCTTTGTCACTTTTTATTCAGCTTCATTTTCTGGGTATTGGGCGTTTGGAAACAAATCTAATTCAAACATTCTCAAGAGCCTAATGCCAGACGACGGACCTGCCTTGGCTCCAGAATGGTTACTTGGTCTCGCTGTTGTTTTTGTTCTACTTCAGCTCTTGGCTATTGGCCAGGTAATGAGCCAAAAGAACCATTTCACTTAATGATTATGTGCCAAACGGACAAGTTAGTCGACCGTTCTGAATGTTTCAAGTGTTTCATGGGATTCTTGTCCACATAAAAAACAGGTTTATTCCCAAGTAGCTTACGACATCATGGAAAAGCAGTCAGCTGACGTGAATCAAGGGATATTCTCCAAAAGAAACTTTATTCCTAGGCTGGTTCTCCGGGCACTTTATATGATATTCTGCGGCTTCATGGCATCAATGTTACCGTTCTTTGGAGACATTAATGCTGTTGTGGGAGCTATAGGCTTCATTCCTCTAGATTTCGTCCTCCCAATGCTTCTCTACAATATGAGCTTCAAGCCTCCAAAATCGTCCCCCACCTATTTGATCAACATGGCTATCATAGTTATCTTTACAGGTTCTGGATTAATGGGGGCCTACTCGTCCGTAAGGAAATTAGTTCTTGATGCCAACCACTTCAAGCTCTTTAGCGATGATGTGACTGACTAATCCTTATAAGCAAAGACGACGGTTGACAGGACGGTGGAGAGGATGTTAAAAAGTGGCTTTTCCCTACATTTTATGTTCACCATGCTTCCTAGTCTCTTCCTTCCTACGTTCCTTGCTTCAAAATGCTTCCTTCTCAAGCTCATCCACTGTTTTTTTTTCTTTACCTTTCTCCCTAAAGCTTGATTATACTGCTCATCCCGACTTCCACCTGCTTGGATCCATTTCTGCCTTACTACTACTCCAGGGATGGTCTTGGAACGCCCTCTTTTTCCTTCATTACTCTTTACCGTTTAAAGTAACCATTTTTTGACTTATGTCCTGCTTTCATTGTTTTTTTTTTCATTGGATAGAAATCGTAGAGACAGAATCAGACCTTAGCAAAGTCCCACTTTTGAATTTCTCCCCTAACCTTGAAACCTCCATGCCAAGCCACTCAACCTTCTTCACCATCTTCTAACTCAGAATAATCCTTCTTCTCCACCCATTTACTATGCCAAATCTTGAAGTGAGTTGGTGAAACCAGGCCCCTTTAGAACAGGCTTAACATTAAATTCTTCCCTGAAGCTGTCTCTAGTGATGGAGTAATCTTCCCACCTCTGAACTTTCTGCAAGCAAGAGCTCTGACTTGGTCTTCATCTCTAGCTGGATATTTTTTGGATAAGCATTTATCCTTTCCTTTAGTAGATGCGTGGGCAAACTTTAAACCGCCAAGTTGGAAAGAATTGGATATGTATAGGTTTGTATTTAAGTCAATAGAGAAACTAAGCTTCCTTATTCTATAATAAAAAAAAAACTTTTTAAGCTTAGAAAGTTAGAAGACCATGTAATCCAGGTCAGATATCTTTGGAAGCCTATGTAATCCAAAGTGTGCAAACCTAATAGGAAATTGTCTAAGACTAGCTCTTACAATGAACTTATGGGCAGTCTATATGAAAATGAGGATGTCACTAATGCTTAAAAATATATGTAATATTATGTTTATGATTGATGCAATAACTATTGAGATAGATAGAGAGAAAAAAATCTAGTATCTTCTCCTTCGCAGTTTGTAAAGCTGAAGGAGGATATTATTATGGTTGAACCACCCAAGGAACTTATCTTTAACAATGAGTTTGGGTCTGAACATATACCTGAGAACTAATATTTTCAGTTCTCCTCTTCCTGTAGAAAGGAGGGAGGAGTAGCTCCGTTCCTCATCAAATGAAGCGCTAGATCATCATTATATGCCTTTGGATAATTCAAAATTTAACCAACACTTCCAACAGCTACAAGATCTTGGAAATAGGTCAATTGAAAACACATTTTGGTACTAAGCCAAGAAGCAAATACACTACAAGAAAAGAAGCCCTTTCGCGACGTTTTTAAAACGTCACAAAAGTTTATAAAACGTCGCAGAAGAGAATTTGCGATGTTTAAAAAAACGTCGTGGAATGTGGAGTAGGTAAAGGATATCCGCGACGTTTTATGAAAAACGTCACAGAAAATTCAACGTTCCGCGACGTTTTAAAAAAGTTACAAAATCTCTAACATTTCATGATGTTTTTAAAAAACGTCACGGATTGTCTAACATTCTGCGACGTTTTTAAAACGTCACAGAATGTGAAGAAATCTGCGATGTTTTTTTGGAAACGTTGCAATAGGTTTTAAATGACGTTTTTAAAAACGTCGCAAAATATCTTCCAGGATGTTTTTTTTTATTTTCATTTTTTTAAAATCAAATTAATTTAATAATTTTTTAATTTTAATAATTATTTTTTAAAATACATTTTTAATCTTATTTGTTTAATAACTATTCAATATTATTTATAAATTTTATTTATTTAATAATTCTTCAATTTTTTTAGTATATCATTAATTTTAATAACTATTCATGTATGACAAGAATTTCATATTGTGCAGAAAATTTATTATTTAATTGCAATTCCGAAGCATGTCATAATACAATAATTAACATAAACAATACGTCATAAGTGTTTAATATATCAATATGAGTACATGTATCTAATCTAATCTTCAGTAAGAAAATTATTGTACGCAGTACTGCAACCACCACTGAAAATTGTGAAGCCTCAAAATCTCAGGACCACTTGAATTGCCTCTCTTACTTCATTGAGCTCAGCTTCAGTTCCAAAGTGAGATTTATCAGATGATCACCACGTTCAGAGTAATAATAGATGCCGCCATTTCCTGAAGTCTTTGGATCTCCAAGTATCTTCTCTGTCTACAAAAGTATAATGAACAACCATTATATGAACAATTAGAAGTGCCACTTAAGACTGTAAACTTACCAGCAAGTCGAATTTTATACTGGAAGTAGTCTGAAGAAGCTTCACACTGGTATCTGGAGATCTAAATTGCACAACTTCAAGAAACTCCAACACCTTAATGAAATAAGGGAAAACCGTAAAACTTTTTGAAAGAGAAAACCTAGGATAGCATTCAAGCAGGTGGAATTTAGATACTGTGAAATAGAGGACCCAATAAAGCTATAAGTTGATGAATCTTTTCATTCATGTTACACTCTAATTTTAATTAGTCACATGGGAAACAAGAAAAAACAATTTACACCCACGGACACAAAATAATCTACCAAATATAAGAAATGTGGTTAGTAGTTCTGCATGTATTTATTAAAATGGCTGCAAGTCTTAGCTTCAATCGGAATCGTTTCATGCGTGTGACATCTAACAACGTAATCTCATTTGCGTTTAATATTGTTAACTCTTAACTTTTACAGCTATGTATATATATAGTAAGCACCTGCTCTGCTCTGATGCACAACTCCTTCAAACCACCTATCTTTCCATTGGAGGAGATGTACATGCTTGGAAACATTGTCTTCACCTCTCTGTACATTAATGGACAGTACACTAGTGATAAGTGTTAGAGCAAATTAAACCACGGAACAACAAAAATGAACAACCAGAATTGATGCATTCGAAACATAACAACAATTTCTAAGTTCACATTACTAAATAATAGGAGAATAGCAAATATTGTTGAAGGAAGTAATGGAAACCATGCCTCAGAGCCACATAAGGATTATACAAACCCTGCAATAGTATGGATACTGTTTATCCCTCCAAAACAGAAAAACTCTAGGTCAATAAAAAATGTCACATCAACCAGTAATATGGTTTGATTAATATGAAATTCTTGCAGTGATATCCAAAGACGCCAAAAGAACTCTTCAAAATGATAAAGCATGTGCCTGCCATATGCATTTGGTTCAAAACATTTAGGATGATTTATCAAATCTAGCTTAAGTCCTAACCATTATGTGCAACAATCACATGTTTTACTCACCATCGGTAAAATTGTTGAATAAAGTTTTGTTTCAATTGGACAAACTTCAGCCTTTACTTCTTTAATGTCTAGGCTACACATATCAACATGTTATTTTCTTCATCTTAGAGGGCACAATTCCATGACCACTTCATATCCATCGGTCCTTAACTCAAAGTCAAATTAAACACATCAGAAGCTACAAAAAGGTTGATAACCAGCACTGCATACATCAGTGGCAAAAGATAACAACTCACATTCTAATCCAGTTTCATATTGAGCTACCACATCAACCACAAGGGCTTATACTACAAAAGTAAAATCACCAGAATTGATGTATAAACTAAGCCCCTCCTAACAATGGAACAAAGAGTTTGAGTAGATTCCTGGCATGCTAAACATCTTTCAGAACTTACAAAGCTTCCCAGGAAACAGTAGTATTTCATAATACCTACAGCAATACAACAATCAACTCCACCAAAACTAAAATGACAGCAAAAATC
>JANVCL010000214.1:25660945-25671000 GCA_026546855.1 Erythroxylum incrassatum | reverse complement strand
AATTAATAAAACAGCAAGGAAGCAATACACAACAGAAGTTTCACCTTTTTTATACATCAACATTAAATTGTTTTGGCCAGGATTCCTCTATTAAAGGAGGTCGGTATAGACTGGTTAGGAAAAAGAAGAAAATGAAAACAAAAGGACCATGAAGTTGAACACTTTTCAGACAATCAGGACCTAAAATAATGAAATTGCCATGTTAAAGATCAAACAATTCATAACTTCTGAAATTCGTTAAACAGATAAGAAAGCTGATTACAGATAATCAGATAAACAGATAAACCCACAATAAACCCTAGCATCTTCAATCGACTCAATAGATAACAATGTACCCTAAATTTATCGCAAATTCGTTGAACTGCTTACCTCAACCAACACCCCGATGTACAGTAGACGACAGAAGCACGCCAACTCGTGAAGCAACACAACGCTTCCAAGGGCGGTGGCTAGACAGAAGATAAGACACGGATGGTGGCTCAACGGAGAGGGAAGGTTGCTCGAGGGAGAGGGTGCAGGTGGCACGACGGAGAGCTAATTAACGGTGGCAGATAAGAGACGGAGAGCTAATTAACGCGGGCGAGAGCTAAACGCGAGAGAGCGGGAGTTGAAAATGCATTGGTGGGCCTGCGGGAGAACAATATTTAGATGGCCTTTCCCGACGTCTAACTCTACTAGACGTCGTGGATATTACTTTCCCACGTCCTACTACTAAGACGACGCAAAAAACATGGCAATTCAACGACGTCTGCATACAACGTCACCGAATGTTCCCACCTATCGTGACGTCTAAAAAGACGTCGTAAAATCCTCACACATTTCGCGACGTCTTATGCTAAGACGACACGAAATGTTTAGTTTTGTTGTAGTGAATATAGTTGAAGACTATTTTAAGTGAGTTATATCACACACAAGAAACTCTGATTACAAAATATATTGACGATAAATTTGCTATATCACTTGTGAAAAATCAAATGTCATATAGCTTAAGCAAACATATAAACGCAAAATATCATTTTATTAGAGAGCAAGTGAAAGACAAAACTGTAGAACTCATTCATTGCAAAACTAAAAATCAACTTGTGGATATTTTTATAAAGCCTTTGAAGACTGATGTATTTCACAAATTCAAAGAAAAGCTTGACATGCAAAGTCGGGTTTAAGGGGGAGTGTTAAAAGACAAATCTGTGTAGAATTCTTCTGGGTTCTTCTAGACATAATATATGAGTTGTATTACTTAGGCTTATTACTTTGTTAGCTATCAAAGTTCATTAATTATGGCTATTAGTTAATGTAGCTGTTGCTAGCTGTCAAAGTCTGTGAGTAAACTAACTTTCATGCCTATAAAATGCCCTTAGCATTTGTAATGTACGAGAGAAAAATAGAAAAAACAGGGAAATATAGAGCAAAAGCTCATATAGCAGCAGCTAGAGTGTAACGTTGTTTTATTATCAATATATTATTGTTTGTCTACTCCGTTTTCCAACAAAACTCTCAAAGCTACAACAGTCAACCCAGATATCGAGATATTAAGTTATGTAAATATTGTATTAAAATATTATGACTATTGTCAAATTCATATGAATTAGATTTTCATTTACTATTTTGGTGTCTCTGTAAATATTATGTTATGATATATGACTATTTGCCAAATTCTTATGAATTAGATTTAATGTTTACTATTTTAGTGTGCTATTAAAGAATCACACGTATTTTGATTCTATAGGACAATTTAGGAGAACAAAATTCAATTATAAATAATTGAGAATAGAAGAACCTCACTATGAATGTTAAATTACATTTATATGCATTAAAAATGGGCATCTATTCTTAGTTAAAGAAACTAAACCAATTGAAAGTTGGGCAAGGGTAAGGATGTGATGCATTGTGATACAACAAAGTTAAGATCGTTTTATTGATTGAAAGCTATATATTCCTAAGAGGTATAATGCAAAAACCTCTCAGAAATATGTTATTAGAAAAATACATTTAAATCAACTGCTGGAAAGACGTAAAGAATGCATTTAATGTGCTAGCCCCAATCTATTATAATCCAGAACTTCCAAGGAGTAACTGCGTGTGCAGTTGTCAACAGTTGCTCCGTTACGTTGCAAAGAGATAAAAGAAAAGAAAAGAGATGATGGTAAATTTATGAGTAGAAAGAAAAGAAAAGAAAATTAAAAAGAGGATGTATAGCGAAGTTTCTCTTTCAATATTGTACAAGAATTGTGTACAAGTCCTTTAACTTGTGAGAATTAAGCTAAACCTAAAAATGAGTAGTTTTCAAACAGTAATACAAGTCCTTGAGTCGATCTTGTTGATCCTTTTTCATGTGTACAATGCATGATTATTTGTTTTCTAACAGATAGATGAAACTCAGTTCAGTGGAGTCCAAATTTTTGACGTTGAAGAAATCTTCTTCATTGGTTTTACGTAATCCCGTTGCGAGTGCATAGACATGAAAAGCTCGAAGGAAAACTTAGACAAGCTTTTTAGCTCTATGTGAGCTAAGCTATTCAACAATCCATGAAAGATAACTGTCATAAAGACAATGCTCTCATCTTTCTCTTGGTGTTATGCATGTTTTAATTATATTTTCTTCGTGTAAATTGGCTGCAGCAATGTGTTCATGGATGTAGTAAGCGCCACGCAGGGAAAGCTTGTTTTGGAGTTTTGTGATTGCTCTGTTATGCCGTTGGAGTGGGGATAAGAATAAGAAGCATGATTTGGAGAATGTCAAAAGGAAAATTTATCTACCCACCTACGCTGCCCTGCAAAATGCTCTTTTCAGTCCTTAGATAAGGATGAGATGCCAATCCTAAGGAAGCTTTATTCTTTGATATGGCAACTAAAACAATCGATAAATTGCTTTCTCCGAGGTTCTTCCTTCTTAGGCGTCAACCCCTCCTTTGTTTGAAACTAAAAAATAGTGGTCCCAGCTCCTAACATCGCCCGAATTAATTTCCATATGACTCCAAAGCTAATAACCTTTTAATATGCTAGTCTAATCCGATATCCATTTAACTTTCCGCTAATGGGACTCATCTAGAGATGGCAGTCACTCATCTCTAACATTGATTTGGGTCCTCCATCTTGTAGGTACCAGGAGAATCTGATTTAGCCACTACATGACAAGTGTCTAGATATGAGGACCCTACCAAATGGAGCAACAGATATTTTATACCATCCACCTTTGGTTTGAACTTTAAAAGGGCTATAAAATGGAGGGTACGATACTCAATCAAAGCCAATTGGAAGTAGAATGGGTGAATTATTTAAGGAGGTGTCCGTTTTCTCTCCTTCAACACTTATCTACATTACAGACGAATAAGGTTTCAGTGGTTACGTTGACTAAGGGATCATTGTTTGATCTTGCCCAGCAGCAATCATGACATTCTCCACTCTCCCTCAAGGGCTTCCGGCTGCCGGAAACCGGAAGGTTGGAGGCCTTTGTGGAGAGCGGACAATGTGAGCCTCTGATTTATTGAAGGTTGGTAGTTAACAAATGAATGGCATCCATTGCTCACTCTCCCTCAAGGGCTTCTGTTTTTGTGTCATGAAGAGGACCCTAGACCGAGGCTCTTAGGGCGAGTGGATAAGGCTTACCATTACTCTATAGGCTGAGGTTCTGATAGACATGCTTTCTGAACTGAACATCACCATTTCTTTTCTTATGGTGTCGTAAGTATCCAGAGACGTATATAGCAAATTGCAGGTACGTATACTAGTTTGGATATAATCAGAATATATACGGACCTTGCTTACCAGAAAAATAATATATATTCTTGAACCTTCAATCTTAAAACAATCTGTAATTATCAATCTAAATGCCTTACAGCTGTTAGCGATTAAGTCCACTTCACGATATTCAATATTCTGTCTCATGGTCTTCCCTTGATTTGGAGATCATATCCTCTATCTAATATTATGGTATTTTATTGTGTCCAATAAATCTCAACCATTTATTTGTGTAAGTTTCACATCGATTTTGCGCGGGGCTCGCAAAATAAATAACTGAATTTCTATAAAATAGAGTAAAACTGAACAAAAGATCTGAACTCTTTGATTTATTTCAGGTATTCGGTAAGATTTGACATTTTTTTTAGATACAGTTGAATTCAACCAGATTAATTCGATTTGATTAGTCTTGGATCGGAATTCGATTTTTTTTTAATTTTTAGTTTTAGTTATATGGCACGTCAATCTGGCTTGTCCCAAAACTCCAACCATCTTTTTTATTTCTATATGAAATGACCTAGTTTCGTTTCGTGTCACATAAAACAGCTCTTCATCCCCAGCCAGCTTCACCGTATCTTAATTGAAATTTAAGTCGTCCTCCTTGCCTCAGTTCTCACTCCTCGATCCTCGTTGGTCGACACTGCTCCTCATCCTATGCTCCTTTGTCCTACTGCTCCTCGTCGCGAACCTTGCAACTGCCATAATCATCATGCTCCTCTACTCTTGCAATCCCGCCTGGCTCTGCTCGCCTTTGCATTAAATAACTAATGTTTTTTCTTACGTATATATATTGTGTTGGGCAATAACTTTTGTTACGATTCAAAACATAGTATTCGAGACGTTAAGCGATAATAGATCATTAGTGATCCTTATTGATAAAGACATTAATCGATGGACAATAGTGCTCAGTGTAGGAAAATAGTGTATGAATTCTATGCATGTTATTAGTTATGTATGAAGCCTGATTGCTTTGAGCCCTCACCTTCCCCCATCGGTAGGAAGTTGGAAGACATATAATTGTTCGATGTACTTGCATCAAAAGCGTGAACGTGTTTCTAGCATCTTCTCCCTATTGCTTCCCTTAACCTCCGTCTTTGGAAAGGGTGATACTCTTGTGGAAAGTGTGCTTAATGTTGAACTCCCTAACTGTATCTTAAAAATCTAATGCTTCTAGGTTTACTTTTTATTATTTCATTATGTTGGGAATTTATAGTAGGAATCTGTTTCCTTTATGCCTTTTTGTAATTTACTTACAGTAATTAAATTGAGAATGGTCTTGTAGCTTATTGACTTTGGGATGCTTCCCTTTTCCAAATAACTAGAAACGAGAGTTGAAAAGAGGAATACTAGGATTAGTTCTATAACATCAATTTTCCATTATGTTAAAAATTTGCTACCCAGGCACAATTTCTATTACATCATTTTTCTACTGTACTTAAATTACCTCCCTCTAGACAACATGGTATAAGCTTACCATTATATTGAAGCCAACCTTTGCATTCAACATAACATTCAAGTCACGTGCTTTAGCTTCTCCTTCCTCTATTGACACTTGACTATAAAACCATGTGCAAAGTCCCAAGAGACCAGAGAAGTATCTTTCTCGCCTATATGCAAATATTGAAATAAATTGGCTCACTAGATTTTTGCACAATTGTTAGTGTATTTTAAATTGATTGAAAATTTGGAGATCAAAACCAAATTTAGAATACTAATAAAGATGAAAAAACCAAATTCAGTAACACCTTGTTATGGTGGTGACCTACTCGACCTTATTTAGCTTATCCACTTTTCTCCTTTCAAACAATTTCACCCAAGTTCCATACATCTTAAAAGTAATAATTGAGTTGTTTGCAGATAGAACCACAACCAAAATCCATGTTTTGGTTCTTTTCTTTGAAGAACGTAATTAGGAAATCTAGCAAGAAGTGGTGATGGCAGTGGTCAAAGCGAGTAAACCATACCAAATATATTATTAGAAAGAAAGTAGCTAAAGGATGAAGATACTTATTTGGCTTTCCCACTCCCACTAGTGAAACAAAGTTTGTCAAGGAGTCCTAGAGAAGAGTATTTTTCATATAAAGTGAAACATGGAGAGAGGTCCATATAGAATGTGGGAGGAGTGTATCATTGTCATATACATTTTACAACATATGGTTGGTAGCATGTCATATCATCTTCATTATTTGATATATGTACATATTTCTTTGGATAAATTATCAAATAATTATTTTCACCTTTTAAGTACTTAACTTCAGTGGTTCATCGACCAAGAATTTTGATGGCTCTTCTTTCCATTCACGTTTTAGTTTCAATTTAAAATAACATAAACTAAGGATGTGATTGCATATAAGGATTGTTCAAAGCTTACCTATGTTCTCATACATATGATATCAAAGATCAAGCCCAAACATAGTGAAAACCAGCTCACTTAACTCAAGTACTCCTATATGTAATAATCTTAACATTAATAATAGTTATTTAGTACGCTTTTATTATCTTGTTTTATGTTAAATGTTCATTAAAGTGTATGTATATGTGTAAATGTCCATGAATAACTTATATGCTTATATAAGTTGATTTTTTTCAAATGCATCAACTTATTCTTCCAGTAATTTGATACTAAGTGAAGAAATAATTCAGGCTAAAAGAATAGTTTCATTAAGAAGTGATGTTTGGAATCACTTCAACAAGACTAGATCAAAGGATATAGTAGAAAAGGTTGAATGTAAGTATTGTCACAAGATATTAGTCGAGAGTTTTAAAGGTGAAACCTCTTATTTAAAGGGACATATAGAGTCATGCAATAGAAAGAAGATCGTATTAGGAGGTAAAACTTTTTTTTATCTCTAACCTAACAAGAGACAAGAATGAAAAACCTGCCACAATTTACGATACAACAAATCAAAGCTTTTAACAGCTAAGATGATTATTAATGATGAATAACCACTCTTCATCATCAATAGTAAAAACTTCAAAATGGTGCTTACCTTACTCCTACTGGCCTTTAAGATCCTAACCTAGAATACCACAAAGAAAGATATTTCAAGATTTACAACGATCAAAAGAAAGAAATATTAGAGATGTCAAGTATTCACAGTCAGATATATAACATCAGATATGTGGACAGTTGATAACTAGAAAAGGGTTATATGATGATGACAAGTTACTAAATTGACAATGATATGCATGTATACAACCAACTACTGGGGTAAATTATATTATTTAATATTATTATAATATATGTATTGATTATTTTATAATTGATATTTGCTCATATTTTTAAATAGTAGGTTTATATATGTATGAACACTGTATACAAGCGAAAGGTTGACAACTATGTTAGTGGATTGCTTTAAAATTAGAATATTGGCGCTAAGCTTTTAACCATAACTCTAAATAATTATATAAAAATGACACGATAATAAAAAATTAAAGAATACATTAGGGGCTGGGAGCTTGTTGAATAGTGGGGGGTTATTTCATATGCATTGTTTTGTGTATAAGATGAATTCTATTATGAATGACAAGTTAGAAGTCATAAAGGAATCAGTATAGTTGATCCTAGATAGTATAGTATATTAAATTGCAATACCCAAAATAATGAAAAAAATTAAATAAACTTCACTATGGTTACACATTTTGCCTATGAAGAAGTTGGTTTTAGATTGTGACAAATGCTTAATAAGCCACGTTTTTATTTCCATATTTAGTGTGTTTTGCTTGATTATTTGAGAGTGTTTTTAGTTATTTTTGGTACTTATTATGCTTTTAGGGTGTTATTAGTCTTAATTATCTTCTTGGATCAAAAAGAGAAGAATTTTAGAGAAATTTGGATAGAAAACAAAAGAATTGGAGCAATTTTATATGGACACGCCCATACGACGAAGTAAACATTCATATAACTAATATACTCCACCATGTAAGTGACCATGTAAATATGTAAGGCCTTGAAGATGGTGTTTCGCACGTGTAAAGGTAGACACGATCGTTTAAGTCACATACACGACTATGTTCACTACATGTGTAAGCTCTTAAGAATGTGTATACATGCGATTTAAAAGGGTGTTTTAGGGAAGAAAAAAAATCATGTACACGATTATTTAACTAACTATGTCCACCCTTAAAAGCCCACTTAGTACTATAAAAGGCAATTATGAAGAGGAGACGAGAGGACAACAATTATGGTTGAGTTAGAGGCAAAGTTAGGGTTTGAGTTATAATTCTAAACCTCAAATGACAAGAACACGAAGATTTAATCAGAGATCCGATAAAGAACAACTTCCATCAAAGTTTAAAAAAGATAATATTAGAGAAAATAGAATATATATTTTATGGATTCTTTAATTTTCATTATTCTAATGAACTTTTGATGTTGGTTTTCTTTTAAATGTTATGAAATAAATTTGTTTAGTGCTTAGGTATGATAAACTCTAAGTTATGATGGATCTTATGATTCAATTCTTTATCTAATGCAATTTGATTGTTAATTCAATGTGATTCAATTATCCATTTTTATTCTTGCATTAATATGTTTGGGAGAAGAAGGTAGGGATGATATATATGATGCTTTATAGGACACGATTGGCAAGGAATAGGGGAGTCTTCAACAGGTTACTGCCAATGATGCTGCTCGACACAATGGTTGCTCTCAACTTAGGCATTGTGAAGAATATATATATATGGTATGCTAGAGAGGGGGACTAATAAGTGACTTTTACCACTTGATCAAATCCCATATCAACAAGCAGCAATAGAAGCAAACAAGAACGTCCCATCATACAAGAGTAGCCATCGAGACAATATTTATTACGACCATAAATAGGAGGAGTATAGTAGTAGGATTACTCTTCAAATAGCACAAGCATGCCCATAAGTTCGATACCATCTTGACATGAGGATTAGCTAAAGATTTCCAAATTGGAGAAGTATATGGTAATGATTTTAGGCAGGCAGACCTCTATATGAGATGACCAGTGGGAGCTAATTATACTTGTTTCACAATTTGGATGATCCCTTCATCCTGAATTACAATGATTGGAATAGGGGTCATATTTTTGTTAAGGTTGACTAGAAAATCCCCCTATTATGTTTGATTTTTGAAGGGAGTCTTGTTGCAATATAGAGCACATAATTGTAGGATGTCCAGAGAATGAGCATATTCTGCACACTCGTATTTGTTGCAACTAACCTACAACTATTTGACAAATTAGAGTAATTAAATCTAGAATTTTATCCTAAAGGTTCATATTACTTACCTTATTTATGCACGTAATAGCTCCATCCATCATTATCCCAAATTGTTGAGAATTTTTGGCCATATTTGATATCAATTGTTTGTCTGCTTCAGGCATTTTATTTACTAAAGCTACTCTACTAGTAGCATCTACCATACTCCTATCCATTAACATAAAGTACCGAATCAAAAGTTGGTCAAGAATTTTATGGTGTGGGTAGTTGGCACATAACTCCTTAAATCTCTCCTAATATTCGTATAATGATTCTCTGATGAATTTTTTTATCCCACATATCTCCTTTTTAATATTAGGTGCTCGTGATGTAGGAAAAAATTTCTCCAGGAGCAACCTTTTAATCTCATTCCATATTGTCACTGAGCCAGAGGGAACTAAGGTCTAGTTTCTTATTTTCAATTAGGAAAACAAAGTGGGGTTTATGATTAATCATCTAATTAAATAAAATTAACAAGGAATCAAAACAAATTATAAACATAAAACCCACCTTATCTTTCCTTGCTTGTAAACTTGTTCCACATGCTTCCCCTCTTGATCCTCTTGATTCCTTCATCACTATTCACAAAATCCCCAAATCACTAGTGATTTCAATTGGAAAACCCTAAGAACACAATCACCAAAATTGATCTTAGAAAACACAAACCCATGCATTTCTTAAGATATCTAACCTAAAACCCTTTCAAAAACTCAACAAAACACAAATCCTCTTACCTTGATCTTCACCCAACAAAAGGGTTTCTTGGCTCATCTTGAAGCTCTCATCATTCTCCACGTTTTTCCTTCTTGAATCAACATGAGAATCACTCTTGAAGGCTTAGAAAATCCAACCCTAGCATCTTGCTCTTCTTCTTTTTCTCTTCTTTCTTCTTCTCTACGACTTCTTCTCTCTCTTCTTCCTCTCATTTTCGTCCCCCCTCTCTTCTAAATGAAAGACAACTCTTATTTCCCTCCTTTTATACCACTTATGATTGAACAATGACCCTTTTGCCCTTAATGAATAGCCTTGTAACTTAAAACCTTAAGTTGTCTTCCAATTTTGCCCTCATGCATAAGTTATCTCCTTAT
>JANVCL010000214.1:25626705-25646933 GCA_026546855.1 Erythroxylum incrassatum | reverse complement strand
TAACAAAAAATTAAAATATTTGATTTGTCCCTACTAACTACAATATTATTATTATTATTATTATTATTATTATTATTATTATCATCATCATCATCATCATCATCATCATCCTTGTCATTATTATTATCATTATTATTAATTAACATGTCCTTATTATTATTATTCTATGGTTATTATTATTGATCTTCTTCTTCTTCTTCTTATTATTATTAGGCTTTTCGTATTCCCCTCTGACCATGTTAACTAAGGATCAATTTGGGATTATAAGTTTTTATTAGTTTTTCTTTCAAATAAAAAAGCTTTTTTATTGTTAATATTAATATAATTATACTTTTATTACTAATGTAATTACATATTAAATAATATTTAAAGATAAATTATTTTTAATTAATTAAATTTATTCTAATCTCACCTATAATATTTATTAATAAATTATCAATAAATATTATTTTATTTATTAAAATAAATATTTTAAAAATCAAATTTTACTTACAAATTAATTTTATTTGAAATTCATATATGAACATATCTTTAATTTAATTATATTTATTAAAAATTATCAAATTATAATTTAATTAAAAATTTTAAATTTTTATTAATATCTAATTTTAATTTATCAAATATATTTAAATTAATTATTCATAATCCGTATTAATAATTAATATATTAAATAAATAAATAAATTATACATATTTAGTTAATAGTAAATCAGATAATAAAAATCACTTTTTGTCGTAGTTTATAAATTTTGAAAACTAGAAGAAATCAAACGCAAAATAATAACTAAAAACACAAAAAATTACTAAATTTGAAAACAAAAACTAACTAAAATCATAATTGGAAACAAATAGGCCGTAAATAATTTTAGGTCTCTTTGGTCCCTTATCCCCTCTAATGTTTAAAGACCTTGAATACATAAAGCCTTCATTCTCATGGTGTTTTTGGTGATACAAATTTCATTACCACCTTCCTTATTAGCAGTAGGCAAAAAATTGTGACGTTTCCATTAGTATTTCTTAGAGAAGGTATTTCTACTTGAGAATTTATTCTGGTTGACTTCCTCCTAAATAAAGGGCCCACCTTTTTTTCCTTTGAATGCATGAGCATAAAAACACTAGAACCAAAAATGGTTGATAGAATTCTTACTTACTAAAGATAATTTCTTCCTCTTTAAGTTTACCTCTTCTGGAAATGCATAAAGAATCCTCGAAAGTGGCAAATGTCACTTTAAAAACATGCCTGTTCTTTTGGATGAGACATGTAAATAGGTTCTTGTAAGTATCCATGAAGAAAAGCATTATTAACATCAAGTTGGCAAATAGGCCAATTATAGGATATAGCCAGGGATAGCGGTGGGTTTGAAAAGAAGATTCAAGTTAGCAGTGTAATCAACTCCTAGAGTTTGATGGGGGCTTTTGGCTACAAAACAAGCTTTATAGTACTTAAGGGAGTCATCAGGATTTTGTTTAGTGTGAAAAACCCATTTATAGATGATAATGTTTATGTTTAGTTGGGAGAACAAGGGTCCATATGTGATTGCGATGGAGGGTGTTAAATTCTTTAAGCATTAGCTTGGTATTACTGCGAAATTTTGTTGGCTTGAGTAAAGGAGGTAGGATTAGAATAAATATTTGGGGTAGTGACATTATAGGTGATATAATCAAAAAAATGTCGAGGGGTATGTGTGTTATGTCGGGTACGGGTGATCATTGGGTGAGGAGGAGGCTAGGATGAGTTTTTTGTAGGGGGAGAAGAGGAAATAGAGGATAGAGGTGGAAGAGATAAAGGTAAAGAAAGAGGAAGGGAGGAGGGTGAGGTAGAAGATGACACATGTAGTGTATGGTAGGGAAAGAGATGTTCAATAAAGCGGACATGGCGAGAAATATAAAATTTGGAAGTGATGGGATCAAAGGATCGCTAGCCTTTATACTGGGAGGCATATTTAAGAAAACCATATTGGATAGATTTTGGTGTAAGTTCATCTAGACGAGTGGTGCCTAAATAAAGAAAACGTACACAATCAAAAACACAAAGATGAGTAAGGTTAGGTGGTGTACAGTAAAGGACTTTATAAGAAGATTTGTGGTGAAGAACAGGAGTAGGCAATAGATTCATAAGATAAACAATAGTGTTGAATGGTTCATAATAGAAGGACTTGGGAAGAGAGGCATGAAGAAGAAGGGTATGGCTAGTTTTAGAGAAGTGACGAATTTTTTGTTTAGGAAGGCCATTTTGTTGGGGTGTATTGGGACAAAAAATGTGAAAAGTGATTGCGTGGAAAAAAATAGTGAGCAAGGGCATGTTTAGTAAGTTCGAGAGCTCCATCCCATTGAAAAGTTTAGATGGTAGTGAAAATTTGATTTTCAGCAGTGATTTTTAAAGGATTAAAAGCAAAGTAAGGCATGATTTTTGTAGATGAGAAGAAAAATCCAAGTAAATCAACTAAAGTCATCCACAAATATAATGAAATAGTGATAACCAGATTGGGAGAGAGACAAGAAAGGACCCAAAATATCACAGCAAATTAATGTAAAGATTGGTTAGAAATGTAGGAAGATAGAGGCAATGAAAGACGAATACTTTTGCCTCGAAGAAAAGAAGTACATGGATTGATATTATTTTTAAAGTGCAAAATATGACCTAATCTAGATAATGCAATAGGACATGGGTGACTCAGACGTTGATGTCACAAATTTATTGAAGTGGAGGCAACAATGAAAGCAACTGGATTTGTGAATTGTTATAGCCCGTGAGAAGCAGAATCTTGGATTTGAGATCCTTTACAATGTAACCAAATGGATCAAATTTAATGCAGTAGGATTAACGGTGACATACCAGAATTATCAGTGACAAATTTGGCAATAGATAAAAGAGTTATAGTAATGTGAGGAATAATCAATATATCGCAAAGATGAAAATTACGGAAAGAAGTGGAAAATGTTATAGCACCAGCGGATGAAATTATGAGAGTGTGTCAATTACCGATAATAACTTGATTTTATCCTTCATTTGATGTGACCGATTCTACAAAATTAGGATGTGGAGTCAAGTGAACCGTTGCACCAGTATCTAGTAATTAGTCAATAGCAGTGCTACATTTGAATGGAGTGGGATCAAGATCAGATTTCATGGCAACGAATGTTGTGGTAAGTTTATGTCTATTATTGCGAAATCTAGGGAAGCAATTACTAGATTCAAAATACCTAAAACGACATTAAGCAACAATGTGTCCCCGTTTTCAACAAATTTGACATTGGGTAGGTGGGTTATTATTGTGAAAATTAGGCCTAGGATAAGGTGGGTTATTAGGAGAAAAGTGGGTTTGGGTTGGCATGTGGGCTGGATTTGGCATTGGAAGGTTAAACGGGCGTCATTAAAATGTGCTGACCTATTAAACAAGCCATTTGAAGAATTTGCACGTAGATTGGAGGGCCCATTAGGTCAATTAGGTTGAATTGGAGATGGTGTACATTAGCTTAAGCTGAGATCATTTTAGGATTTTAGAATTTTGCATGTAAATAGTTATTTAAAGACAAGGTTTAGTCATTTCTATTATTAAAAGTTTGCAAATTTTTATGGTTCTGATTAACATTAAAAATTGAGTAAATTCTAATTTTTTGTAATTTATTTTTATAAGAACACATGAAATGTAATATTATTTAATCCAATATCATGGCAGTGTCATCCAGCTAAAGTAATCACAATGTTAATGTATTATTATCCGAGAATCTCTACTAGAACACCATTCATAAGAATTAGGGAGCTGTTGTTCACGGTTACCAAACTTGTCTACTATACAAGCAAAATTTTCGTTTCATGCAAACAACTTCCATACGTTCACTTTGAAATCTAATCTAAAAGTTATGATTGACTGAAAAGATATACAAAAGAAGGTTAAAAATTGCCAAGTTTCAGAACATCCATAATCTTGATTTTTATTATTAAAGGAAAAGAATTCGAAGGCAAAGAAGCCTCGTTTGTGCATATCAACTTCAGTAATTTTCCCATGATTATCCGTCAAACATAACCTTCTTCTCCAGGATACCATCGATCATTTCAAGCAACTGCCGCATACTAATTACTCTGTTATACCATCTTCCAGAAATCTTAAAACCTCTTCTATGGAGGGCCTGGCCTCAGGTAACTCCTTTGTACAAGCAAGTGCTATTTCCAGAACCTGCAGAGCTTGCTTTCTCTCTTTGCCCTCCGCAACAAATTCGAAAAAGTCCAGGCCACCTTCTTTCGTCTGTTCTTTCTTTTGAGTTACGCAACCAGTGAAGCCTGGAGCTCCGGGTCCTCCTAGCATGTCCAACAACACTAGCCCAAAATTGTACATGTCACATGCTTGAGATATCTTGTTAGAGTAGGAACAATTAGGCGGATGTGGTCGTTTTTTCTGCCATCTATCTGGAGCTTCCTCTAAATCTGCTAATTGAATGAAGCCATAATCAGACAAGCAGGCGGTGAAGTCCACGTTAACCATGATGTTTGAAGCTTTTATGTTGCCATGCACATTCATTTGCATACGCTTCTCGTATGGAGGATATTGTGCGTGGATGAAGGCAATTGCTCGCGCAGTGAACAGAGCAATCATATGCCTCTGGTTCCAATCCAAGGCAGTGTGACCATTTTCTCTTCCACCTAGTATATGTTCAAGAGGTACGCTTTTAAAACTTTTTAATCAGTCATTTCTACTTTACAAACAATTAATTTAAAGCATAAGTTGACGTATTTGTCAAACTAAAATCACAAGTATATACAGAGCGGTGATTTCTTCGGGGAAGAAAAGGGCAAATTATATTACTTGTTAACAACCGCTGAAGTCTCGAACTTAGTAACTAAGTTAGCGATGTTCACAAAATCCTGAAGGGATACACAGTTAAAAGACCATATGGCCTTCCTATTGTTAATAACGCAGTGGAAATAGACTAAGTGACCATCCATCTTAACACAACGGAAATGGAGGGATCATCTAGCTCATCACTATATTATATATACTATTTGACTCAATAGACGTCTTTTAAGTTACAACTCTATTTTGAGTGGAATATGCCAGTATCATAAACATCAAAACAACAGGGCGAATCAGGAACCTCTACGGCGATTGTGACGGGAGAAATTAATGATCTGAAAACTCACCTGTGAGCAAGTCAGCCAGGCTTCCCATGGGATAATAATCACCTAGGACGAACTTGATCCTCTTTGCATATATATAGGCCGTGAGAGGCACAAGATTTCGACATTTTTGGCTAACCTGAGCAAACCTTTCAACTCTCCTCTTAAACTCTCTTCGACCAACACTCACTATTCTAAATCTTTTCACCGCATAAACTTTTCCTTCTAATAAAACAACCTTCTCTGTCATCCCAAGACGGCTCTCTCCCATAACACCCACAGAGGCCCGTAAAACCTCCCTTAAACTCAACTGGGATTCATTTTCTCCGCAGAAACTCAAAGGGAGGTCATCTACAAAACCCACCAAGCTTTCTTCATCGTATTCAAGAATTGTCCCCGACCAATTGCTGCAGTCTTCATATCGGGGGTTCCTTTTGGGCTTTGTAAAGGCCCTTGATAGCATTTCAGTGACTTTTGTTGCGAGATAAGTTAATGGAGCGGAGTGAATGTTTTGGGATGATTCTGTTCTCAAGGTTGATAAGTAGTTCCCTTTTTTGACAGGTTTGAGTGGGAGTTTTGTTCTTCTAGGATATATCGGATGCATGGTTCTGGCACCTAGTTTTCTCTTTATGTCTATTGGGCTACACAAACATCCAAATTCAGAATCTCATCGAAATTCTCTACCGAATTCCATTGGCTAAATTGGCCTTGGATATAACCTTTTATCTTGACAATGATCTGATTTATTAAAATGGCCCTGCTTTACTGAAAGCAATAATCTTTCATGCATTCGTTTACTTCTTGTTGATGTCAAGCTTTCTCTGCTCTGATTTGCCATATAAGGTAATCATTTCCTGTTATGGCAAGCACCCAAAGGTGACAACCAGAAATAAAGCCTCACACGAGAAGCCTCTCATAAACATGATGGCTCTTCGGAAAGTTTTTGCACTAGTTTTAAAAAATTTTAAATTTGACTTTTTTTTTGAAAGATAACTTAAATTTGACTTAAAACTCTTAAAGAATATTTTTCTCTCAATTTTTTTCAAATTAATCTTAAATTTATTCTTTATCCATTGAATAATCTATGAGAAATCATTGTTAAATACAAGCTCAAACACATATAATGCACTTCTAAATTAAAATTTATGTAGCATGTGAAATCTTATAATTATCAATAAAAACTATAAATGAAAGAATAAATCTCATAAATAAATTGTAATTGACTATCTAATTTTTCAATAGATAAAATTTCTTTTAAATACTCAATTTAAACTATACAATCTAAATAACAATGAAAACTTCCCCGTAATCACAAGGAACTCTAACCCTTAGTGACTAGCCTTCAGAAGCAACACGCTTTAAGGGGCAATGCATCACCTTTACTTGATTAACTTCCTTCCATCTGCACTCTTCTTTTGGTTTCATTCAATTACCTACATTCAGCTTTGTTTCCTTCCCTCCACCTCCACTCATTGTTTTCATTGATTCAACTACCTCCCTTAAGCTTTTTACCTACACTTATCGTTTCTTTTTGCTAAATGTCCTCCATGCAACTTTCTTTTCTCAGATCTATGTTTTGCTCCACACTTCCTTAGATCTAGGCTTTGCTTCACACTTCCTTTCCTCTCTCTTCTAAGGACAATTTGGTATTTCCTGCACTTACTTTTCATTTCGTTTCCTTCCTGCTTTTCCCCCCTTTCATAATTCTAGTTACTGTCTATGAACCAACTACCCAGACACTCTACTTTTTGCCAAACTAAGTCTTCTGATCTTTAGTCATGTCAGTAGCTCCTTTTTCCTCTACTACCTTTACTCTTTTGCCTTTAAAGGATGCATAAGGCTCCTCTCTTCCTCCTCAAGTTGCTCCTACAATTCACCAAAAAATTAGGAAAAGTTGGAAACAAGTTATAGGGGAGGAGCAAGACTGTACCTTGCATTACTACCCTCTGAAAGAGGAGGATGACCGATTGTTGGTTTCCTTTGACTTGGATTTCCTCCACGCTAGTGCAAAAACTTGGAAAGTTTCATTGATTAGCTTGTTTTGGGAGAGAAGACCTACATATTTAGTTCTTAAAAGTTGGGCACAATCTATATGAAAAAACAGAGGTTTACATAAAGTGCTTATAGTAGAACAAAACACAATGCTATTTATCTTCTCATCTAAAGATGCAGCTATGAAAGTGATGGAGGAGGGTCCCTGGCATATCCAGAATAAACCTTTATTTTTATAGCCGTGGAACCCAGGGATTCAAGCCGATTCCATTAAACAACAAGTTGTTCCCTCATGGGTGCATTTGTACAATGTCCCACTTGAATATTGGACTACCAAAGGCCATAGCATGATAGCAAGCTACCTTGTCAATCCTCTTATATGGATGAAAATACAATACAAAGGAAAAAGAGTTGGATATATAGACTATGTATTAATGTATAATCAATCCAAAATCTGTCAGAAAGTATACCAATTATGAGATTGGGAGCAAATGGTTCTTTGTTTGAAGACAATGTCTATATTAACTACTACTGGAAGCCATCTCCAAAAGCTTAAAGGAAAAAGGTGGACACCTAAGGGTAAGAACTTCTTAAGACGTGATAATGAGGAGCTTATGGGATTGGATGCACAAGCAGATTATGAGAGTACTCAAAGGGAACCTTCTCAAGAGATTGTGTAAGAGGTTCATATTATACCCGTGAGTAATGGAAAGATGGTAGTTTCACCCACTGCATTTACCAAGCCTTAGATGGATACTCCAGCTAAGAATGGGGAAAAGATAGAGGCCTTAAAACAATTAAACTCCCCTTCTATGCTAAACTAAAGTGGATCTCTAGACACCTCCTTATCACTTATAATGGGAGACGATCCTGGTACTTCTTTTGGGAAAGTTATAATAAGGAGAGCAGGTAGGAGCAAAAAGAAAGGCTACAAATCTACTACATCACGTACTGGAATCCCCCTCTATTGCTAACAATAACATAACATACCCAATTTTTCAAGACAAGGGTTTTTTCAATATGAATTTCGGACTAAGAGGAAGAACATTAAGCTTTTTGAAATAAATTAAGATAAAATAAATGGTGTTTTTGAAACAAAGTCATTCATATTCTCATCCATCCACAGTAAGGTATAATGACTTGGTTTACATGGAATATTAGACGTATTAACTGCCTAAAGAAACTTTTAGCTTTGAAGGATTTTGCCTATCAAGAAAAACCATGTTTAATTGCTCTTTTAGAAACCAAGATTAGGGTAGATAATATTAAGAAGCCGAATAAATTGGGTAGTAGTTGGAAATTCGTTACTAATCACCAAAAGCATGCTTTTGAAGAATCATTATTGATTTTAATCCTGAATTTATGGAAGTGGATGTCTTAGAAGTGGAAATGTAGGTGATGCACATGAAATGACATTTTAAAGTTAAGGATGTGAATATCTTTTTTTAGGTTGTATATGTCTCTAATTTTGCCTTCCAAAGGAATGAGTTATTGAAAAGTTTGGTTGATTCCCAATATAGAGTAGTTGGCCCCTGGGTTATCAGTGTTGATTTTAACTCCACTCTATCTAGCCTAGAGTAAATAAGAGATTGGTCTATAAGGAAAAAGTTGGATCGAGTGTTAGTTAATCCGAGTTGGTTACATCAGTTTCTTATAAGTTCTACCTCTTTTCTAGATCCTCTCTTCTCTAACCATTCTCCTACCAAGATAGAGGGTATGTTCCTTAAGCAGAAATCTAAATTTCCTTTTAGATTTAACAATTTTTTGGCAAATATAGAAGGCTTTCAAGAGGTTGTTTAGCAAGGAATGATGAAGTTCATGTATGGTACTAAACAATATATATGTGTTTAGAGGCTCAAAGTAATTAAGGATGAATTGAAAAAAATTAAATGATACAAAGGGCAGCTCTACTACTAAATCTATTGAAAGATCTAAGAGTGATCTCACTATTATTCAAGGGTAACTTTCTAATCACCCTAGGGACCCTCAAATTTTGTCACTAGAGAAAGAGAAACTTAACCACTATCTCTCTATTGTTTATAATCATAAAAGCCTAATAAGGCAAAGAGCAAAGGTTCAATGCCTGTAGAAAGCTAATAAATGCTCTAAGTTTTTCTTCAACTCATTAATGGGGAAAAGGAACAACAGTAGAATTTGCGTTATCCAAGTTGTCGATGACAAATTACTCAACCATCAGGATCTAATCTTTAAAGAGGAAAAGAAATATTTTAGTAGATTTTATAGGCACTTTACTTGTACTTTAGTTACTACACACTTGCTAAACTCTTTCATTTAGAAGAAACTATCTTAAGTAGAGCCTTAAATTTAGTTAGCCTATCCATGATGAAGAGATTGAAGGAGTTATCTCCCAAAAGAAAAAGATTAATAAAACCTTCCTCTACCTAATTCCTAAAACCAGTAACCCAAATTCCTTTGATGAGACGAGGCTTATTGCTTTTTATAATTTCCTTTATAAGGTGATCTCTAAAATTATCACAAATAGAATCAAAGCAGTTATAGGGACCTCGGTTAGTAATAACCAAAATGCATTAATGCAAGGAAGGATGATAGTGACAACATTTCCATTGTCTAAGAGCTCACTAAGGGGTACCAAAGGAGGAATTATCCGCCAAACTATGCTTTTAGGATTGATTTCAAGAAGGCCTTTAATTGTGTGGAATGGAGTTTTATTCTTATGGTGATGGAGGTGATGGAATTCCCTTCTATATTCATTAAATAGATAGAGGCATGTATAACCACCTCATCCTATTTGGTGTTAGTGAATGGTATACCAACTAAACTATTCAAAGGAGAGAGAGGACTTTGGCAAGGTGATCCTATGTCTCCCTACTTTTTCATCCTCTGTACAGAGGTGCTAACTCTATTATTAAATTATAATGTGGAAAAGGGTTTCAAGTTCCACAACAAATGTGAGAAGGTATCTCTAAGCAACCTCTATTTTGCTGACAATTTGTTACTTTTTTGCAAGGCACATCCATTTTCTATTCAAATTTTGATGTCCTCTCTAAATCAATTTGGAGAAATGTCAAGTTTAGAAATCATCCTAGCAAAAAGTCATTTTGTACTAGCCAATAGTGTAGCTGGATAGAAAGCAGAGATAGCTAAAATATCTTTTATGGAAAGTAAATAATATCCTTTGTGTTATCTAGGACTGCCTATCAACATAAGAATACTTCTTTTTCTGAATGTTACCCATTGGTGGAAAAAATACAACAAAGCTTAAACCATTGGGCACATAGGTTCTTATATATCGGTGGTAGACTTTAGCTCATCAAATAAGTAGTGATTTCCTTGCAATTCTATTGGTCTGTTAGTATGTTTCTGGCTAAAGGAGTAGTGAAGACAATCGAAACCTTATTTAGGAGGTTCTTATGGGGAAAGCATAATTTTGAAGGATGGATGATAAAAGTTAGATGGGATGAGGTTTGTAAGTCTAAAAGGGGGGGGGGAGGCCGAAGAGGCATAGGGTAATTCCTATTCCCACGTCCGATAAGATAGTAATGTTAAAAAAATGGAACATTTTGTGCAATGAAGATTATTTATAGACCAAGTGGCTTCACTCTTATATACTAAAAGGAAAATCATTATGGTCCATTTCCCCTAAAGAATCTTAATCTTTTTTCATTAACAATTTAATGAGACTCAAGGACACCATAGAGATGGGAGTGACATGTAGAATTGGTAATGGGAAAAAAGCTCACTTTTGGTTTGATAACTAGATGGGTCATGGTCCATTATTTCAACTTCCTAGTACAATCCAATGGTGGAGTCATCTACCACTTAAAGTAATCGTCTGTGAGTCATAACTGATAACCTGTAGAATGATTTTCCAGACCAGGTGCTTCACCTCATCCCTACTTATACCCCTAATTGTAGGGCTCAGGAAAAATACTCATGGCTAAACTAACTAATTCCTTTTCTAATAAGGTATGTAAGGAGTGGCATAAATCATTAAGAACTAATTCCTCTGGTGATTGGTACCTTATAGTCTCGCATAAATCATTAAGAACTAATTCCTCCTACTTATTATGGTTGACAACTTTAAACAAAATGGCCACCATCAATAGATTTCATTTTCTAAATATAGAAACCACATGTGTACTATTCAAAAATGATTATGAAACTAGAGATCATTTTTTCCAATAATCTTTTGTTGAGAGCATATTAAGAAGAATTAAAGAGAAGTGTCATTAGAGATCGAATGAGATTATGCTTACTGTCATATTGGACAACTTAAAAAACTGACGACTGACCCTCAAGAGGATAAAGCGATATACATCATTTCATTGGTATCTAGCCTAGAGATATGGAAAGAAAGGAACTTGCAAATTTTTAGGAGATATGGAAAGAAAGGAACTTGCAAATTTTTAGAGGCAGAATGTGTTTACATCTAAAGGTGTTAAAATATATAATCACGAGGATTAGAGAATTGATTTTTTTCTCTTTAAAGAACTACCGATGTTTAGTGAACATATAATTAGAGCATGGAATCCGGGCTAACTAACAAATGCAGTACTAAATGGAAAGAGGAATTGTACGAGGAAGAGTGGTTAAGCTGTTACCTATTGGAAATTCACACTTTAATATTGAGATATGCTATTAGGAAATCATGCTCGAATTTGATCACACATGTACTAAAAAAACAAAATTTTTATTAAAATTTTGTCAGTATCACTTTAATCTACAATATGATTAATGCAAAAATATAATATAAAAAATATAATTTCTTTTTTTTATAGCTCCCTTCAAACCAAATTTTGAAACAAGTTTATCAATTAATGTAGTCACACAAGTATATAATCTCGTATCTATATAAATACGTTGAGATAACTCTATAGTTTACAGAGGAATAAAACAAGGAGTGTTCTTTTAGAACCTATGCATATTTATAGTAGTGTTAAGAATTTATAGCAATTTAATTGAAATATAATTATAAATTTATTAAAATTAAAATTAATTCTAATTAAATATTAATTAAGTCCAAAAAATATTCAGTATCTTATATTGATCCTTATTTATTAAATATCTTATATTTAATCAAAAATTTTAAAATTTTACAATCAAATATAATTAATTAAGTTATTTTTCTCTCTTTAACTAGTCTTTGTGCCTGAAAATTTTACAATCAAATATAATTAATTAAGTTATTTTTTCTCTTTAACTAGTCTTTGTGCCTGATCTGTTAGGTTCTTAAATTTGTTTACAATGGATATAAATTATAACATTAAACTATATTTAGGATTAAATAGAATAAGTTCTTTTAATTTATTTTAAATTTTCTAATTAAATAATTTTTACTAATAAATTAAAATTCGAATTTATCAATACATTATAGCTGCTTAATTATTAAAAATATCGAATTGATTGACTAATCTTTTCATACATAGTTTTCATATAACTCAATCATTTATTATATAATATTTCAATTAGATATAAAATATATAATTGATGTCTACTCTATATGGTCTAATTATATAGGTGTTCGACATTAATATCTTGTTCTTTTAATAATACTTGAAAATTATTTTTAAGTTTTCATTTCATACTGTTCAAATATTTCTAAATCAATTTTAATAAAGGACGATAAATATTCTAGTTAATCACCACTCTTATTATATCTAATAAATATTAATTAAGCCACCATTAATTATATATGCTTAAATTAGCTTTGTATGAATTCTTTTGTAAGCAAATAATGAGATTTGTGTTGCTAATTTGTCTTACATCATGCCCCTTCAGCAAGTTCATTCCTTCGAGACACCCAGTATAGTAACAGCACAAGTTTATGTTTATATTTATGTAATTTGACAAATATAGTCAAGAGTAGCTATTAGGAGCATGTGACTTTGCAACCACGTGTAATTACATTAATGGACCATTCGAGCATACCATAAGTCAGATGTCAGAGAGATAGAAAGAGGCATGTTGAGCAAGTTTTATACCTAATAATAAAACTCTCAATACGCCAAAAGTATACGAATTGTATCTTATAGTATAAGAGGTTATCATTCCCACGAGGATTATGCAAGAGTTAGTAATTTGAACCTAACTTGATCTGAGGTATTCAGAAATGGATTTGAATTAAATTTAAATAATAAAATAAACAAATAAACAATGAGCTGCTGATAAAATTTAGGCTTTTTAGGATTTTTTCCTTTTTTGTTTCTTTTAATCTTGTTAATTAAATTATGTGTTTGATCATAGATTTCCTAAGATATTGATTACTCTCTCTCATGATCTAATCAATTAACCGTAACTGAATTCGAAATTTACATATTTGTAGCCTCTTGATTCGCAAAATTGTTCAATTGGATTTGAAGTTATCTAATAGATAATCAATTTTTCAACCAAGATATCTGTTAGATTAATCGTTAATTTGTTAATTGTTGGTCTATTAAACTGCCAACTCTTGTTGTACAATCTAACATTAATTACTTTTCACTCACTCTCTCGATTTGTTGTCAAGTTTATGAATTAACAATTATCACAAACATCTAAAAATATAATGAATTTAACAATAATCAAAAATAAAAAATTCCAGAATAAATCCTTATCTGAAATTTAGAACTACATAGACATGTTTAACATCAAAGAATTCAAATTACACATCAAGGATAATGAAAGAACTAAAGGCAAAAAGAACTAAAAACTTTATTGAAGCCTTGATCTGGAAAGCTGAATTCTTGGAGCTCTTCTTAATCTCATAACTTTAATTCATTTTTTATTGAGGTCACTACTTTTTTTATATATTTCATATTCTTATATAGTGCCTTAGGTCTTGGGATTGTGTCTAGGTTTTTTCCACTTTCTACGATTCCAAAAATAGCCAAAAACTCTAAAATAGATGAAAATTCATAGGTCACGATCATGCTCGATTGTGCTAATTGAGGCACGATTGTGCTCCATGTTTCATACTCTCTATCACGATCATGGTAGAGGCCATGCAGACCCATGCACGCCTATCATGATCTTGCTCCTCATGCACAATCGTGACATCCTTCATACAACTTCCATCTTTTTTGTTCTTCAATTACCTAATTTCCAACACTCAAAAACATATAAAACACCTCATGAAACATAAAAATTAGCATGAATTCATGCTCTAAACCACACAAACCCTTAGAATATAAATAAATCCTCATAATAACACAATTCTAAGCATATACATAAGATAATAATCTAATAAACACTTGAAAACACACTAAAACACTTAGGAAAACATATTATGAAATATAACTATCAACATCCCCACACTTAAACTTTTGCTTATCCTAAAGGAAAAAAACACAAATAAACATATAACACATAAGCACACAGTCATGCAACATACAATAATGATACAATGGTATCAAATCTTATGGAATCAATTTAGTCACAAACATCAATCATTCAAACTGTTCCAATATACTAACCTACTCCTTTTATATATAAGTACTTTGAATTGAGTATACATATCAATCAAAATATTAACACCCTATTCAAACACCTATAGCACTTGTAAACATGCTTTTATAATTAGTGATCAATCAAACTGGCAACTATTACTAAGCATCCTTCCATGAAAATTTTTGCTATTTTCAAATATTAGTAGGTTTTATTTATTTAAACACCATTTTTTTAACATTAACTTATTCTTTTGACATGAAGGAAAACATTTTGTCTTGAATATCCTCTGGTTACTCAACTATGTCAACTTTTTTTAATTATTTAGCTTGGTTGAAATGTAATTATAGCCTTTTGATGCAAAGAAAAAAATTTGTCGTAAATGTCCCTGGTTACTCAACTATATCTCATTCTCAACTGGCTACTAGCGCTATTGTTAACCCTTTTTTCAAAAAGGGGCCAACAGAATAAGAATTTATTTAACACACTTTTTGTTTTCTTTTTTATACTTTATTTACCTACTTTATTTCTTTTCAGTGAATCATTTTTATAAAAGGTTACTAGTAATGCTAACCAATTCAACTGATTTATAATTATAAATGTATATCACAAATTTCCTAAAGTAAAGAATAGCCAACGTATCCTAATTAACATGCATATTCATTCATCCAAAGATACTTAAAATATAAAATTCATAAGTCAATATGCCTTTACAAATTAAATGACCATGTTTAAAACTAAACTAATTCCATTAAATTATTACCCTTGCTGCATTGACACAATTCACACATATGCAATAAAATGTTTGCACAATATCAAACTAATCAAAACAATCACAATATGATATGCAAATTCACACACATATGACATGCTAATGTATACACTTCCCTACACTTAGACAACTCATTATCCTCAATGTGAGAAAACAAAAGCATACATAAAAATAAAAAGAAAATTTCAAAGCAAAAAACCACTTATTAAGATTGAGGCGGTGATGGTGTAGGTGCAGGAATTTTGAAAACCTTGAGTAGTCAAGCGCTTCATATGTGCCTCCATGTTGTTTTCGTTATTCCCGCATCATCTCCTTCGTATGTGCCTCTATGTTGTTCATGTGTTCCTCTATAAGCTTGTTTTTTCAGAAACCAAATTAAAGGCTTTCTCCTAGCCTTCCTCTTCATCATCCTCCATTTCTTCACTTATTGAGACCTCAATTTGTCACCCTGCTGGTGCAAAACTTGAACTAGCTTGTCATGTCCTATATTTCATATGAGTTTTGGAACTAATATCTCTAAGTTCTATGTGATGGATCGATAAGATCTCAGCTCTCCTTAAATGAGTATGATTAAGAAACTTAAGAAAAACAATAATCATTCCCTCAACAACTACACCATAATAAACAACAATGGTGGTAACAAGATATCTCATGCCATGATGACTACTTTTCTTTTTAAGAGAAGTAGCTATAGTATGAAAAATACGGGTGGTTGTACAAACTTTGACATTATTATCCATGAAGCACAGAATAAGTCAGTCTTAATAGAACATTTATTACTTTCATATTTATCAAAAATAGTATGACACATGCAGTAACAGATGCTCAAGACTAAAAATGCCATTATTTATGGGCATTTCTAACAATAAGATTATCCAACCCCGTTAATTGTTTCCAATGTCTCTTAGCACAAAAATTATCATATTTTTCAATTATGTTCAACCTAGTAAATCCACCAATGTCTTCCATAATATCATATTTCAAATTATATGGATAACCCCTCAATTGATACCAAAATTCATCCAAATTTCACGACTCAAATTATAGAGTATGTAGTATAAAATTTGAGGGATAATTCCTTATACACAAAATAATCAAAATTAATAAATTTTATGCCATCAAATTTTATTACTCAAATTCTCAATTTTATCCTTCAACCTTATATTTTATAAAATATCAAAATCAAAGTATCTAGGCAAACTAACAACTTTAGAGTGAAGAGTTTGGAATCGAATACCTTATTCTTTCAAATAAATCAAAAAATACGTTTCCAAATCTGCATCTCTATCATACGCACCCTACCCTCAAAATTGAGGTTTTCTCTTTGGCTGCGAGCAATAAATAATTGTATGCCTACAAAATCAACCAAGAAAAAAAATACACCAAAAAATTAAAGAGAGAAAAGTTCAACAAAATCTTATTAAAACCACTCTAAGGATATGATATTTGTGTGGAAATTACCAGATATGTTTATGAGGAATATTTATCTAAGTGAAAGAACAAGGAAATAAGTGAAAACCCTAAGTAAGATGAAGAGAGATGTGAGAGGGATTTTGAGTGGTTGCTAAGTTTTAGAGAGATAAAGTAGGGTTAGAAGAAGAGAAAGGATGAATATAAAGTGTTAAGGTTGAAGAAGGAGGGATATAATAGGGTTTAGGAGTGATTTTTCACGTATAGCTCTTGTTTGCCTAGGAGGCATAATCATGACTCGCCCCTCTATTACAATCATGACTTTGGTGCATGATCGTGCTAGAGGCTAATCTTGCCATGCACAATTGTGCTCCTCAAGGCATGATCGTGACGTTAAAATTGTCACACTTTGTCCTGATTCTTCATCTTTTTCTCCATGTAACCCCCAAGGTTACTTCCCTAACTTATAATAACTTCAAAAACAAGAAAATTAGCAATCAAAACCACTCCAAAAACTTGTAAAGTAAAACTTAAAAACTAGAATTCAAGAAAAAACCAAACTACATAAACTTGTTAAGTTAAGGTCTTTAGCTTGACCTTTCATTATCTGAAATTTTTTAATGATTGGAAAGAAAATAAATCATTTTCCTTTCTTGCAAAAATACTCCTATGAGATATGGTTTGCACCTTTTTATGTTCACTTTGAAGGTTTCCTTGTTTTGATTTTCTAATTCTAAAGCTTTGTGTGCGAATACGTGGGTTACTTTAAAATGCCCACTCCACCTTGATTTGATCTTTCCAAAAAATAGCCTCAATTCTAAATTATATAATAATAATGCATCTCAGACTTTGAACTCTTTCTTCTTCATATCATAATCATGTCATTTCTTCACTTTTTCCTTGTATAGCTTGGCATTCTCATATGTATTCAAGCGAAGTTTGTCAAGTTAGCTTAATTGTACAAGTCTTCGCTAACCCACTTGCTTCCAATCAAAATTTAAAGCTTTTATGGCCTAATATGCTCTATGCTCTAGTTCCACAAGTAGGTGACAAGCCTTGCCATACAGAAGTCTAAATAGAGTTGTCTTGATCAGAGTTTTGAAGGTGTTTTGATAAGTCCATAGGGCATCATCCATCTTCAAAGCCCAGTCCTTGAACTATTTACCATTGTGATACATAGTCCACTCTCACTAAAATATAAGTGTTCCCTATAAAGGATAGGAATGGTCCCGTAAAGTCAAGTCCCCACACGTCGATCACTTTGACTTCCAAGATTTTATACAAGGGCATCTCATCTCTTTTCGAGATGTTCCCCACTCTTTGGCATTGATTACATTATTCCATAAACTTTTAAGCATCCTTGAATAGATTCGACTAATAAAATCTACATTATAATACTCACACCATCGTCTTGTTAGCTCCATAATGCCTAACATAGCTAGTTTCATGACACTACATCAGTATGTTTAACATCTCCTCCTCCGAAACACACTTCTTTATTAACCCATTAGCACATTTTAATAAAAGTTCGGGTTATCTCCTAGATAATGGGTACACTCATACAAGAATCTCTTTTTTGCTGATAATAGATATTTAAAGGGAAGATACCGCCTGCAACGAAGTTTGTTATATCAATATATCATGGTACCATAAGGAGGTTGAGCAACATCAAGGTTTCATCGGGAAATCACTCATTAATATCTTCACTTTGCTCTAACTCCGCTCCTTCATAATGTGATAAGTGATCAACTACTACATTCTTTTCTCCCTTCTTATCTCTTATCTCAATGTCAAAATTTGTTAAAAGTAACACCCATCAAATAATCCTCATTTTACATCTTTCTTAGAAAAGAGATACTTAAGCGCATTGTGGTTAGTAAAAATGATCACTTTAGATCCCAAAAGATGCGCCCAACACTTGTCACATGCGATCAACACTGCTAGCAACTCCTTCTTAGTAGTGTTGTAATTTATTTGGGGCCCTATTAATGTCTTATTTGTATAATAAACTGCATGCAATTTTTTTCCTTTTGTTGGCCTAACACACAATACACAGCTTGTTCATTAGTGTGACTCGTGACTTCGAATGATAATGACTAATCTGGTGACATTAAGATTGGTGCTAAAATTAGTGCCCCCTTTAGTTGATTAAATGCAGATATATAACTATCATCAAAATTAAAAGGCAAATCTTTGACTAACAAGTTTGTAAAAGGTCTTACAATTAGTGAAAAGTCCTTAACAAAGTGGAAATAGAATCCTATATGACCTAAAAAGGCACACACGCCTTTGGCATTAATGGGTGATGGAACCATCTCTATGACCTCATTCTTGGCTCTATCTACTTTAATTCCTTAGCACGATATTTTTTGTGCCAATACAACACCTTTATGCACTATGAAGTGACACATCACCCAGTTTAGACTAAGTGGGATTCTTCACATCTTTGGAGTACTCAGACCAGATTTGTCAAACACTACTCAAAAGAGTCTCCAAGAATTGAAAAATCATCTGTGAAAATTTTCTTTATGTCCTCTATCATATCTACAAAGATAGACGTCATACACTTTTGAAATGCAACTGGAGCGTTGTATAACCCAAAAGGCATCCATCTATAAGAAAACGTTATATAAGGACATATAAAAGTGGTCTTTTCCTGGTCCACTGGATAAATAAAAATCTAATTGTAACCCTAATATTCATCCAGGAAATAGTAGATTGAATGGCCAACCACTCTTTCTATCATCTGATCTATGAATAAAAGAGGAAAGTGATCCTTTTTAGTTACTTTGTTAAGCTTGTGATAGTTAATACAGAATCTTCATCCTGTGACTGTTCACGTGGAAATCATCTCTCCACTTTCACTCTCCATTACATTCATTTCACCTTTCTTCAGTAGACATTGTGCTGGACTGACCGATTCACTATATAAGATTAGGTATATGATACCCATGTCTAAAAGCTTTACTACTTTATTTTTGACCACTTCCTTTATATAAGGGTTTAGTCTACGTTGACATTCCCTCACCGGTCTACTTCCTTCTTATAGATTTATCCTATGCATAAATATGTTTCGGCTTATACTTCGTATGTCAGATATCTGCCATCCTGTGGCCTTCATCCACTTCCTTATAATTTTCACCACTTTATTCTCTTTTTTCCCCTTCCAGCTGATTGGAAAAAATGATGGGTAAAGTTTGGCCATCACCTAGAAAGGTATATCTAAGGTATATGGGTAAAGGCTTTAACTCTAAAATTGGTGGTTTTTTGTGGAGGGCGGTATGGTGCATATGTTCTTATTAATTTGTCTTTATACTCTTGAGCACCCGATTCATCTATCTTAACTTCTTCCTCAGACTCAACTTCATCCTCCTTCTTAGCTTCATCTTCTGTCTTAACTTCCTCAAGTTTAACTTCTTTAAAGTAGCTCTCCCTCTTGTTCGTTTATACATTCATCTATTATATCGATCTTCATACAAGAGTTGCTTTCTTTCATATTTTTCAAGAATTTGTTCAAATTGAACTCCACTTGATC
>JANVCL010000214.1:25600182-25626605 GCA_026546855.1 Erythroxylum incrassatum | reverse complement strand
ACGTCGACGACGAGGAGACGGTGGCGAAACGAGATCCGAGGAGGGAGGAGCAGCGGCGAGGAGAAGAAGGAGAACCGAAGAAGAGAGAAGATTCCAGATCCAGAAGAACGTCGGGAGGGGGGTTAGATAAAATTAGGTTTTTTTAATTTTCAAATTTGTCCCTCAAAATTTTGAATTTTATGGAATGGTCCTGAAAATTTCAATATTGGCGGTACCGGCTGGTACCGAGCGGAATTTATACCTGGTATCACAGATGGTCGTTTCGGTACCGTTTTTTGACCTGTACGAAACATTCTGGCTGGTACCGGCCGAAACAGTACGAAACTATAAACACTGCTGAATAGTATAAAGGATTGGGAATCAATTCATCTAATAGAATGAGCAAGATTTTATTGACAAAGAGACTTTGGAGGATATTTTGAGAATTCTTCACAATCTTACACTATTAAACTGATTTTACATACAAGGTCCTTCAAGCACCCTCATATCAAACATTATGTTAGAAATAGGAAGGGCATAATATTTTGGTTTAATAATTGCCATGTCTTTGGGTCTTTATGTAATATTAACCTCTTTACAGCTTTAAAATGATATATCTTTGAAGATACTAAAGTGAAAGTAATAATTTGAAACAACAATTGGCATTGGAATCAGATCTGTTGATGAGCAATGGGCTTTATATTCTCCAAGTTAGGTACAAGAAGGTGAAATCAAATGGGAGCTTCATAAGTCTCATAAATTTATAGCTCAATTATGTAAGCAATTGTTGCTAGGTTCTATGGTCAAGTTTCAACTTTACAAGTTGATATCAGGATCAGGTATTGCTTCAGCTTACTCTTTCATCTTATGGTTAGCAGCTCTACAAAAATTAGGAACTAAGGATAGTATCAAGTTTCAAATTCCAAATACAAATTGCCCTTTATGCTCTAGATAAACTGAAACATTAATCCATATGTTTTTCAAATGTCTCATACTGAAAAAGTACTTTCGTCAACATCTTTGAATTGGAAGACAAAAATCTCAACTAGATGAATAGTTTGGCTTGGTCTACCAAATTGAAATAGACCAGGAAAGAAGAGCAAAGAATCTTTAGCCTTAGTTTTACCATGTTGGTGTACCATATTTGGAGGATGAGAAATACCAAAATATTTGGAAAAGTTGAAGAGTAAAGGGAATACACTTGGAACCAATTCTGGCTTAAACTAAGGATGATTATCATGATCAATGCTAATCAACTGAACATTTAGAATATGCTATTGTTGGATGTATTCTACTTTGTAGTTTCCTTAATTTGTATGAGTTGCATTTTTAGGAGATATAACTTCACACAATATGTAATTTTCACTTTTTGAATGAATTTATTACTTTTTCAAAAAAAATTAAATAATTTTTTTCACCTAATAATTTAATGAACCCGGTGGCCTATAATGCAAAAAAAGAAAAAATTCCTTGTCCTTGAAAGAGTTAACCATGGGCAATTTTCGAATGCTACTAGCTTTAAACGACCGTGAAAACGGCTCCAGAAGCAGTTAAAAGATGTCTACCATCTATGTTTGTTCGTTGCAAATGCAGCCCTATTCTGATTTTCTTTTAGATTACAGAAAAAGATTCCAGTCAACCAGTCGCGTTACTTGGCTCCAAAGGTGGGGTTGGTCAAGGTGGCAAGGGGAGTCCTTTGTCTGTTACCTGGCTAGCAACTGTACGTGAAGACAACCACAATGCCAATTATGATTGTGACCGCCGTTTAAATGTCCTCAGTTGTCCGTAGCTCTAACGTCATGTTTATAGTTCTATGTGGTTCCCACTATTAAAATTAACACAAATTCTATTAACTGTTCAATAATTAATCATTATTTTGTATATACAAGGATCATGTATAAACGTATAGAATTTCTTTATATTTATTTGAGGAAGCAGTTGAACGTTTGACAAAACTCATAAACTTTCCAATAAACTTCTAAAACTTTCAATTAAATTATACATAAATTGTATGCACTTTTTTTCGTAACAAATCAATATGGCACAAAATTACTTAAGAATGACCAAAAAACATTAATAATTATTTATATTAATTTGTTAACCTCTTCGCTACATATTCAATAGTGCACAATTAATACTATTAAAATGTCATTTTCTTCATTAGACTTTAATTGACTTAATTATATTATTTATTGAGTCACTTTATTATCTTTATACAAGATCAAATATAATTTTTAATTTTAATTTTAAAAATAATTAATAAATATTCAATAGAAAAATTTTAACATTCTTTCTTTTAAACAAATATTAATTTCGTATTTATAAGAAAGAAAAATAATAAAGGTTATAAAAATAAATAAATTATATTGTCAACCTTTTCAAAACTATTGGTCCAAAACTAATGGAAGTCTGTATTTTTGTCTGACAAGGCTTTTGATACTAGAAAATATTAGAAATATATGGCTTATATGTCAAAGATGCAATAAAATCACAAACATATAATAACCTGACTAATATGAATTAGAAAATGGAGTTTGACAAACAATAACGATACTTTATATCATGTCTTGTTTATCAATCTCGATTTCTCTCAATTTTATTCTAAATTATACATTACTAATATGCAAAATTGTATAAGAGATATTCTTTATGGGATTCAAAACTTGTATTCTTTATTTCTCATAAATGTATATTTCACTCAAAGATACCTACATATGCTAAAAGACAGAAAAGTAAGTGCAAATTGTAAATATTTCCAATGACTTTTCATATGCTTAAATTGACATAAATCTTAAAGTTTCACCTATATTATGACAATGTAAAATAACAAGCATGATTAAGAAAGAAACGATGAAATTGTATTTGAAGGAAATATATAATCATTTCTTACTAACAATGCTTATAAACCTAAAAAAATAATAGGCGAAGTCCTCTAGTCAAAGGATAAACCAACATATACACAGTTCATATATGCTCCATTATGGCATCATCTTTTTGTATAAGTTCTTTTGTGGTCAAATATTTGACCTCAAATAATTAAACCTTGTGATATTTTTATTATGGTTATTAAACAATATTGTAGAATGATTATTACAGTACAATTGAATAGGTTTAGCAACTAAATCAACTATAGATAATTTAGAAATCAATTTTCTTAACCAACTACCTTTGAATTATCATCATGACATGCAACAAACCTAATATGCATAGTAAAGGAGATCATAAATGTCTGCTTTACATGAAATAACACCATTAGCCAACATAAAAATGTAACCTAATTTAGACTTCTTATCATTTATATATATGGTAAAAAGTTAATTTATATTTGCTATTATATCTAATTTTTGAAGTTTCTTATATGTTAGTATATAATCCTAAGTCCCTTGAAGGCATCTCGAAACTTATTTAACTACAATGTGGTGATCTATACTTAGGTTAAATAAATATCTATTTAAAAATATAATAATAAATGCAATATAGTCGAACAAATACAATAGCATATACTAAGTTACCAAGTGAACTAGAATAAGTAATACTTTTCATGAAATCTCTTTTAACTTCATTCTTTAAACATTGTAGTAAAGATAACCTCCTCTCTATGAGATATTAATATTGCACAAATTTTATAATAGACCTTTCTATTACACCTTAATTTATGCTCTTTGAAAGATACCTAACAAATTCTGAGACCTATCTTTGTTAAACTAAATACCTAGGATGAAAGATGATACATCAAAATCTTTGAGGTCAAGAAGCTTGTATAATAATTACTTAACCATATGTAAGATGTCCAATTTATTTGATGTAAGAAAGATATCATCTATATGTAGAAGCAGGAAAATGACCTTGTTATCCCCAACCTTGTATTATTAAGCATCTTTAATCTTTATTTTCTGTGAAACTGAATAAGGTGATTATATCATTATACTTTAGGTACAATAACCAGGAAGCTTGTTTTAATTTGTATATGGAGCTATTGAATTTACAAGCCATGTCTTTTATCTTTGATTTGAAACCCTTCAAGTCACACCATATAGACTTTTTAATAAAAGTATGCATCAAAGAAAATAGTTTAACATCCATCTAATGTAGATCCAAATAAAAATGAGCTAATATTGTCATAATCATTATGAATGTGTGTTTATAAGATATATGAGAGAAGTTAACATTAAATTATATCCCTTCATTTTAAATAAAACCCTTAGCAATTAACTTGACTTTAAACTACTCAATCATATATTAGGATTCCTTTTTAGTCTTACAAACTCATTTATAACTAACATGTTTATAATTTTAAGGTAAATCCACCAGTTTCCTACTTGATTTCACTTTATAGACTGAGTGCATTTTATCTTTCATTAAATCTTATCATAAAGTTATGTAAGGACTAGAAACAATAAATGAAAAATTAATTGGATCAATAACATGTTTAGTGTCACAATCACTCTCATTAAGATAAACTCCTAAAACCCTTTACCTTAGCAAATATTAATTAATCATGTTCAATATTATCTTATATCATATGAGCTCATCTTATATCATATGAGATCATCTCTACTTCTAGTCTCACTACTCGTATCAAGTTCTGTGTTTCTAAAGGATCTGTTTAGTTGTTTCATCATTCACGCTACATACGTGCTAACTATTGCTTTTCATTTTTGAATGCATATTTTTTGTGACCGTCTATAAGGTTTTCTATGACATGTACATATTGTTGACAAGCTCGGCATCTTATTAATCAACTGTTAGTGATTTTATTTCTTTATTATTATAATTTTCTGATTATGCTTATTAGTTATATTATTATAGCTTCTCTTTCATTGGTTGTTTTTAGCATTTAGTGGCGATCCTTGTATAAACTAAGCTTCTAACTTCGTGGTGTCTAATAGGATAATCTTCTTCTTTGGCTACCTATATTTGGGGATCTGGGTTCTATTTTTATTAAACTTGGTAAAGGTCTCGTTTTTGAATTCTTATACGTATATTGCCCACTTTCTCTTTTTATTTATAGTTTTCCTAGTTTCTTTCCCTAGTGGTCTATTAGCCGAGCCTAGTGGATTAATAAATTTTTTAACTCTAATATTCCCTTACTTATAGGATTTTGCTCTCTAGTTTTTTTTTAAGTTGAAAGACTCTAGGGACTTTTGGGAATAGCCTCCTTGGACGTGTGGGCGAAACTGAGTTAGAAGGGATGGATTTGAATATCGAGGGTAGAACATGGGCCAGACTACCAGCGTATTTCGTGAGTAAGAATAAAAAAGGTGATGATAGAATACGAATAGGCTCTTGGAACATTGAGACCTTTACAAGGAAGTCTTTAGAAATAGTAGAAATTTTAGATAAGTAAAAGATACATATAACGTGCATCCAGGAGATAAAGTAAATGGGGGCTAAAGCGAAGGAGATTAATGGGTTCAAATTATGGTACTTAGGAGGTTCAAGAAGACATAATGGGGTATGTATCTTAGTTGTCAAGGAACTAATAAATTAGGTGGAGATCAAAAGGACAAATGATAGGATTATGGTTTCTAAGATTATGGTTAGGAATGTTTTTCTCAATGTGGTTTGTGTGTATGCACCTTAAGCAGGTTTGGACTAACAACAAAAACAACAATTTTAGGAGGAGCTAGATGAAGTGATTCAACAGATCCATAATAGTGAGCAAGTTATCTTAGGAGGCGATTTTAATGGTCTTATAGGGAAAGTTTTAGATGAGTATTTATGCACTCATGGGGTTTCGAGTATAGCACCAGGAATGATAGTGGGATTGCTATATTGGACGTGGCGGTAGCTTTTGAGTTAGTGATTGCGAATTCTTTATCTAGGAAGAATGAGGAGCACCTGGTGACATTTAAGAGTAGCACCGCCAAGACTCAAATTGATTATTTCCTTATAAGGTAGAGCGATCGAGCTAGGTTCAAGGATTGTAAAGTGCTTCCGGAAGTATGCTTAGCAACTCACCATAGAATGTTAGTTTTGGATCTGGAAGTTAAGGGATGGAGGAAAAAGCAAATTACTATGAGGTGTATGAAAATTAGATGGTGGAATCTGATGGGGACATGGTGGAACAATTTAAGGATAGAATAAGAATGGAACGATATGGACATTAAGAGGGGATGTTAATCAGATGTGAGAGGGAGTAGCAACCTTGGTATTAGATACCGCTAAAGAAATCTTGGGAGTTTCTAAAGGGTCAAAGGGTGATAGGATAGAATATTGGTGGTGGTTTAAAGATGTCCAAGGAAAGGTAAAGGCAAAAAAGAGAACACATAAAGCTCTATTAGAAAGTACCATAAAGGTAGAAAGAGACGCTAATAGAGAAGGTACAACTAGCAAAGAAAGAGCCAAAGAAAATAGTTTCAGTGGCTAAAAGCGAAGCTTACGAGAATTTGTATAGGAGTTTGGATACAAACAAGGGAGAAAAGGAAATTTTAAGTTGGAAAAAGTTAGGGCACAAAAAATGAGTGACTTCAACCAAGTTTGTTATATCAGGGATGAAGTAGGGCAGGTGCTCTTAAAGGCGGATGCCATCAAGAGTAGATGGCAGAGGTACTTTTATGGCCTTTATAAGCAAAGCATAGCAAACAACATATCTTTAGGTGACCTTAACAAGTGTGAGAGTTTTCGTAACTGATCTTGGTGTGAACAAATCACAAGGAAAGAATTAAAAAAGCTTTGAGGGAGATGAAGAGCGAAAGGGCAATAGGGCTGGATGAGATACCCACAAAGGTATGGAATAGAATAGGCATCGAAGTTCTTAATTGGCTAGTCAAGCTTTTTAATGTGATCTTTGAGTCCGCTAGAATGTCGGACAAATGTAGAATGAGTAGGTTAATTCCTTTAAACAAGGACATAGGGGACATCCAAAATTGTCACAATTATAGAGGAATAAAACTACTTAGTCACACCATGAAATTATGGAAAAAGGTAATTGAGAAGAGAGTCAGAAAAATGGCTTATATATCGACCAACCAATTTGGCTTTATGTTAGGGAGGTCCATGATAGAAGCGTTACATCTCCTCCAAAAGTAATGGAATAGTACAGGGATAGAAAACAAAATATGCATATCAAAAGAACAAGCACACAACATATGTTCATGTATTTCTTTATTTCAATTTTTCTCTTTGTCAGTAGGCCATTTAAACATAGCCTCTCCACTAGTTAGGTATAAAGTTGAGTATTATTGGACCTCCACAGACACGTCTTTTTTACTGTTTTTTATTATTAATTTTTTATCTTCATTTCACATTTGGATGTGGGTCTATCAAAATAGTCTCTTTACTATGTAAGGGTAAGACTGCATATCATCAGACTTTTCCAAACCCCGTGTTGATGCGAAATTTCAACTGAGTGTTGATGATGATGATACGATCCTAGTTCTATACTTGAGTGACATTAGGTATTGAATCCACTAACCTTCACTGAATGAGTGAAGGATATGAAATTAGAATAGTATATATTATAATATCCTTTCAAGTTTAAAAATAAAATACCTTGTTTAAACACTCAATTTCAAAATTTTGATATTTATAACTCTGTAATTATAAATCTTCCTTCTCTATAATAAAACTTACAACCTTTATGATAGTCTATAAAATCTGTAAAATAGTAATGAGTATAATGAGAATGCAATTCATTTTTATAAGGAGTGTATGTACGTACCTTAAAGGGGAATCCTTAAACTATAAAGTGACTGAAATTAGGTTTCTGGCCTTTTTATAACTAAAAAGGTGTCTTAGGCACTTACATGTTTAGAATTCTATTTAAAATGTATAAAAAGCAATCTTAATAGCCTCACTCTAAAGGTGATATGGAAGGTTAGTCCTACCTTATATACTCCTCGTCATATCCTTTAAAGTGTAATTAGCCTTTCGTTTAAGACTTCTTAATATAGATGACTAAGCTATTATTTTATAATATTTCAACTATGAAACTTTTCCTTTTAAATGTTTTCGTAATGTTTGCCTTTTTCTTAATAATATTGATTGATTATCCCATTCAATTCTCAACTTCATTCTTTAATATTTTAAATATGTCAAGAATTTAATACCTCTTTTAATTAAGAAAACGTATCTAAATTGAGAATAATTATCAATGAAACTAAAAAATATTTATAATCACAAATTATGGGTGAATAAGGTTTTAAAAATTTTACATTAATGATTTTAAGAAGATCACAAGTACAGGTTGATTGCTTTTTTATTTTGGTCAATTTGTCTCTACACAATCAACAAGTCTCTAGATCATTAAAGTTAAGTGTTGAAAGAATGTTTTCCTTTATCATCTTTCAACTATTTTACTAAATATATAGCCCAATCCCTTATGTGACAACAAGTATGACTTCTACTTTCTTAGAGGTCTTTTGGAAACAACAAATAAGTAATTATAGATATCATCAAGAGTCAAATGCATTTTATGTAAACCATATGATAAGAAGGTTGTATCATCATATTTTGTACCAAAAGTTAATTGTAAACTTGAGTTTTTATTATAAAATTATAATCTTCTTTATCCAAATTAGATATGGAGATCATATTAGATGAAAGATGGTATATATAAGGTCTCATATAAAACAACTTTAAATATTGTATCAAGACTTAAATAAATAACTCTTATAAAATCTGTTGAGCAAGTTTTATATATAATAATAAAACGTTTAACACTGACAAGCATACAGATCATATCTTATAGTGTAGTAGGTTATCTCCCATGAGGATTATGCAATAGCTAACAATTTGAGTCTAACTTTGTCTAAGGTATTTAGAATGTGATTTGAATGAAAATAAATAATAAAAATTAAAACAAATAAAAAACAAATCAAATAATAGTGAACTACCAATGAAATTAGGGGTTTGATCATGATTGAATAACTTAGAAACTATTATGTCCTTAATTTGTTTCCTTTACTGTTATTGATTCAATTGATGTTTAATCATAGATTTCTTAAGGTATTGATTACTTTTTCTCAAGATCTAATCAATTAAACTCTAATCGAATTTGAAATTTCCAGATTTGCATTCTCTCTATTAAAAAAACTATTCCTAATGTCTTTAATTAGATCTGAAGCTGTCTAATAGATAATCAAGATCTCTCTTCGATTGACTATTAATTTGATAATTGTGGATCTATTAAATTGCCAACTCTCGTTGTACACTGATTACTTTAACTAATCTCTCGATTTTTTTGTTATGTTTATGTATGAACAATTATCATAAACAAGTAATTATATATTGAAATCAACAATGAATAAAGTCAAAAAATAAATATATAATTATTCCTAATATAAGTTTAGAACTCCATATACATGTTTAAAATCAAGGAAATCAGATTAAAAATCAAGGATAACAAAAGAAACAAAAAGGAAAAGAGAACAAATTGTTTAATGCCTTGATTTGAAATGTTAGAATTTTTATGTTCTTCTTGATCTCCCGCTTTTAATTCACTTTGATGCAATGATTGCTGTGTTTTTTAATGTATTTCACGTTCTTAAATAGTGAATTAAGGTTCTAGGGTTATGTTTACCTACTTCATTCGATTCCAAAAATAGCCTCGAACCCTTAAAACATGAAAAGCTCTATCACGATCATGACCTTTGAGTCACAACTGTGCTTTATTTAGTCCAGCCTCTGTCACGGTCGTGCTCAATTGTGTACAATCTTGATTTTTTAAGATTCCTCCATATTCTTTATTCTTCAATTTTCTAATTCCTAAGGCCTTGTTTGGTTGGATGGTTTAGGATGGAAGGGGATGGAATGTGACACAGTTCCATCATTTGTTTGAGGGTTTCATAATGGAATGGGATGGAAGCGGAGGGTTTCATGTTACGTTCTATTCCATCCTAAACAGTGAAAATAAGAAATCTCCAATTCGGAGGGTTTAGGATGGAACGTAAATTAATAAATACATACTACCTAATATACCCTTAATAATTCTTCTTACCAATTATTTTTCTAACCACCCAAACTCATTTCTTATAATGTACACAAGCTTATCATTTCTATATTTCTCTTTCGGTTCCCCATGTTCTACCACGCATTCATTCTTCTCTTGTTGTTTATTGTTGGGGAAGCATAAGAGGAGCTAGAAGAGTGGTCACCAATGAGTCTTCCTCTTTGTCAAAATCTTCTTTTTATCCTATTTCTGTTCATTATCTTTAACAATATATGTTCGTTGCTTTTATTATTAGATGGATTTTGTTTTGGGTGAGGATATTGTCCTCTATTTTCCTTCACTTTACATATGGATTCACACATATGGGTCACCGAAGTCAACATTCTCTCTCAATCTCCTTTTCTATGTAGTTCAATAGAGAGAGAAGCAATTATGAAATTTCAGTATTTTTCAATGTCGTTGTCTTCTTTGTCTTTGTTTTGCTATTACTTTGCTTGAAATTTCAGTGGGGGAATGATTCAGATGAATCTTCCCTTTTATAACTCCATATATAAATGGACATATCTATGTCATATTTGTTATATTTTTATTTTCACAATCTAAAAACTACTCCTATTTACATATGGGTTTACCCATTGTTCACTTTCTCCCTGTCTGCGTAGTTCAATAAAGAGAGGAGAGAAGCAACTGTGAATTTTAGGTATTTTCACAGTGGTTGTCTTCTTTGTCATTGTTTTGCTATTATTTTGCTTGAAATTTCAGTGGGAATGATTCAGATGAAGCTTCCCTTCTATTTGATCATATTCTCATCATATTTTAGCATACTAATTTCTATTATACTTTCCCTGAATTTATTCTCCAGTGAAGTTCATGTAAAAGACTCGTTGCTTCTTGTTGCTTTTATAACAACATATATAAATGGACATATCTATGTCATATTTGATATTTTGATTTTCACAATCTAAAAACTACTCCTTTTTTATAAATGAATGATGAAGGTAATCGAATGAATAATCAAAAAGGAAAGTTAATTCGTATACATAAATTAGCACTTGTTCATGTTGCTTGTCTTGTGATCTATTGGTAGGTATTACGTAAGAGATGTGCGAATGACAAAATTCAAATGCTTACACCATCGAAGAGATTGCAATCAAGGGAGAGTATTATGGGAAGAATGTTATTTCATTCCAATGGGAGAACTATAATTAGAATGCAGCCTAAACCATTTGGAGAATTATGTGATTTATTAGCTGGAAAAGGTGTGCTTTGACCCACTATACATGCAACTGTTGAAGACCAAGTTGCGAAGTTTCTATAGATATTAGGGCATAATGTTACCAATTGAGAGATTGCGTTCTTTTGGAGTCGATCTGGGGAAACTATAAGCCGTCATTTTTATAGCGATTTGAAAGCAGTTATATAACTAGAGGATATGTTTCTACGACAACCTGACGTATTAGAAACCCCATCGAAAATATTAAACAGTAGTAGATTCTACCCATTTTTTAAGGTGATTTTCTTTTCTTAACTTAGTATAATTATATTAAACACACATTATATTTGAGAATAATATACTTCAATGTCAGGATTGTATTGGTGCAATTGATTGTACACATATCCATGTGAAAGTATCTACTCGAGATGCTCCTAGATTTCGTGGGAGAAAGGATTATCCAACACAAAATATGTTGTGTGCTTGTTCTTTTGATATGAAGTTCACGTATGTATTATACAAAATATGTTGTGGCTGTTGATATGTGGGTTGATTATACTTTAAGATAGATATTGCCTCATCCCAATTAATTTATGTTTTCCATGATTTGATTTTGCTTTAAAAACATATGTTGGCTACTTGTATCTGAATATGACATCATTTATTAGTGTTGTTAATGTTTTCACATCCAATTGTGTCTTTGTAATGCTTATTCATTATTTTAGACTTTTATATTATTTAGAAAATTTTGAAGCTTCAATATTATGTATGCTTTTGATATAAATTTCAGATTTTGTAGTTAAATTTGTAACACAGAAACTGCCACCCCAAAGAGAGTCGTGCTTTTGGAATCAAGCTATAGATGATGCTTTGGTTGACGCGTACTTGTACCGGCATCAACAAGGCAATCATGTTAGTTGTACATTCATTACTCATGCACTTGATACAATTGAAGCTGAACTAAAGCATAAATTTCCAGATAAAGGAATCGATAAGGAAAAAATAAAAAATTGGAACCAAATTATTAAGAACAAGTGGAGTAAGTGTTTTAATTTATTTTCAAATAGAGGTAGTGGATTTGCATGGAGTTCGTTAACAAATATGTGGACTGCTGAGCCAAAAGTGTGGGAGGCCTTGATCTAAGTTAACTTGTTTATTATTTTGTTGGAAGAAAATATGATATATGATGTGATTTGGTTGATTCATTAATAAGTGTTTTTGTAACAGGCTAAACCAGAAGTTGCTGAGTGGAGACAGAAGCCTTTTCATAACTACGAGAAGATGGTTGAGATTTATGGACGTGATAGAGCAACTGGCAAGCACGTTGAAACAGTACAAGAGATAAAAGGGCGCACCATTTTTGTCGATAGTGGGTTTTCCAACACTATGGATGAAAATGATGACATATGGACTCATAATGACTTAAGTTTTGAAGACAATGTAACGATAGATGGTGATCGCACTGAATCTCCAATGGGAATGTAGCTCATTCACAAAATGCAAACTCAGGAACTCATGGAAAAGGAAAAATAGGGCAGATGATGGTGAAGATGTAATCAAAGATGGCCTTCAAACAATTGCAGATGCTATTATAAAATCTACTTCACTATTAGTTAAACCACTTCCCATTTCAGAAGAAGAACTTTATAATCATTTGGTAGAGTTGGGACTGGAAAGATCAAAATTGTATGAAAGTTATCTTTTCCTTATTCGTAGGCCTGATGAAGTTAGGGCATTACTTGGTGCACTAATAAATATTTGGAAAAACATGTTGGAATTTAAGACGTCTTCTCAATTGAAGACAGGTGTAGTATTTGTTGATGACTTAGTATCAAGTCCTTTTTCCTCTGCTCAATGTGTACATTTGTCAGATATTTTTGTATATTTTGTGGATGAATTTATGACGAAGCCATGTAATTAAGAGAGCTATAAGAAATTTAATGAAAGGTGTTTATGGTTATTTTACATCTCTTTTACAACAATCTAACAATTGTATTTCCTTGTAAAATTTACTTACAACAATCGAATGACAAATTCTGGGTTTCTTATCCTTAATCTTGTCATATAATTAATCATATGAAACCATACTCAATTCCTCAATCCAGATTTATTTCATATCCAACTTTCGGGTCCACTTTGCTCAATTATTCTCATTAGGAAGGTGAGGTAATTAGGTAATACTTCCTTCTAGAAAGTTTTCCCTCTTTTTCTTAGGTTGCTAATGATACCAAGTTCATCTAATTTGGATTAGTATACTGAAGGTTATTCTCAAAAGGTTTTAGACTATTCTTAAGCTTTAGCAGAATTCTCATTTCAACTTCCAATCAAATTCTGAAATTCTTAGAGGCAGAATTAGATTGTAATCTCTTCAGAAAATTTGTAGCCTTATGTCTCTAGTTTAATCATAATTAATAATCATCTCATTCTAAGGTCCACAGATCAAGATATAGTCCAATTATTGAAGTATGTTAAGTAAAAATCATCCCAGTTATCATACTTCAACACAGTCACATGTCCATCTTAAATTCATCAAACAATCCACTTCAGAAAGTCTTAATTTATGGTGGAGATGCAGATCAATGTCTTATGAGTCTAGTGGTTCAATAATCAAGTCAGGTGAAGAAATTATAACAAAAAGATCAAAGTATGTTCAGAAAATAACCTCCTTTGAATAAATAGGGAAGTTGCGATCATATACATGCACGACCGCGACACTAAGGGTAGACCTGCGAAGTCACTATCGTGTGCATGCACAACTGCAACATTCCTGATGGACCTGCGAAGCCTTCTTCTTCACCTTACCTATTTTTTCCCAGCTCTTCCCAAATAAACTTTCGTGTCACTTTTACATGATCATTTTGACAATAAAAACAAAAGATTTAGGCCAAACTTTCTTCTAAACAATTGTTCATTTATGTCTCAACTTTTTAACGACACCAATTTTGTGCAATTTAGTTCAGTATTTTGAAAGTTATCCTTAAAGTACTGCATACTATTCATAAACAGTGACATAATCTAGAAACTCCATTTCAAGCCAAATTTTGACACACTTAGTGATAGAAATCAAATTTAACTCCTTCATGAAATTGTAGATATGTCTTTCTAGTTTAATATGAATTTAACTTCATCTAATTTGGATGGTCACATATCAAATTATACCTTAAATATAGATGTATGTTCAGTAAAATATTGCATATATCGTATTCCAATGACTATAACCGTTCATCTTGTTAATCATATCACCGAATTTGCTTCTTCTTTCACCACCCACACACGCATCAACACCATTTACGCATGTAGCAATCCACTTCTAATATTGTTGTTTTCTCATCTTGTTCCTCTCTTTTTTGTAATTCTTCCATTTCTAACTTATTTGAACCTCCATTTTCGACTTCATTCAACTTAACACATTCACAACCAATTCCAAAAATCCAAATTAAATCACAAACATTAAAACAAAAAAATTCACGCATGTTCTTCACGTTTCCTGCTCTTTTCTTCATTTTTCTACTACATTCTTATTTTCTGCTCATTCTCCAATTTCTTCTCTGAAATCTATCTTCTCTAAAATCTGAACTGCACTTCTTCTTCTCTCCTCTGAACTGCACTTCTTCTCTCCTTCCATTTTTATTTCATTTCCAGATTTACACACTCACATAGCATCTCTACTCATTCATAAAACAACTCAAAAATCAGGTTTATATTCTAATAGAAAAAGGAACCGATGTATGCATATGAAGAAAAGAATTTTCTTCTTGCTATAGGAGTGTCACGGGTGTGACTGTGTGACACTTCCAGTCACACCCGTGAACATCACCTATTCTGCATTTAACATATTTTCTTTCCCTTTCATCTTCATCTAAAACCATTCCTAATGCATATTTCCTAATCCATTCACACCGAATGTATAGTCTAAGTTTTCTCTCTCTACTGCATTTTTTAAGATCTTTATTCTCATTTCAATCTTCTTCAATTAACATATAAAATACTTAAACCAATTCTCCCAACTTCATTCCAGCTCAATAACACAAGACAAATCAAAAATCCAAGGTTCACAAGTAAACATAAAAAGTTCGATTTCTCATACATGCAAATTCCATTTTTTGCTTTTTGTTTCTCTCTCTACTTTTATCTGATGCTTTTTTTTTCAATTTTTCCACGGGTGTGAGAAATGAAAACTCACAAGTGTGAGTGAGGGTTATGGGTGTGACAGATATGGACAAAAAAAATTAGATATGAGCATACTCGTCAGACCCGTCCCACATTTATCACTCAATCTCTCTCAATTGATTTCATATGGCTACAATTTTTGGTGGAGATGTAGATTAGTGTGTTACGAGTCCAATGGTTCAAGTCTTATGTCATTTAGAGGTTTAATGAAGGAGATATAGCCAAAAGATCCATAGATAATCGTCAGCCTCCAGGCTTCAAAGTCCCGATTTTCGTACCAAAGTCGTGATCGTGAAAATCCTGCAAAGTCGCATTCGTGCACAAGCACGATCATGACTTTGGTTGTTTTCCCTAGTCACCCCCTCTTCAAACCTCCATATCTTTCAATCCAAAAATTCAAAAATTTCAAACTTTATATCAATAAAAAGCTAAAAAAAAGATCTACAACTTTCATGAAGACAATTTTATCAAAATGTTCCTGCATCAATACAGTTTAGTCATGGAATATTCAGACCAATACTAACTTATCTTCTTCATTCTCTGTGCTTCTTCTTTCACTATAAATCCGACACTTCAATTTTTATTTTTATTTTTTCTACTCTATTTTCATTCAACTCATTCACAATACTTTTATAGTACAATTAAATATGCAAGTTTACTCAAAATTCTCAAAATCATCAAAAACAGAAGAAAAGTCATTCACGCATTTCATCATTCTCTGCACTTTCTTCACTGTCATTTTCTTATGTTTTGATTTTCTACATTTTTTAAAATTTCTTCCTCTAACTATCATTTAAACTATCTTTCTCATCTCCGACCATCATCTTACAACTATTCTTCAACTCTGAATTATTCTTTTCGTCGTCTCTAAAAATACTTAGATTTTCATGTATATGCGTATATACACAATGAAAAGGAAAACAGAGCATATTCCCACTATCAATTTTTTTCCATATCACTGCACTCTTTGACCCGAAAGTGTGTTTCGGAAAAATCTAAATTGACCAAATGAGTTATGAATTTTGATTATAATGGTTTTAGTTTTATATATTTCTATATAAATTAAAATATAAATAATATATTTTTAAATATAAATCACATATAATAAAATAAAATAAAATTAAGTATAATAAATTAAAGTAAATAATTAATAATAATATTTTCATATAATTAATAATAAATTGTATATAATTAATTATAAAATAATAAAATCTTTATTACTTTAAAATAAAAATATAAAAAATTCAAAGTCACAATCATGACTTTTTAATTAGAAATGATTTCTATTTTAAAATCATATCGTTAAACAATAACCATTTTAATCAACGGGTATAATAGTCATTTATTATACATTCCATTTCATTCTATTCATCTTCCAAACAATATTTCACTACATTACATTATGAACCGTTCTATCCCTTCCAAACAACTTTTCACTATATTTTATTCCATTCAATTATAAACAATTTCGTTTCGTTTCATTCCGTTCCGTTCCATTCCATAAATTAACATCTAACCAAACAGTGCCTAACACTTACAAACACATCAAGTACCTCTTGAAATATAAAATTAAGATCCAATTCTTGCTCTAAACCAAAAAAAACTTAGAATACACATAAAAATTAACAATAACTCAATTCTAAGCCTATACACTTGTAATCATACAAGAAATACTTGAAAACTAACTTAAACATCTAGCAAAACATAATATAATCTATACTTATCAACATCCCCACATTTAAGCCTTTGGTTGTCCTCAAGCAAAACTAAAAACACAAACATACAATTCACAAGAACACATAATCACATTATCATGCAAGAATACAATAATTGTAAAATGGCATCAAATCTTATGAAATTAACTTAACCTCAAATACCAATAACTCAAAATGTACCAACATTCTAACTTATTTCTTTCATGTTTATGTATTTTGATTTAAATATATATATCGATCAAAAATTAACACCCTATTCATACATCTATGGCATTTGTAAGAATGCATTTATTATTATTAATCAATTAAAAATGAAAATTATCGCTAAGTAACCTTTCACGAAAAGTTTTGATATTTTAAAAGATCAGTAGGTTTTATTTATTGTAACACCTTTATTCCACAAGCCCTACTTAGTGATCAAGGCAATCATTTTTGCAACTAAACGATGGAGGCAGTCATAAAGAAATATAGAAAAATCAAATCAATCATTAAAAAATGGTTGGACTAGTGAGAAAGGACTAGAGATTGTGACTTGAAGATGCATTTTAGGCTTACTGAACAACTTTTAAGACATCAATTAGAATGTCACCTTACAAGTTAGTATATGGTAAGGCAGGTCATATCCCTGATGAGTTGAAGAAAAAAGAGCATTTTGGCTATTAAGCATTGCAATATAAGTTTTGATGAAACTGAGAATCATAGAAAATTGAAGCTATTGTAACTTAGAGGAGATTCAAAATAAGTCCTATGAAAATGTAATAATCTATATAAAGAGATAACAAAAGCTCTAAATGGTATATTCATTGCCTAAAAAATAATTTTTTGTTGGATAAAAAATTATCCTTGATCATTTTAAGATTTGACTCTTTCTAGTTAAGTTATGATCTCGATCAAATAGACCTTTCATCCTAGCTAATGTATTTCCATATAGTGTAATTGAAATCCAAAGTATTTCTTCCTCCAAAGTTTTTAAGGTTAACATCCATCACTCAAACCATAATATGAGAATGTAAACATGATAATGATGGAGGAAATGGATTTAACTTATCCAATTTATTTTGAAGAATGAACGATAACACCGTCGAGCTAACAATGTCAAACAAAAATGTTCTTAAGAAGCACCCTAACTTTATCTTTTATTTTGTTTAAATCAATTCATATTTTGAAATTTATTTAAGTTTTTTAGGTTTTTCTTGCCTTTACGTTCAAAAGGTGTGGAATTTAGATAGAAAAAGAAAGAAAACTGGGTGATCTAAGATATTTTAAAAGACAAAATCGTGTGAATAAAGACAAGATTGTGTCAATCCATACATGATTATGTAGGGGGAGCATGTAACTATATATCTATAAACATGTAAGATGTTATTTCAATCTGACATAGTCATGTGAATATCAAACATGCCTATATGGAAAAGGACAAACTTGTGTCCCTTGGAATGTGTAACTATCTAGAACTATGTGGGAAATTATAGGATGTTGTTTGAATCTAACATAGTTGTGTAGAATTGTACGTGAACTTGTAGGTAATAGACACGCCCATATGCCCTGAAATGTCTAACTAATTGTAGATGTGTAGAGATAGAGTAATTGATTCTCAAATAAACACACTTGTGTGAAAAATGGACACAATCTTGTAAACTTGGACATGCGTGTATACCCAGGACCATATATATATCTACAACTATATGTCTACATGATTATTAAGAAAAATTAAGGGACATAGTCTTAAACATGGCCATGTACATGATTGTGTTCGACACATGAAACCTTAAAATTTCATTGCTTCATTATATCAAGCACCCGACACGTATATGCCAACCACCACTAATAAAGCACCATTTTCTAATAGCATTAACCAAAGGCATAAAGTGACCCATAACACCAAAGTAAGTAACCACACCTATATTCCCAGTAGCAAATTTTTCTTCTATTGGTCCTATCAATATCCATCAATCCCATAATCTTCAATTTAAGTTATAGCAGTCATATGAAGAACCAAAGTATAGGCTAAGAGAGTAATGCTGATAATCTAAAAAGAAACACCCTAATAACCATCCTTTCCAAAAGTGCAGATACAGCCAAAACAAATTATTGATTGTAATCTTTCAACCTTACTACACCACCCGCCCTTTCACCTACTCTTTCTCTAACTAGTTCTCCATAACTAGAACAATGATAAGGAAGCCCTCGTTATGATCCAGAATGCAAAAAGGGAAGAAAGTGGATCTGGTTAGCAGATTGAATCTCAAAATTAGAGGTTTTAATACCTTCTAGGATGAACATGATAAACAAAGGTATGAAGAACTTTGCAAAACAAAAAATTTATACTTGTAAGTATATTCATATCCATGCCCTTAAATAATTGAATATTAAAAATGAATTTGAAGAAGATGAATTTGAAGCTTTGGTAAATCAAATGAGTTGGCACACCTATTTTAATATGCAATTACTTGCTTTTTTGAACTAACATGAGAGTTCTATATAACTTTTCAGTTTAATGACGAGCCTGACCTTAAGTTATTTACAAAGGGAACTATCGAATTTAAGATAATAGGAAAGGAATTTTCTTTTTTAATTGTTGAATGCAATATTGCAATAGGTTTTATTAAAAGGGTTGATGCTAAGAAGGCATTGTTCATAAATTCAAAGTGTGATTACTCTTTTGACTTTCAATCTATTGAATTATGGGGTGAATGCTCTGCTGATTCTACATTATATAACCTAAGTTCCTTCAAAATTTCATATTTTAAAAAAACTTATTTGGAAATATTTACAATGTTTCTTAGCTTATAATTTTTCTAGACAACGAGATAATGTAGGGACATTAGCTAAATTCAAATTTTATTTTCTGTGATGTATGGAACAAAACATTAAAGTGAACTTAAGGTATTCATTGATTACACAATTATGATATGTGATTCAAAAGAAAAACAAACCTTTAATCCTAGGTTCCTACATCACTCAATTAACCATTAATTTGGATTTACTTGATTTATCTAATACTAATGTGCACATTGCTTGTGAGATGGATGAATCTAAATTCTTTAGCTAAGATGGGAATCATCACATAAAAACCGTGATAGTTTTAATTTTGTTTTGTTTAATCTAGTTGTTGTGTCTTCTAGGAAATTCCAATACAATAAAACTTCAATTGCAAAACATCCAACTACCAGCCAGCAAGAAGATGTACCCTCTTCTTCCTCAACTCAACTAACTATTCTAGCTCATTTTGAAAGGATTGAGATTAAATTGTATCGAATGGAGCATAATATGGTGACCTTCTACTCAAACTAGGGGTTTAAGCCCCCTTTTTCCACCTTATTCATAAGTTTTTCACTCTTCTTCATCACCTTAAACACAAAGAAAAACAGGAGATTCTCTTCTTCTCTCTTTTTTTACTTGCTATTTTTGTGTTTTAATTTAATCATTGAAGACAATGTTACAAATAGGTGTAACGGTGTTTCTAATTTTATGGTATTTTTGGGTTTTTAGGCTTTTTGAATGTTCTTTTTCAAATTCTTGTTTTTACCTAACGCTTATGGAAATTGATGAAATAAGAATTTCCAATGAAATTTTCACCAAATTGTTTTAAATGAATTAGTTATATGTGCAAAATAAGGCTTAAATTGATTAAGATGAAGGCTATGATAAGTTGAAATAGCTAAGTATTGCATGAGGTTTATCTGAATTTATTTGAAACCTGTGAGCATTTAAGGCTGTAAGGATAGAAACATCTTATGTCTATTCGTTTTTCTTTGTTGTGTGCTTCTTTATCATTTGGATACCTCTAGAAATTGTATTGAACCAACTTAAATTGCTATGATTACATGAAAGTTTAATATAATAAAGGACCTCCTTCTTTAAGCCACTTAACTTAAAAAGCCATTTCAGTTATCCTTACTTTAACCCTTTTAAGTGAATTATAATCCCTTTCTTTGTAAGTTAACATTTCAAATCTAACCTATCATACATCCTATCTTCTAAACTAAAGATCCTAATAAGGCATTTCTAAAGTTATTCAGGGAATGAGAAAGACTTTGCTTCAAATTTTATTTCCCAATATACTTATTTTACATGATGGCTGCTTACTTTTTTATCATCCATTAAAAAAATCAATCAAGAAAAGAATAATTGCAGTTGTAGTTGATTTACATCAATATAGGAATATGGATTGCACCTTGTTTGAATGTCATAATAATATGTGTGATTTTAGCCTATAATCCTCCCTTTTTCCAACCTTTAACCCAACCCCATTTCAACCATTTAATAAAAGTCCTTTTGATTTATGCTTTCATGCGTTTATGGAGAGAGAAATTTGGTGTATGTGCAAGTTTATAGTAGTTTTTTCCTTATGACAAGAGTTTAATAATACACCTGTGTGAATGAGCGAACTTCGTAAGAATATTCACCAAGGACTTGAGCATACTTTTGATTGAAATTGTGTTTAGTTGTTTTTATTCATAATTTCTGGTGAAAATCAAGTTTGGTGTGAGTTGATACTTAACTCTTTTTGGGCCTAATTTTTAAGGAGCATGCATGGTTTAATCTTATAAGAAATGGCTTGGTGAAATTTTTTTGGCAATCTTGCTTTGTTAGTTTTTCAATTACGTAGGGACAAGTAAGGATTAATAGTAGGGAAATTTGATGTGTCACAATTTTGCCTTATTTTTATCATTCAAAATCTTCCACAATCTTATTTTAATATGTTTAAACTCAGTAGTTTGACAATTTTTATAGGATAAGGGTTAAAGATGTTATTTAATTAGAAAAAGCATTGGGTTTCAATCCAAAATTAGAAAATTTAAATGAAAAGCAATCTCAACAACGATCAAGAGTGAATGAAGGAGATTTGGGCTAAAAAACATTTTATTTTGTAGATGTGAATCAGATTATTGAAATATGGAAAAACACCCTAGTGTGATCTTAGGCATAGATGCGTTCAATAAGCGTTGCGATTTTTAGACTTTGCATTTGTAACAGAAAAACATTTTTAAGGTTCTTGGAATACTTATGCTGGCCAAATCGGAGTGAACATGAATAAAATTATGTTTTGCGAGATCTAAAGAATTACAACAACATGGTTTCCATATAGGGTCAAGTGGTTATAAACAGAACTAGGTGTGAAGGAGCAAGGCATCCCATCATCAGCTACCTTTGCCAACTTCCCAAAGTCTTCTTGTTTTCTTCTTACTTTAATAGACATTGTAATAGTCTTTCTTTGCGGTAGAAATGACCATTGTTCGCTAAGTCTTTTATTCTTGGTTGAAGAAAGTGGAAGCCCTTTTGAAATCTTAAATATTGATAGGCAGTTGGATCTTATTGTGGAAGTATTTCATTTATTTATATATTAAATTGCATTTATGTGCTACATTTTTGCGATTATTTTTATATTAAATGTTAAATACGTAAAAGGTCAATTCATTTAATCAATCATAACAACTAGGAGTTTTAATTTCCTACATAAAAATCTAGAAACTAAGGCTCGGCTTATTAAATACTCTCATTTTATTATTTCTTTTATTTTTCTTATTACAAAATTTTATAATATTCTTCTATTAATTATTTTCTTTTTCAACAATTGAAGAGCTAGAATTCTTCGTTGAATTGACTGCTACTTTCCTACATTACGTTTGTTGATTGCAGGAATTTGGGAATTAATTTAGAGTACAAACAACAGTTCAATAGATTGATAATTTAGCATAACTGACAGGAACTTCATCATTTTGTTTGGGGGAACTAATTAGTAACGTTTCTTTTAAACCATTAGACAATTTGTAATTCTATTAAAATTTTGAATTTTGCAAAAATTGAGGAGATTTTAAGTTCTTGACTTCTTTCTATCAGTCAACTACAAGACAGTTTGGCGTGATTCCAACTTTATATCTTAAATGATAACTACTTTTAACAGTTTCAAACCTAGTAATTCTTATAGCCGTAAGTATGAAGCTGCCATTTTCCTTTCGATACCTTGTATTATGGAATGTGCCGACCGGGTATGCTTTACTCCCGAGTCCTGACAGAGAAAAGAACAGTAAGATTTTTAATTGATAAGAACGTCACTGTTAGCTAGATTCGTCCACGAATACGAACTAACCGAAATGTTTACAGGAGAAACAAAAGACGGAGTTTTGTTTATGTAATCAACGACCAACTTTTTTGTTCTGTCGTCAACGGGAAATTGAATAATAGACGTCCGCTATTTCCGCCATAACGAAAAAGAGCATAAAGAATAAGATTGATTGCTAGCGCAATTACAGCAGCACCAAATTGCAAAGTTCAACTTCGTGAGGCCTTTTCCCACGGATGATAATTATCAAACTAATGTATGCTTTTATTATATATCTGTATTCATTAGAATAGGCTAAAATGTTCAACGCAGGAGACATTAAGGTGATGGATGTATAGAAGAACCAATGGCCCAAAAAAGATGAAATGGAAACAATCGTAGTGCAAAAGATAATGGTAACATGCTGGTCCAAACTCATTAAGAAATCTCAAAGGTCGTCACTTTTCTGAGGCAAAAAGGTCAATATCCCACTTCCTAAATTTCTCCGTGATTAGCTCGCCCCATGTGCCCTCTTACGTATCCGATTTGCTCTTGGAACATCTTCCATCGTATGCCAAAATATGTTGATTAATTACGCATGCATCGAAATTGGAGAAACATTTAAATGTAAACTATCCTTCATCATTGGCTTGCTGAAATAATATATTTATATATACGCTACGCCACATGATGGTCAGAGGCAAACTTGTCCTCCATGCTTTTGCATTCTGTCTATCTGGAAATGGGTCTGAATGCAGTTTCAACCTGCAACCTCCGTAAAGAGAAAAACAAAGTATATGTATTGTAGTACCTCATTAACACGGTTCTTACAACACAAGTAAATGAAGGGCATCTCAAGTTAGAATGACAAGGGCAAACAAACGAATGATTGAATCTGAACGAAGGGTTTTGTACATTTGTGGGGGCCAATCAAAGGCAAAGGCGGAGGCCCACTTGACGCGTCCTATCAGTCCTTTGGAAGGCGTGTTAATTGTATGGTTGGACGAGACGATGGTTATGATAAGGGTCTTTCACACCATAAAAGCACTCACCTTCCCATCCTTCCCTCCCCAACGAAGGACACACCCATATCGTTTAGTATCAACTTAGGGGCATGTGTCGGTAATTAGGATCCTACTAACACGTGTGATGGTGGACCCCAACGTTTCTGTTGGTCTGGTATCTGTTAAGCTTCTGTTACACGCGTTGAATGTAAAAGCTTGGAGTTGGACCCATTTGCATGCGGATTGGATAGATGGTTAGAGTGGGCGCCCCGATCATTCATAGAGTCACACACAATTATGGCTGTATCATTTTTCTATTTACCCTCGTTTCTCCGGTTACTAAAAGCGAGAAGTTATAGCTGCAACCTCTATTTGAACTCTAATTATCACATTTAAAAAATTAACTTATAATACGGCTTTACTTGCAAAGAATTCCACACACAAGATAGTGAGGTAATCAACTTGTCTGTTCCACGGAAGAGAGAGGCCTTTTCTACGATAATTTAGAGGATGGTAAAGTTGCTTTCAGCCGCTATTCGTGACAATTGCTTATAAGGTCTGCATATTCCTATAGCATTCTCTTTCAAAAATTCTTTCCAAGATCTAGCAGAATTCTTAGACCTTTCCTCTATTCCTTTCAAGTTTCACATGCCTTGTCGAAGGTTGGCGTCTTATTTCCTGGGTTTTTTGAGCTGTACATAATTTCGGTCCTTGTGAAAATACAAGAAAGAGACCCTTCGCTACATGACACGTAAACACATGCATCCCTGAATTGCACATGTTGGAAATCCTCAACCTACACCTATGTATTCAATGATCACGCTTCACTAAGCTGGACACTTCGTAGTTCACTATTATTAGTGTCAGTTGATCCCATTCTTTCCAGCTCAAGGCACTTGACAAGCTCTTGGCAGATAAGTAACTGATTTCTAATATTCCCATCCTTATTGATGTTGGGTAACTTGGAATAAGTTGCTTGAATCGGTGCAGAATTATTTTGGTCACGATGCACTAAGCCAAGTTGCTGATTTGGCAGGCAAGTCAACTATGAAGAAATGAGCTCCAAAATGGCAAAACTATGTACGAGCTGTAAAAGAAAAAATAACGAATGGCTAGTGTTGCTCGTGGATAGATCATAGATCATGCATCCATCACGCATGGAATCCTCATTTTTTGACAAAACCAAATCATGCAGTGTTAGGCAGCCCAAGTAATTAATTAAGCAAACAATTTTCTTTTCGTGAACAAACCGCACCCAATTTAGGTTGCCAAGAAGTATTGGAGACCAGAGTGGGCAAATTTCCTCTAAATCTGTACTTGTTACCGGCACCAACTACGCGATTTAAATTCTAACTTTGAATACGAAAAAATGGCGTGAACATAAAACTTTGAAGTTGAAGTTGAAAAGCTCTAAATATAAAAAGAGTTGGCGCCCAAAACTAGAAGATGTAAAGAGAAGAGAGTCGAGACAGTGAGCACTAATTCTGGGGAACCTTTTTACGGTCTGGCCAATTGAGAAGGGGCCTCCACTTCTGAAAGCTAGGGATGCTCCATTTTCCCAAAGAACAGACTTTTTTCAATTCCTAAACCCATCTGCTTTTTGTTTATTCATTTTCATCTGTTACTAGTGCAACCATGACCTAACTTGTAACACCTTTTCCCCAGGTCTACCAGACTAAATCCAGTTGTGTCAAGATACCAAATTTTCCAATTTTAGAACTTGATATTTTCTCGACAACTTAAAGAGTGAACGTTCTTAGAATTGAGGAGATATTTATTGACCGCAAACGTACTAACTACTAGGACCAATTTCGATTCGCAAAGATCCTAATTCATGTTCTGTAGGCCATACCATGTGGGATCCGTTCTGGGATAGGCGACCTTTTTGTAGGTCTAGATGTTACGTGGCAAGATCTGATAAATCGCTCGTCGAGTTTTCCCTCAAATCGCCCATTCTTTCGCTGGTGAATGTAATATGTGGTTCCCACCGACAGCCGTCTGTAATAGCTGGGACGTAGAGCCAACCGGTCATTGACTCGTTACGGAGTCTTAATTGTTCAACCCTTTTCCTGTTAATTATAAAAAAAAATTAATTTTATAATAGTATTCTAAATTTTACAAAATAAAATTTAAAATTTTCATTAATATCTCTAATGTAATGTACTAGGTCACATAAGACAACGATACTATGTAAAATGATTGTTATTTAATAAAAAATATGATAAAACTAATTAATCCTAGTTCAAACGGATTTTGCTGGACAGGAATATCGTTGTTTTGATCCATAATTCTGAGAGGCTGCGGCTAATGGATACCTGCAAATTAGAACAAAGACACTTCGGGGGTTAGTTCCCGAAAGGTCCTTCCGACGCTCAAGTTAGTATTTTGGGGAAGACACGGCTGC
>JANVCL010000214.1:25576539-25587357 GCA_026546855.1 Erythroxylum incrassatum | reverse complement strand
GTCAAACTTTCATAATTCAACAAATTCTCACACTTTCACTCTTTATTTCTTGATTTTCAACTTCCATTTCAATCAACACATTCACTTTACTCTCATAACCTATACAAATCTACTCAAATATCTAAGCCATCAAAACTAATCAATTTTTTTCTCATTAATTTTCTTAAAGCACAATTTCATCTATAACACAATACAAACACTCATTCAATTTCATTTAATATTTCTAAATTCCACTAAAAAAGAAACCATCATGTAGGGATCCCGACTAACCAAATCTTAACAAAATAATTGGGCTGAACGTAAACATAGATATATTCTTGATACTACTTGAACCCTTCTTATATCATCGTTTTGTCCTGAAACCCTTTTAAGGGAAGCAACCTTTGCTGCTATCTATACTATCAGTCACATTCCCTCTCATATCATAGGTAAATATCTCTCTATATGAGCACTTATTTATGCTCCTAATTATCAGTCTCTCAAAGTTTTTAGGTTTGCATGCTTTGTTTTATTACAACCTCATGAGCACACCAAACTTGAACTTAGAACACATTTATGTTGTTTTCTAAGGTATGAGATAGAGCACAAAGGATATAGATGTTGGGATCCACTATCTCTAAGACTTCGAATCTCTCGACATATCACTTTTTAGGAACATAAAATGTTCTCAACAATATCAAATTTTCAAGTTATCGAACCCTGACGCAAAATATTTTTTGATCCTACTATACTTTTGTTTCCTGATATATTTTTTGTAGGTTCGCCTTACAGCTTTAACAACTTAACACAACCGATACCGATTATATTGTGTCTTCTCCGGCTGCAGATCCTCTATCCTCACCAAATAACTCTTCCTCTTCTATTCATTCATGAGAATCTATTGAGTCTCCACAACCCCTATGTCGATCCTCTTGAGTAAGTCAAACATCTATTCATCTTTAAAACTTCCATGTTTATTTCACTATTGTTTCTCTATATGAATCTCGCACCTATCGTGAGGCCAGCTTTAACCCCTTATAGCAAAAAACAATGGCGGAAGAATTATAGGTCTCTTCAACACCAACACGTGAGACTTATTGGCTATAAATGAGTTTACAAAATCAAGACTCAAGTTCATGGATTAGTCGAAAGATACAAAGCACAATTGATTGTAAAGAGGTTTACTAAAAAAATATGGAGTTGTCTGTGAGGAGATCTTTGCTCCTGTAGCTTGCCTAACTTCAGTCGTAGTCTTATTGCCATAGCAACAAGCAAACATTGGGAATTATTCTAGATGGATGTCAAGAATGCCTTTCTTAATGGTGATCTTCATGAAGAAATATATATGTAATCTCCACCTAGGTGTGCTTCTCCACCTAACAAAATTTGTCATCTTCGCAAAGCCTTATATGGCCTTAAGTTTTCTAAATTCAGTTACACCATCAACCGTCTTGGTTGTAGTTCCAATTCTTACGATCATGCATTGTTTATCCAAAAAAAAGGTCAAAGGTGCACTCTTCTCATTCTATATGTTGATGACATGATAATAACCGATAATGATACTTGGGGGATCGCTACTCTTAAATCTTGTCTTCATCAACAATTTGAAATGAAAGATTTAGGTCCACTGTGTTACTTTTTAGGCCTTGAAATATCTTATGATGATTTAGGCTACTACTTATCACAAGTCAAGTATGCTATTGATCTTATCTCTCGTACTGGTCTCACTGATACTAAGATTGCTAGCACTCTACTTGACTCTAATGATCATATCTCTACCACTAACGAAGCTCCTCTGAATAATGATATAATTTATCGACAGCCAGTTGGTAGTCTTATATATCTTATTGTCACTCGCCCAAATATCGCTCATGCAATTCACATTATTAGTCAGTTCATGTCTGCACCTCGTACCACTCACTTTTCTACTGTTCTTTGTATACTCCGATGCATTTGAGAAACTTTGTTTCATGTACTTCACTTCAGTAATTTACTTCATTAGATTTATGTGCATACTTAGATGCCAATTGGACTAGAGCAACTGATCGTCGATCTACCACCAAGTACTGTTTCTTTATTGGCACATCTCTCATTTCTTGGCATAGCAAGAAACAAACAATTATCTCTCGCTCAAGCACTGAATCAGAATACCAAGCCCTAGTTGACACTACCTCTAAACTTTTATGTTTACAATGGCTACTTCAAGATATCAATGTCACCTTTTCTTTAGTAGTCCTTCTCTTTTGTGATAACCATATTGCCATACAAATTGCTCACAATGATGTCTTTCATGAACGAACTAAGAATATAGCGATCGATTGTCATCTTGTATGTCATCCTACACTTCACGGAACTTTACAACTTGTCCCAATCTCATCTCAAGCACAAATTGCTGATTTTTTTACCAAATCACATCTCCTTCGATGTTTTCAAGTTATTTTCTTCAAACTCAAGTTATTATCTTTACTACCACCTTGAGTTTAAGGGGGGATATTAACGTATATCAACAGATATTCACATAATCTTTATTTAGTCAACTATCCCTTGTAATTAGCCTTTATTTTCTTCTAAAATCATGTACATTTATGCTATGCTGATTTGTTACTTTAGTTAGAGATACCTAGGGTTTATATCACATTATTCACACACAGAAATGCGGATAACATTGCTACATTTCTTGTTCATTCTCTAAACAAGTCATTGGGTAAGTCATTCAATTAGTTTCATAACTTAAGTACCTATGGCAGTGCCAAAACTAACCCCTGCATTTGAGTACTATGCGTAAGCTCATATCATGGAAGTGTTCGCGTGATTATAGTTGCTGATGAATGTTTCAAATGCTATTGATTGCCCCTACATTTAGATCATTCCAAGAACTATTAAATCAGATACTATATACATGTATTTCTTAGGAAAAGGGGACGTTAAAAATTAAAGAAAGTTACAGTGTAGATAATTCCATGAACATTTTCTAGGTAAATTGACCAAATTTATCTACTTGGTTTAGGCCCTGTTTGTTTTCGTTTCTTTTTTTCGTTTTTTGTCGTGGTTTTCAAAAAAGAAAAAACAATTCATTAAAACATGTTTGGACAAATATAATTGCCGTTTCTTATTTCTAAAAATAAAAAAACTGCAATAGATTTATAGAAATGTAAAAAGACGTTTTTGTAAAATTTTAAAACATGATTTTTTCTCTCGTAATACCAGAACACAAAAATACTACCAGAAAGTTTCAAGCAACATCAAAAGTGGGATAAGCAACATAAGTCAGTAACCCATTTGGTCATCGTCAAGGAAGCTATCGCCCGACTGGTCCACCGTCCCTGACACTACCTTCCCTACACACGACGAGCAAGAACCAACCATGCATGAATATGGTAAATCAACACCTTCCTCCTCTGCATGGTCAAGAATGTACACATCGTCTAGGATTGTTATTACTTTCTCTCCTTCTGGAGTAATAAGCTTCATGTTGTACGCCGCCATGGGCTTAATCCGCCCTCCAAATTTCTCAACTTTCCTCAGAACTTCAACAACAGTCTCCACATTTACTTCACAAAGGTTCTGAGAAATCCCGTTGGCAATAGGAGCTAAACTCAGAGCAGCAACGAACTGCTCCACGTCGATACCAGAAGTAATAAACAACTCGGCAACCATGGCGACGTCGTGGAGGTGACCATCGCCGGCGAGTCTAAAGGTGAGGTGAGCATAGTAGTTGAGGAGGGAGCTGCAACGTGTGGTGGAGTCGCTGAGACCGAAGAGGAGAGGAGAGGAGTGCGGGAGTGGAACGTGGAGGAGCTTAGATTGCGAAACATAACGAAACTTCATTTTTTTGCGACAAACTGGTTTCTGCATCTTCACCAATATCTCCAAGTTTGTTTTCTTCTACGATATGAACCAACATAGAGCTGTAAAAAGGAAGAGATATATGAAAAAATAACAGTAGTTATACTTCCTCTTAATAATTTTTGTGCTCTTCCTCTGAATAATTTTCGTGCGAGTGTTTAGTTTTTGCTTCACCTCCTGCTAAACATAACGTTTTTTGCGACAAACTGGTTCTTATAAAGAACCAATATAGAAAAGTCGTGAAATAACGTTAAAGTTATTTTCTTAAGCCTTGCATCATTTAAAGCAGAGACAACTATAGCTGTTTTCTTCTTTCATACGATTTCGTAGCTATTTTATTCTTGAAATTTACGTCGTTCTTTGCATGGATGGAGCACATTACTTTAATGTGGCGTGGAGGCATGGAGGCTTATCCTTACTTTTTGTCTTCACGCAGTTACTGTGAAGCCTTGCTTCACGTCTCTTTAATGTAGCATCTGTAGAGTGTCAAGTGGAGGCATTTAATGGTTCACTTATTTAATGTAGCATTTAATGCTCTTCTGAAACTGCCTTGAAATTCATGTTGTTACCAGCACTTTTCATCTCTTTAATGATACCCCAAAACTCTTCAATTGAATCACTCCTTCCTGGAATCCTAGCAATGGCATTGTACGTGATAGTATTGTGCTCATAACTTTCACAGCTACCAATGTTTTTAAAAATAAACTCTTACCAATAGCTTTTATTTTTGCACCCTAATTAGCATTTAATAAGTATTATTTTAGTAATATTGGGGTCCAAAATGATATTCTACTTAGACCTTTTTGTAAAATATTGAGGCGCATATAAAAGGTCAAGTAATTTTCTGTAGTGCATATTGTTTTCGTTTGTATTTTTGTGTGCATGAATTCGAACTAAACAAAAGTAGAAAAAGGTTCTCTTTGTGTCATAGAATTAATATGTAATTTTTTGATAATAACTGATTTGTATATATTTAATTTTAGCTATAATGATAATTAATTAATTTAAAAATATAATTTATTATATTATAATTATTACACATAATAGTATAATTACAAAAAATAGAAACATGATAATAAAATCAAGCATGTTTTTGTTTTTAGTTTTTATTAGAAATTTCAATCAAACAAGTTTTTATTTTCAGTTTTTATATTACAAATATCAATCAAACAGGTTTTCATTTTTTTAGAAAAAAATAAAAACAAAAAACAGGAAACAAAAACTAAAAACAACAATAGAAAAACAGAAGTGGAACCAAACGACCTCTTAGCTAATTGTGCAAAGCTTGGATTGGCTATGGCTCGAAATGTGTACGGACTTTACGTTTGGGCTCTTATTCACATAAGGGCCTAGCCCTTTTTTTGCCCAAAACTTGTAACCTTGTGTTTTACGCAGGAAAGAAGCAAGGTATTTGATGCATATGAGAGACCTCTTAGCAAGTAAAAGACAAAAAAAAAGACTTAGTGGCACATAACCTTATGATCACGAGACAAAGGCACAACCATGTCGTCCCAACACATCACCACCCTTTAATTCCCGCAATGCACCACTACAACCTTTCTTTTCCCCACAAGAACAACAACTGCAACCAATCCAACCATCCGCTCTGTCCATCCAGCTTTCCCTAGCTCCACCTCTCCCTCACAACCATCACCATTCACCTCCTCATCCATCTTCCCAAAACAACTTCCCATCAGCTTCTCCCAATACCTCAATGCCCGCCCACTGTTACTACCACTTGGCTCACTTTTCTCCACCTCCTCCACCAGAAGCTGGTGCATTCTTTCTCTGCATGCGTTCACCACCCTTGCATCTCCATGCTCGTCATAAACGGCATAAAAATCATATTTTTCGTGCTCACCAATCTTTAATAGCCTTGGAGCCACTGTAACCGCATCCTTCATCATTCTCTGACGTCTCATCACCAAGATCACTCCATGACATGCGCTTGTCCGATTCCAGTCCTCATCGTCTTCTCCCCTACAAAGTGAAGTGAATCACACGTTAATACAAGACTTAATAAAGATATGTAGATGCATAAGAAGGAGGGGGTTGAATTGTGAACCCTTTTCGTTTAATCCCATTCGTAAACGAATTAGTTAAATGAAACTTGTTCTTTTCACAGGAACTACTGAGAATCACAGTTGTAAAGAATTTTCGTAAACCTGTGTATAACAGCAAAATCGAAAATTGAAAGATAAGAGAGATTGAGAGTAGAGAGATTTCGACACAGCAATTTTTATACTAGTTCACCCCAAACTGTGGGCTACGTCCAGTCCTCAGATGTCTTTCTGAGTTTCCACTATCTTTCAAAATGTTACAAGTATTCTTTTGTTTTCGAGCCTCTTCAGGTCTCTTACACTCAGTATTCTTTCACACTTAGCCTCCGCAGGCTATCTGCTCTACTTTCTACTAAAAGGATTTTCGAGCTTTATTTTAGAAAAATATAGCTCTCGATTATTCGCGCAATAATTTTTCTCAAGAAATGCTAAGCTTGCTAAACTTCAGTAACTTGTCTATCTTTGCAATCTTCGACTCCGACTCATATTTATAGCCTTCATCTTTAACTACTTCTTGATTCTTTAAAGAAACGATTATTCAGTTGAGTTCTGTAACTAACTCAGACTGATCCGTATTATGCTTCTTCCGTCTGTTTTTCGTATCGTCTGGTTTCTATCGTCTGCTTTTTCTATTTACTTCCGTTTGCTTTTTATATTTGCTTCCGTTTGTTTTCGTATTTGCTTCCGTCTGCTTTTTGTATTTGCTTCCCTCTGCTTTTCATATTTGCTTCCGTCTTCTTTTTCTATTTGCTTCCGTCTGCTTTTCATATTTGCTTCCGTCTGCTTTTCGTATTTGCTTCTTTTCATTATTATTTGTTCCTCATCAAAATTATATTCGTAAAGTCATTTTGACTTAACACAAAGTGCATTTATCTACGGAGGTTCAACAACAATTTGCCCGTTATCATCTGAAGAGTTCGATGGACTGTCAGGAATCCTACATCGGACAATTATAAAGACATTCAAGAGTTTATAATAATATGCAAACCTCCTTCTCTTGAGCTAGCTTTTGGGGGTAAGTTAGGCACTTTCTAACACACCCCGATAATGAATTAGACGTCTCTTCTTTTATTGGTTCGTCACAAGCCTCTTCACCCTGATCCTCAATCCATTTGTCTTTTCCTTCAGCTTTCTTTTCCTCTGATAAAGGTTTGATGAGCTCTCTAATGCTTCTTTTCTTAAGTTTCGTTTTTGTATGACGTCCTGAGCAGCTTCTTACGAGAAACCTAGCGTTGATTGTACAAACGTACTTCTTTTGCTTCATGTTTACTCTTCTCTGACCATGGGTTCTCGGTTTCCTCCTCTTTACACAGGCGCCGTTGCTTGCTTTCCTGCTATCTGAAGTCATTGTATTCTCTTTCTGTTTTCTGTCATTTACAATCCCTTCACAGAGCAAAACACTTGGCCCTGTTTGGTTGTCATGGAATCTTGATTAGAAGAAGGACAGGAGTTGAGCAGAGACGATGCTGAGCTAGAATATGAGGAATTGCCATATTGGGAAAGTCAATTGGGGGAACGATGATTATCAGTAGTTTATCACGATTTTTAATTTCATTTTTGTTTTATTTGTAAAAAGGATATAATTGGAAAATTTAGTTAAAATTAAATTACATTCTATAAAATACAGTTGCATACCAAACATCATAATCAAAACCTACCCAACTTTTCTATTAAATTTTTATAAGTATCCAAACATGTAAATATCTTTACTTTCCTATGAATTTATTTTCCAAAAAATCAGATTCCAGATTAAATTTACTTTCTCGTCAACCAAACGGGGCCTTAAGGCGAGGAACCGAAGAAAACCCACCCAGAACCCGTCGAGCGTAAGTTGCAACAAGCCTTATAAAGTAACCGAAAATGAAAATAAGAAAAGGTTTAAGTCAAGCACAGGAAATTGGAGTCGTCTTACTGACGCCACCTGTGTCGAGAAACGACGGAGTTAACCGATGAGTTGGATTTTCCTTAAATAATAACCTATGTGGACTGCCGGGATTATAAAACGTGGCGTCGACATTTCAGTGCCAGCTTTTGGATTCTGGGCTAAGATGTTCTCCGCCAGAATAGTTGGGACTGTGACCATCAACCATTTTTATTTTTGTGAGTGTCATTTATAGATATTCATAAAATATGGTAGAAACAGGGGTATGATACTATAATATCAAGTTACGTATTACTAGTTTAGGGCCATCATAGACAGTTCTTTTCCTATGTTCGTGTATATCATTTACAAATCCTTCTGACATCCAATTCTATTCTACGGCTGCCAGCTTGTAGTCTTCTGAATAATATTTTGTATAGACATTGGCATTTTCTTTTGCAGGGAAATTAAAATTTTCAAAATTACTACTAAGACGGCTATATGAAATAAAAACATAAAGGCCATTTCAAAAACAATTACAATTTTAAATATAGTATATAAACTTACTATATATTATCCTTTCTTCCTTCGCCAATTGCTTCCCTTATATCAATGCAATTTGTGAGTTTTCTGGTCAGAGTTGATGCATGCTGGGAAATTTGCTCCTGGCGCAGACTGTTCTATTCTCGAACATTTTGCCAAGTCCTTGTAGAACTTCGACATGTATTGTTTATACACGTCGTGGCTACACTCTTGCACCCAGAAGCTCAATGTCAGTGGAACTGGAAGAAATAGATAATTCGAGTCTCTCGTAAGCAAACATTTATGGATCGCGAATGCAATGTTTTTTTTTTCATGTCAGTTCCTCTCCATGCAAGGCAAACTCAACCGTTTAATTACATTTCTTCTGTATCGGGACTTGAAGTTAAAGAAACCTACAAAACCACTCAAAACAATAGTTGCAATTTCGCCTACGTTTCTTATTTACGGAAGCCATATGAGAAACTAGGAAAAGAAGGGCAAGTGGGTATATAAATATGTTGTCAAGAGAATAAAGGGTACGTAGACACGGTAAAATGAGGATATATATATAAATTTGCATACATATGGCCAAATTTTACCTTTAATGCTATGACATAGTGAAAAAGGGATCAAGGACAAATTTATGGAGGTGGCCAAATATTTTGCAAACAACTCATTAGCTTCCTCTCCCTTCAATTTCTTATTCTTCTTTTGAGTAGATATTCGTTAGGAGATAAAAGATCACCTTTGACTAGTACCTAGTATCCAGTATTGTCAAAGAAAACATATACAATTAGAAATTCAGTGACCCAAATGGAAAACTACACCCCTATACAAATCCAAATTGAGTTATTTCTTAGCAAATTTCATGATGCCACCATTCGAAGGAGTTGAGATTGATTTAGATCTTATATGAGTTTTGATACATATTTTGTTTGAAATCATACAAAGTCAATTATAGTAAGTTATTAAAACTAGAGTTAATTAAGAGTATCGGTCCCACAAGAATTACATCGCAATGTCTATTAATCTTAGTTAATCAATAAACTAATAAACAAGACTTGATAAAAGATAATTAAACTAACAAAAACAAGACAATTAAACTAATGAGGAAAAAATCAATGAGACAAATGTTAGGTTTCAAGGTTCATTTATATAGAATTCCAATTATTATGCAAGATTAGTTATCTAAGTTGAAATAACAAGAAACCTGAAATATCTATACTCTTTCTCAAGACACACATATTTATTCAATTAGATAACTACCACCACCCAATGTACAATTCTATCCAATTAAACAATTTAAGCAGTTAAATGACCCTCTTAAATGGTCTATGGTGAAGGACTTGGTTAAAGATAAATAGCCTTAGTAGGATTTATTGAGACAAAGATTAAAGAACCCGTTCATCAAAAAGATCTAAGGTTTTTAGGTGTTAATTGGAGGCTCCTTTCAAATCACCATGCCTATTACAATGGTAGAATATTTTGCTTCTATAATGCTGATATAATTGAAGTACAAAAGGTAAAAGAAAGTGATCAGCTAATGCATGTGCAGTGCCATGTTCACGATCAAAATATTGCGTTTGTTCTCACCCTTATATATGCTTCTAACTTTGCATTTCAGAGACATAGATTATGGCAAGACTTAAACATGCTGCATTCCATAATCATGTTTCCATGGATGGTGAGTGGAGACTTCAACTATACATTATGCTCTCAGGAAACTGAAGGATGGAAAAAGTTTTGTTGGACACCGCTTGTTTTCGGAGTCCAACCCTTGCTCTGATACCACAAATGTTGGATCCCGCTTGCTTCCGGAATCCAACTCTTCAGAATACCATAATACTGAGCGTGGTTCCTTGTAATCTCTTTAATCGACACCGATTCATCATCTTGCTTTGATACCATACATGTTGGATCCCGTTTTCGGAACCTAACCCTTGCTCTAATACCACCTATGTTGGACACCGCTTGATTCCGGAGTCCAACTCTTACTCTGAAATCATGAAACGTGATCTTGGTCATTACTCCTTAGTAATTTTTTTCAACACTCTTCAAAAATCATGAAACATGTAGGGTTAATTCATTTAACCCTTACAAAGCATGAGCTTACTCCTTAAACGGGGCCCAACAATCGATTCAAAATTGAATTCATTTAACTCTCATAAAGCTTGAGTGGGTTCACAATGTTCACATAGCATCTTAAGCCACAAAGGCTAGCCCACATAATGAAATCACAAAAATCACAATTTGCTTCTTCAAACATGTAGCTCTTAGTCTCTAGTTCATTTAGAAACAAGAACCAACTAAAACGGAGTTCTAGATATGCTTCATAAACCAAAGTATAATCATGCCCCAACATACTCTTCCAACCTACCCCTCACTTTCTTCCAAACAATCTTCATTGATTTAACACCAATGGCTATAAATTATAAATGGAGATGTAGAAAAACGTGTTAGGAATCTAACGCTTCAAGAACCACCTCAATCGGAGGTCGGATGAAGAAGTTGTGGCGAAACGACTCCCACATGTTCATATCCTTTTGCCTA
>JANVCL010000214.1:25535907-25548179 GCA_026546855.1 Erythroxylum incrassatum | reverse complement strand
GTTTTATGAAGATCTTTTTCTCAAATTTGGCTTAAATCAAAAAGTCAACTCTTAAGTCAAACTTTTCTAATTTCACAGCTTTTCACACTTTCACTCTTTATTTCTCAATTTCAACTTCCATTATACAATGTATATATAAAACACTAATTTTTATATCATTTCTTATTTCTAAATTCCACTGAAAAATCGGGGTCCAACAGAGTGAAAATAGGAAAATTTGAAAAAAAAATGCAAAAAGACTTGAAGAATAAGAGCATGCACAATTGTGAATGGCTGACTGCATGGGGATAAGCCTCTATTACAATCATCCATATGTTTTTCCAAAATGTGAAAATTTTGTATTCTTAACATTTCGAGGCTATTTTTGGAGCTGAAAAAAGTGGTGAAACCTTATAAAAACCTTAGAAGCCTCAAAAAGTATCTAAGGCAAAGAAAAACACCAAAAAATAGGTTGCACATCATAAAGGAGATCAAAGTGGAGACATCAAGATCAACTCCAATTTTCTAGAATTTCCAAATTAAGGCATAAAATTATTATTTTCTTTTTTTCTTATAGTTCATTGTCTTGGATGTTAATTTGGATTAGTGGGATGATGAACATGATTATGGCTTTCTAAATCCATATTAGGGATTATCCTGGAATTTTTTTGTTTAACTTTATTCTTGTTTAATTTAATATATATTGATGTTTTGTGATATTTGTTATGCTTATACTTCATAACAAATCAAGAGATTGAATCAAAGTTATATGTGTTAACTTGCATATTAAGACTTGGTACCTTAACAAACATATCATATTAATGAACAATTGAATAGGGATTTTAATTATGGGTTAATTTTCCTTAGATTGCTTCAAATTCCAATTGAGTAGTTAGGAGTAGTTTTGTGAATTAAGACATTGCTTCAAATTCCTCAGGAGTAGTTTTATTATTTAAGATAAAGTGCATTCAAGTTGTTAGGTGATTAATCTAATCTCGTGGGACTGGTATCTTTTATACTATAAGTTACGATTTATATACTTGCAACATTGAAAGTTTTTATATAAAACTCTCAAAAAAATTTGGAGAAGAAAAATACCTACAAGCCTGCGTTTATAGACGATGTAACTCTCTGTAAATGTGTGAAGATTGAAGACAATGGTTTTTGGTCATATAGAGTTACACACCCATGTATGATGAAAACGTGGCATAATACAAAGATTTGAAGCAACTAAATACTTACATGTCTGTGTATAGAGACGATGTAAGTCTCTATAAGCGTGTGGTGACTAAAGAAATTGGTTTCTGGTCATGTGGAGTTACATGTTCGTGTATCTTAAGATTTATGACCATGTATATTACCTGTGTAAGTCTCTATGCTTGTGTAGGATTACGAATTCAGGTGTTTTTTATTATACACGATCTCTCACACACTTATATAAGTAATCGTGTATATTTCAGAAACCCTAAAATTTACTATAAAAGGACGTGAGTGGGGGGAAATTGAGGAGAGCTGAATTCTGCAACAAATTTCAAATGTGAAATATCTACAGAGGATATGATTTTGATCAAGTGATAGGGAAAACATAAATATTACATCAAAAGATCTATTAGATTACAACATCAAACCTCAAACTTGCAAAAACACCCAATATGAGAAAAAAAAAAAGAGATTTAGAATTATGAACTCTTTGCTTTTTATTAGTTTCCATGTTTGTTTATATTTGAATTCATTTTCTATTATGAGTAACTAAACGAGTTTAGTGTCTAGATGTGATGAACCTTATTTGGGATAACATTATGTTTTAATGTTTTATTCAACGTAAATAAGTTGATTGATTATTGCAATCCAATTATGTGTTTTATGCTTAATCTAATATATCTAGAATATTAGTATAGAATTTGATTTCATATGATTGAGATTAAGAAGTCCTTTTGTTTCAATAGATTTACCATAATTGAAAGGAATTGATTGCAAACCTAGAGATAGGTCAACATAAGTCCTCTAGATTAGGGTCAAACATAATAAGGAAATTCATAAATTGATAAATCAATCTTAAGGATTTTAACTAGAAAGATTTATATTAATCAACTGATGGATTAGTTGTTAATAGTTTCAAAAGAGTTATGAACATAAGATAGGAATTTTCACGGTCCAATATTCAATAGTATGACTGCTTGATAAAAGGTTAATAACCTAAAGATTCTTATAGGGATTCATCACTTAGACACTACTATTTGATATAAAATTTTCTTCGTATTTTACTTATCCTAACATTATAGTTAGTGATTCTTAAGTTAGTTATTTTTATCTTTAATTTTAATTAAAATATAAAATCTAATTCTTAGGCTAGATAATAGAAAAAGGGTAATTACTAGAACTTATAGTCTTCGTGGAATAGACCTCACTTACCTGTGCTAGCTACAACTGCATTGTGCACTTACAGTATTTCAATATTGGTATAGGAATAACCAATCACTTGCTCTTCCACTCCAAGCTTCTTCTTTCCCTGTAATTGAGTTTAGCTAAGATTTTACTTAAGTTCTCCTCTAAAAGTGTAGGCTTGTTGTTACTTGCTTGAGTAGCATATGTGCATGCATATAATTTAATGATGAACAAAGCAATAGTTGGCTATATCTTGTTAGTTATAGTTAATGTTATTTATGGATCGTTTGTTATATTAATGTGAATTTGGAGAACTAGGTTGTGGTTTCATAGGGGCAACTGTCAACTACATCGTGCACTTGTAATAAAATTAATATTGGTATAGAAATAACCAATCAAGCTTTTGACATTGTTTTCGGGGACAGTGATATTAGGAACATCAAGATGTTATTACTCTAGTCATTATTTTTTATGTTTATTTTATTTTTATTATATCATGTTCTATTATTGGCTTATTCATTTATTTATCTTTTGAAATTCTTTACATTAACAGTGTGTTTGTGGTTTTTTTAGGAATTAAGGTTTAACGTCATCACAACAACTCATAATGGAAGGATGAAGTAAACAATACTCTTATGGGAGCTACGATGTGTCTTCATAGTATATAACATCACCACATGGTAGAGAGAGGTTTCCTCACATATTTTCAGAGACTCAATTGGTATCCATGCCATGTTGCAACATTTATGGGAGTAACCATTACAATCATAAATGTCGGACACCAACCTATATGTGAGAGCAACCAAGCATGTACAACCAAACTCAAGGTGCAGCATACGAGAATGGTTGTAATTCAGAGTGGAGCAATTCTTATGCTTATGGATGGAATGATTAAGCTCTAGTTGAATATTTATAGTGCCAAGAACCTCAAATTAAGGAGCCAACTCTGGAAGATATGATGGCTAGTTTTATTCAAGAATCAATCATAAGGCATTAGGAAACACAGGCTCATATACAAAATATGATGAATTAGATTGATTAGTTGGAGAAGAAAATATCTGACAAGATACAAGGAAATTTGCTTATTCCTACTAAAACAAAAAATTTGTTTATTCCTACTAAAACAAATCCTAAAGAACATGGAATAAAAATCACCCTTAGGAGTGGAAATGAACTCTAAGAAGAAGAAGTAGTAGTAGTAGTAGAAGAAGAAGAAAGCATTACAAATAAAGTAATGGAATGCCTTACCGAACTTAAAGTTAGCCTACATGAATTTGAACAAATATTTTCTTCACCTGAATATCTTGAGCATAACATATAATACTTTTTGAGCCTATTACTGCAGCAGAGTGAAGAAAGGACGGAGGTTGGGTTTATGGATGAAGTGGCATTCCAAGAAGATGAGGAGGTAACTATTGTTGTTGTAGAGGAAGACAAAAATATGATTGAGGTAGCAGATGTAGAAAAAGAGGAAGTCTCCATCCAAGAAGAGGAAGTAGAGGAGTGGAAAATGATAATTGAAGAAGAAGATGAGCCAAAAGCTTTTGTCTAAGAAGAGAAAGAAGAATAATGGACAAAGGTGGTTGAGGAAGAACTAGTGGAGGAACCCAACAAGGAAACTACTGATGAATCATTGGTAGCCACCTTAAGTACAGAGAGTTCCTACTTCCTCCAAGACAAACTGCTTGATCAACAAAAGATTCAGGGACTTTCATTAACCCTTATTTTATTAATAGTTTGTCATTAAAAAGAACATTAATGCAATTGATAGGATTTATTAATTTGATAAATTATGCTCTTGCTATTATCTTGCAACAGGTGACTTACTTACAAGCTAAAAAACCTTTTTTTAGAGAAAGGGTTGGAAGCAAGCCACTAATCATAGACCTAGGATGAGACTAACGTACAAGGTACATCGAGCTAACGATGTTAAACAAGTGCTACATGAGAGGCAACCCATAAATTAGTATAGTTTTATTTTAAATTTTAAATTTTTATTTTCATGTTTAGTAATTATTTTATTTTTCGTTTTTAATTTTTTTTATTGTTTTTATCCCCCTTTTCTTTCTAATTTGCAAGGATGTTAGTCTAATATTGGATGGATCAGAATAAAAAAATTGTCTTACTTAGGAAATTAGCTTTTAACCTTCTCACTTATTCTATGTGCTTATATTATGTGTAGCACCCTACCCTCTCAAGACATATACCAAACATCCTAAGTGATGTCCGAGTGCGATTCACACAAGGGTGACATGTTAGAATGGTCAACACTCGAAAACCCAGTACAATTTTTTTTCAAAAATATCAACCGCGTATACGGAAATCAATAATCACATTTATTATTATTACACTCAAGATCATTCTTATTAACAAACCTTTCCACTTTGGAAAGTTATTACAAAACAGAATATTCAAATATACATGTTACAATAATTGCAGAAGACTCAATTTGATACAATAATAAGAAAATACAAACGCAGACGCAAACTGATCTCGACCTCTACCTCTTACTTGAATGCAGTGGCTATACTCCCGTTTGCCCAACGGGGTAACTCTTCTGAGCCTAAAAAATATTACAAATTTTGGATGAGTTTTGCGAACTCATTGAGTGACCATCATCGATGGCTTACTTTTCACATTATACATACAATTTAAATATTCACATAATTCACATCATTTCATTATTAATCATATTGAATCACAAACACTTGATCAATCATTTCACATTCAAAAGTAATTTAAAACCATTATAATCATTAATATTATACATATGCAGTGCACATGAGATTCACTTTCAATTTGTTACTTTGTTGTGACTGAGTATTTTTTTTACTGGCCCATATCTCTTAGTGGATACCGGGCTGGATCAAATAATGTCCCATATCCTTTAGTGGATACTGGGTACATTCACAACTGAGCCTGAGGCTTTTATCACATATCGAGCTTTAAGCTCTTTTTCACTAACGACACCAATCACAACTGCCTTTATCTTTCATGCATTGATGTAATGGAATATATCAATCACATATACTCAATCAGTCACTTTCTTTCAATTTACACATTTCATCAGACCTAAGTCTGGAATTCAACATTTAAGTTGAGCATACACTTATTTCTTATTCACATACAAGTAGTACTTCAATAACACATTTATGCATCAAGTCTCGGACCTTCATTGTCCGACATCAACATAAGCAAATCACATTTATATAAATTATATTCACATTGCATAATAATCATAACCGTAGTCATGCAATGCAAAAATTGAAATCAAAACAAAAATAAATTGAGATCATCTAGGTCGACTCACAGTACGCTCCAGATTAGCATTTGCTTCCAAGTTCTGAAAACTTCTGAATGCAGACGTTTATCTTGCACATCCAAATTATGCAATATAAACATTACACACACACATTAATAAATTTGCAGAATTGTAAGCATTTATTTATACCAAATTTTTATATGAACTATGTACAATACATGGTTAATGACAATCATGGGTATATTATCCAATTACACAACTTATGCTCATTTTCATTTTATAATTCAATCACTTATCATTTATTTTCTAGCATTATTTTCTCTCATAATAACAATTTCTCATTCACTTTAACTTGATACTCATTACTCCTCTCTTTTGAATCATAACTACAATCATATGAATATCTTTATTCCCAATAAACTCATACCTTTGGTACTTTGATATCAAAAATTCATTCATTAATATTATTCCAACATTACAAGATCACACATTATCCAAACTCTCCTTTCTTCTTATAAATTTCTTCAAATTCCAGACCTTCGGGTCAATTTTTCATGAACATTTTGACAAGGAAAATGGAGTAATTTGGCAACATTTCCTTCTAGAAAGTTATTCCCCCATTGGCTTAAGTTTCTAATGACACCAAGATAATTCCATTTGATTCAGTAATCCTAAAGTTATACTCCAAACATTTGCAGAATATTCTCATTCTGAAATAGTACACTATACTCCACTTTCATCCTGAAATTGAAAGTCTTAGAGACTAAATTAAAATTATACTTCTTTAAATAATTTGTAGCCCTATGTCTCTAGTTTACTCCAAAGCAAAAATCATCTCATTTGGATGTCTAAAGAAGAAGTTATGGTCAAAAGAAACAAGACTATTCAGTTTGCAAAATGCTTTTGGGTGCACAACTAAAATTAAGTCACGGTTAACTATTAAAGCGCACAGTGTCATGATGTGACAATTAAACATCATAAAAAAATTAACACTTATGGGAGTAAGGGAGAAAATTCACGGGTGTGATAGACTCACGGGTGTGCAAGAAAATCTCACGCTTGTGCAAGAGTCACAGGTATGAGAAAAACTCCCGCTCGTGCTCACTCAATCAGACCCATACCATAATTTTTGCTCAATCTCTCCCAAATCATTTCAGATGCCAAGATTTTTGGTGGTGTGTTACAAGTCCAATGGTTCAAGTCCCATGTCATTTGGAGGTCGGGAGAGCAAGATATGGAAAAAATATTGAACGATGTTCAATTTTCTTTAGCCACAGAAGTCGCAATCGTGCTCATCTTGCTTACAACACAATCGTGACTCTCCAGCCAAAAGAGGAAAGTTGCAATTGTGCTTCTGCATGATTTCACTTTCCCACTTCCTCTGCACGACCGCGATTCTTCTTCTCTTCAGATACTGCGATTTTCTTCTCTTCTCCCCCCTTTTCTTTAATCAACATCTTTAACTTATATTAACCCCATTTTCGACTTCCACTAAACTCAAACCATTCAAAAACAAATCCAAAATCCATGACTTCTCTTCGAAACCAAAACCAAAAATAAAATCATTCTCTCATATTCTTCATTTTTATGTTTTCTCCACTAATGCATTTCTTCTTTCATTTTTCTACATATTCATTTTCTGCATTCTCCTTGTTTTCTTCCTCTAACTTTCATTTTCAACTCTTCTTTCAGCTCAACTCATTATTAAACAAATTAAAAGCCATAATTAACATGAAATATCAAAAACATCTCATATTCACGCAACCGAAAAGAAAAACTGAGCATATATATGAATATCAACTTTCATAAATTTCTGCACTAATTCCATACACTTTTTGTCGATCTTTTAACTCCAAAATTCATTTTAACACCATCTCATAACATTTTTTTATCATCAAATACTTAAAAACCACATATCCATATTTTCATCTTAAACCTACGATGTTCATGAAAATAACAATTTTCTCATGATCATGAAATGATAAATAAATCACCATTTTGTTTCATAAACCAACAACTCAAAAGGATTAACAAGATATTTACTTGTTAAGACTCCAAATTCATCAAAGTCTCAAGAAGCCCTAATTCCTTTTGCAACCATGTACATCATCTTGAGGTAAAAGAAATAGATATCAAAGTAGGAGTGGTAATAGATAGAAGAAAGCAAGATTTAACTTTGGTGAAGGTTTGAAGAAAAACTCTGTGTAAAGGAACAAGCTTGAAGAAGACAACCACAAAGAAGATGTTTTTAAGACAAGAACAATACTTGGTCTTTCAACATTAAGAAAATTTAACTTTAGACTTGGACACTTGTCCACTTCTTAAGGACCTTAGCCAATTTCCCTAAACTAACTAGTTCTATTTGAACTAGTTCCATTAACTCCCATCTTTTCATTACAATTATCTCCTATTTCTTCAATAGCATTACACTCATTTCTATTTTCCATACATCAATTTCCTTGCCAATTGGCATTTTTCCTAGTACAATAATATTCAACATTTTTGGAAATTATTTCTAAAATTCACCAAAATTCTAAATCTACAATTACACTTTCCAATTAAATTTTCAGTACACATAAACCACAATTCTCAATAAAATCACCTTTCTCATATAAGTTAATTATAACCGGAATGCTAATGAATGGATGTACAATCATTTTAATGTGGGGAAAGGGTTAATGATTTTAATAATTTTCTTAAGCTTATTATAATCTTAATTATTAAATTTTAAGAATTGATATCTTAACTTAATTGAAATCGGTCAATAAATATTGTATTTCATTATTGAATACTAATTTGAATTAGTATGAAAAAGGATGATAGTTGGAATAAAATTGCCTTTATAAGTCATATTTTTAATTATCTTTGAAGTAATCAAGTTGAATGAAATCACACACTAGTTACATACATTAACCTATCTTTTTTGTGAGCTTTTACGCCTAAAATTAAATTTTGAAAAAAAATTAAGCTCTTTTTATTCTTTCACGAGTATTATAGTGCATTGTTGAATGATTCTAGAACTTGCTTTTATTATGCATATTTAGACCATGGTTGTTAAATTAGAAGCATTGAAATGATAAAGACACTTAGATTCAACAATTTGTTATAGCCTATATTTTTTATAATTACCTTACCTTATTTTATCCTTTACGAATAACCAAGTTGAGCCTTAGCCTTTTTCATTGATTTTAACTAAATTATTAACCTTATCCTATTCTTCATTAGAGCCTTTTTATTATTTTGAACCCTGAAGGTTATTTACATTGCTGAATGTTTGAAACTTCAAATTTTGATAGGTTTAATATCCTTTTAATTATGATACATGATGAATGCTCCAAATTGTTTTGATTAAAAAAATGAGCATAAAACAAGAAAATAAGAAAAAAATACCCAATAGGTTATGATGAAAGGACCTGTGTGTATTGTGAACAAGTTTCATACAATATTCTCATTTGTAAATTTCCTCCACATCACCTTTTTATTATCCCAATCATATCAGACCTAAGCATCATTACAACCCTTATAAAGAACTTTTGATTTTTGTTTCTAGTTTATATACAAGTGGTTAAGATGTGAAAAAAATTGCAAGCCTATAGTAAGATTTCTCCTATGCATTGATTGAGAGTTTAATGCTTTTCACCCTAAACACTTAAGTGTATTGAGTTAAATCTTGGTGGGGGTGTAAAGGTTTATGTTTTAGATTTTAATGAGGTTATTTATGTGATTACTATTAATATTGACTTAGGAAGTTAGTTTTAGGATAACTTGACTATAATTGTATGTTAATTTAATTTAATATGATATGATAATTTAATTTAATATGATATGATGATTTCTAGTATAAATCGACAAGTTAAGATTAATGAAGGATAAATATTGTAAATTTTATAATTTTGATTATGATTTGCTTGAGGATAAGCAAAAGCTTAAGTTTGAGTGTGTTTGATAGATGCATATTAGACTATATTTATTCACCCATATTTGATGTATTTTGCTTGATATTTTGTAATTTTGTTATATATTTGGTACTTAATTTTCTATAAGTGCATTTATAAGTTATAATTGCCTTCATAAATCAAAAGGAGAGGAATTTGGGTGAAATTATGGCATAAAAAAAGATTTGAAGCAATTAGGGATACACAATTATGTATGTGGCTGTGTCAGTCTCTCAAAACTTGTAAAGTCATGATTTTAAGTGTTTTTGGAGATAAACAATTTGATACAGGTCCATATCTCAGACCATGTATATCCTAGGAACCCTAAATTTGGCTATAAAAGGACACGAGTGAAGGCAAATTGGAGGAGACTTTTAGAGGCAATTCTAGAGATAAAGATAATTTAGAAGGGGTGTTATTGATCCAGAGACGTGGAAATCGCGAAGAAATCACCAACAGATCCAATAGTTTACAACATCAAACATATACTTTGTAAGAACATTTGATAGAAAAGAAGGGAGATTTAGAATTATGAAATCATTGTTTTCTATTCATTTTTCTTTTTGTTTATGTTTGATTTCGTTTTCTATCATGTGTAACTAAACATCTTTAATGTCTAGGTGAGATGAACCATAGTTTGTGCTATAACATATTTTTATTTTGCATTCTAGTGCAATTATTTCGATTGATCTATTATGATTCAATTACGTGATTAATATATGTTCAAATATAATTTCATAACACAGAGATTGAGAAATCTTATATATAGGTAGATCTACTGTAATTGAAAAGAGTTGATTACGAACCTAGAGATAGATGGACATAAATAATTTGGATTAGGGTCAAAACTAACAGCGGAATTTGCAAATTGATAAATAATTTGGTAAAGAGTTTCTTATTGTTTGGTGTGATGATGAAACAATCTCTATTTCCTTTCCCTTTAAACTTCAGACACTAGCCTCGTAAATATGAGCTTGAATATGACTTCTTGTTTAGGGTCACTCCATCTTCTTTGTAACATCCAATCTACCATCTCCTTCCAAGTTGAGACTGAGCAAGTTAAGGAGAATAGGTTGAGCAGTCTCCTCTATAAATGCCATGTATAGTCATAACTAAAGAAAAGATGATCATTTGTCTTAGTTAAGGAGTTACATAAAGTACATTCTACAGATGAGATGGAAAGAATTATTCTATCTTTGGTAGATAATCTCTTATGAATTGCTAACTAGAAAATAAAACTTGTTTTTTGAATTGCTTGAGGGAACCTTACAAGTTTGAACCATGGGATAGTTACATACCTTTGCCTTAAGAAATATTTGCATAATCTATTAGCATGTATTATAGTGCATTTTTTAGGCTATATATACAATCGCCTAAAGAAAAGGTTCTTAATTTCTCTTATACAAAATTGTCAAGCTCTTTTTGGTCTATTGATCAATGCTAAAATCATTATCCAAGATCACTTATTTCACTGTAGCTTATAATAGAATGTGTATCTTTAGATGAAGGAACCTATCTTGCTCCATCAATGTAGATCACTCCATCTATCAATCTAGAATTTGTTGTTGGATTCATCATCTAATTTAGTTTTAAAACCAATCCCTCACTTGTGCTCTTAATCTCAGCAAATGAGTCATTATCTAGAAAGCATCTTGTCTTGGCTTACAAGTCCAAAAATCCTATTGTTTCAAATGGTAAGAGTGCATCGATCTAACCTGTAAAGATTCCTTGTCAGTAAACAATCTCCAAATTCTTTTAATTAGGAGTCATGCATTCCTAATCTCATTTAACTAAACTTGGACTTCTTTGTATTTTTTTTATATAACATCTATTTTTATATGAAAACAAATATTCTATTACTAGATGATCTTTGTTATTGGATGGCAATGCTACCATACCAATAAGTTAAAAGGTGTGGCTGTTAATTTATTTACTCATTTATTTTTTGTAACCAAATCTCAGGAACTTAGAATTAGCTTGCAATTTGAAATATCTACGGAGAGAGAAGAAAATGCTATTGTATTATCATCAATTTAATACGTAGGGATTGTAGTTAACAATATAATACCTTATTATCATCTGTTATTCTAATCAATTAACTCAGATCGATACCCCACTAATGTTTATGCTAGTTCCATGTTTTAACTGTGAAATAATTAAATATAGGCTTAAAATCTTTTACAAATTAATACTAGTATTTATTGGGCCATTTTGTGGTTTTGTTGATAAAGATGAAAATCCACTACCAATATCTTAATAATTATCTTAATAATTACTAAGGAGGTGCTTGGTTGATGGGTTTGGGAAGGAGTTAATGGGTATGAAATGAAAAGTAAGTGGTTGGTTGTTGGTTATGATTATAGGGGTAATGGTTTGATATCTTACTTTCGGCGAATCCTCCATACCTCCATTTGGTGAAGGAATGAAATTTATTCCTTAGTAGAGACTTGTTTTACTAATTAATTAATTAAAATATAATTAATCTACAATATGATTAATTAAAATAATAATATTAATTAATTAAGTGCATTATAATTAATTAAAATGTAATTAGTTAAAATATAATTGATTCATTAATTACAATATAATAAATAATTATTTAACTAAAATATAATTAATTAAAATAAAATAAAATAATTAATTAATTACTATAATTAATTAAAATATAATTCATTCATTAATTAAAATACTGTAATTAATTATTTAAAATA
>JANVCL010000214.1:25523706-25535807 GCA_026546855.1 Erythroxylum incrassatum | reverse complement strand
TAATTAATTAATTACAATATTCTAATTAATTAATATATTGTAATTAATTAATTACATTATTTTTTACAAACCAACCACTATCAATGGTAACGGTAATCATTCTTTTCTCTTAACCAACTATCATAAGTATAATGATAATATCTATTCTTATTCCTCACTATATTTATTCTCATTCTTATTACCATTCCCTCGTACAAACCAACCGCCCCCATAGACTAACATTTAATGCTTATTATTATTATTATTTAAAATTTCTTAACATAATAAATATTTAGTTTGATATAGTTGAGATCCAAAATTCAAGAAGATGTTTTTGGTCTTAGAATAATAAATTTTGGACAAGTGTAGATGGGATTAAGGAGATGTTTTCAGCCTTAATTAAAATAAATTCACATAGTAAGGATTTGATTTTTATAATTAAAATTTCTATGAAATAAGAGAGGTCTATCATATTGTATTCATCACAATTTATATGAAAAAACGGTATAAAATGAGATTTCTCTTTCAATTTAAAATTATGTAAAAAATGGACTACTCAATTTCAACTATACAATATAAAATGGTAATAATTTGTAAGAAAGTGATGACAAAATCCTTCTTATAACTTAGAAATTAATGAAAATTAGGAGAACATTTTTTAAGAAAATTTTTGAAAGTAAATAAAAAAGGCGATGATGTTTTATAATGGGTATTAGTGATATCACAAAAATATGTAGTAATTAATATATATTTATAGCAAAAAAAAGTCATAAAAATAAGGCTTTAGATCATTCCCCTAAGAGATTTCGATTTAATAGGACAAAACCAAATAACCGCACATTGACACTTCAAAATTATAAATTTTGACATCATTTCCTTGGACATTGAGTTTAAGGATGACAATTTTGGCTCGACTCAACCCAATTTAGCTTGGATTGATTGGTTTAAGGGTCGAAATGGTTTGATCTAATCGGGTCACAGATCGAGCTCGGGCCAGATCGGGGCGACTTTTGGCTTGATCGAAATGACAAAACAATGTTATTTTATAAAAAAATGATGTCATTTTTTTAGAAAAAGGATGAGCTGGACTGATCGGTCAGCTCCAATCCGTCGGGCTACGTGCCAATCTATTGGCCAATCAAGGGTCGGGCTAGCTTAGGCCCAGCTTATTGACTTCACGAGTTTGACCTAAACTTTTGAGAAAATAAAAAAGTAGTTGTATAGGCTTTGGTTTGGTTGGGTTTGGTTGGGTTTGGTGGTCCTCTAGTCTACCTCGCTGTTAGTCAAAAAATTCTCCGCCACCTTAACGAGACTTCTCTTCCAGTTCCAGCACACACAAGCAAACAAGAAAAAGAAAATATCAAAGGGAAGAGTCGCACTTATTTTTATAACCTTTTCTCCACCTAATATATCTGACCATATTAATTATTAAATACAACTCTTAATACTTTTCTTTTCATACCCGGCGATCTGAGAGTGCCATTTTCTTATTTCTCCGCACCACACACGCACTATTACCTCTATACATACACGTCTCTCTTTAGACACGTACAGTCACGTACATACATATACACATATACATAGAGAGAGCATAGTCTGTGAGAAAAATAATGGTTCAGATGAAGTACTTGGTAGAGGTGGAAAAGGCCAAGGAAGGTGGTGATGGGAAGCCTTCGGTGGGGCCTGTTTATCGGAGTGTTTTTGCTAAGCATGGATTTGCTCCTCTTCTTCCCGGGATGGATTCTTGTTGGGATATTTTCCGGTTCGTTTTCTCTAATCCTCTTCTTCTCATTTTTGTTTGGTTTATGGGAAAAATATTTTCTTTGGTGTTTGGAGAATGGGTTCCGGCTTGTAGAAAAAGTCAACTCTTGTTGTCCTTGCTTCTGTTGCAAGAGTAAACGTATCTTGGAGCGATTTGGAAGCAGGATTAGTTTACTGGTTGATATTTTGGTGTTTTTATAGTTGTTTTTTACTGACTGATTTTCGGGTACCTTTAGCATTCACTCCCCTTGTTCTTTCCGTTAATTAGAAAATAAGACAAATTCCTTATTTGGTGCAAAAGTTTGTTCTTTTGGGGAATTCTAGTTCAGTTTCTCCTTGGAATATATAATTATGTATAGTTTTAATGGAAGACCAATTTACTTTTGTGCTCTATACATTTGTTCCATTAGTACACTAACTTTAATTAGATTTGTACAATATGTTGTCCTTCACGTTCTGAAATTTCCACTTCAATTAGAGCGTCCCTTAAATACCCCGAAACCACTTAACACTGATTTGAACCGTTTTGCTTCTTACAGGACAAGTGTTGAGAAATATCCCAACAGTCGGATGCTTGGTCGCCGAAAGATTGTTAATGGGAAGGTATTATTTTGTAGTCTTTTTTTTATAGAAAAAAATCTCTTTGTACCTCCTATTTGTGTATCTTGCCATTGCAGCTCTTTTAGTTGCTAAAACTTGGAATTGTTGGCTATTTGTTTTTCAGGCTGATAAATATGAGTGGCAAACCTACAAAGAAGTATATGATTTGGTAATTAAAGTTGGGAATTCAATCCGCAGTTGTGGTGTCGAACCGGTAAAGTATCATTTGTTAGCTAACCTGGAGTTCGTATCTGAAATTTGAGCATTAATTGGTTTTGTCTGTTGATGATATGTAGGGAGACAAGTGTGGCATTTATGGTGCCAACTGCCCAGAGTGGATTATTAGCATGGAGGTAACTCATTACTGTTGTCATTAGCATTACTAGTTTTGTCCAATTCAATGGAAAGCTTTTCCTCTTCTGTGAAGAGCAAAACTTGCTGGGAGACTCTTGTTGTCCAAAACCTTTTGTTCTAGGATGAGACTGCGTTCATCAAAGAATCTGTTTTTAACATTTCAGGAAGCTCTCAGTGGTATGAATTCTGAGTGCACATTGCTTCAGATGCCATTTGAAATGTCAGGCTAGGGGACAGAAACATCTTAATTGCTGATTAGTATTTTCTCAGTAATAGGCTTATACGTGTAATTGTCTGATACTTTTTTTATTTTATGCTTCCCCAAGCTATTAATTTGGTGTGCTTTGTTTTTCAACTGTGACTGATAAGCAAAAGGGGAAGGGTAAATAGATTCGTGTGACTCCTGAATGTCAAAGATATATCGCATTTTTATTCTTTTGTTGTTACTGTTGCAGGCATGCAATGCCCATGGGCTTTACTGTGTACCTTTGTACGATACTTTAGGTACATAATTCTCTTTCAATTTGATAACTCAAAACATGTGACTCTTTTTCATGTGTCAATGAATTTAGAGTAATTTTCTATTGAAACATTGTTACTACTTGCTAGTGTGTCATGTTCAAAGCTTGAATGTAAACTTGTGTGCTTGTATTGTAACTTAAAATTTGTTATCCTGACAAATTACCTTTTTCACACTCTTGAATCCATGGTCTATTAGGTGCTGGAGCAGTGGAGTACATTATATGCCATGCAGAGGTCTCAATTGCTTTCTCAGAAGAAAAAAAAATTCCAGAGGTATGCTTTGTTGTCATTTACTTTTGAATACTGTCGACAAAAAAAAAAAAATCCATTTGGATATAGCTCTGAAACTCACATTTTAATGATATTTCAACTCTTTTAAATTGGCTACAAATTTGGGTAACATCATCCAGAGTTGGAATTAATAACTCAGAAGATTTCTTGAAGTTCTCTTCATTTATCTGACCTGGCAGAGATTGCTTTATGGTGTTTATTTTTTATTAGAGATTTCATTTTTATATTCTAATAGCATCCTTTAGTGATCTTAAATTCTCTCTTTCTCTACCAGCTATTGAAAACATTTCCCAACTCAACACAATACTTGAAAAGTAAGTGGGTCTTTTAAGGTTTTGCTTTTCCTTGTCAAGTTTTTATGAAAGTGATTGTGGTTACTATATTATGCAGGAATTGTGAGCTTTGGTGAGGTCACTCAGGAACAAAGGGAAGAGATTGTGAAGTTTGGTTTGGAAGTTTACTCTTGGGATGATTTTTTAAAACTGGTATATTGCTGTGCTACTTTACTTGAGGTTAAATGTTGCATTTATGGTAGATTGCATAACCTAGTGAACATTTTTTCCAACATCATCTTAAAAATGTTAAAGGTAATTGTCTGTGGTGTATGTAATGTGCTTCATTCGAAATCATGAAGTTTAAGACTTCAATTATTTCTTGTTAGTGTTCTAAGACCTGATCCAGTCCATCCATATCAATTTGGAAACCCAAGATCGATATGGAGTCCTTGTCTATTCACGGACGAAAACTAGCATAAAGAAACCCATCTGGGAAAGTCACAGTTGAATTGGGTGGCAAACCCTCTCAGTTCAATAGGCAATTCTCTATTTCTTTTCATTAAATTCACACAAAGTTAATATCCTATATAGAGGAGCTATGGTTCTCAAAAGAATGCTTGATGTGATCTCCAAAACAAGAAACTTTATAGAAATGAAATTCTACCCAAATCACAATTCTGCAATTTGTTATGCTACCAATTTTCAAACATCAAATAACCTACTTTCAGTGGTTGTCAGCCATACTTATTGGTTGTGTTCTACCTTGTCACATACGTCATCATCCATTGCATTTAACTTCCGTCTCAATAGTTCTGCCTCATCTCAGTTGTCATGCATTGTCATTGATATCTCTCTAATATTTGAACCCAATTGAAAATAAGAAGACAAATGGAAGGAACTTGTGCTTTTGTACTTTAACAAGCCAACGGCATAACCCAGAAGAGAACACTTTGCTTGTATAAGACCACAAAGCGTAGGTTTGAATGAGAGGGAGAGGGAGAGTGGTGAGATAGCTATTAGAATAAGAAAATGTTTTCTTCATTGACATTATTTGTGTTCAGCCCTATCTTGTACCCTGCAGTTCTAGAATGGTAGATCCCATCTTACACCTCTTGTTACTGCCAATCTTTCCATCTGAGAATGAAAACTTTTTCACATTGCCATTTATAGCCTTTAAGGTCTCTTAATGTCTTTAACGTTTAATAAATGGGGAAGCTCTCCTTAGATAGGTAACGCAATTTATTTAAATAAAAGTCAGCCCTCATATTAAGAGTGTTCAAAACTCCCTAATTTATTAGATTACGAACTTTATGTATATCTAATTCCAATCTTGCGCTTTTTTAATATTTATCTTGTAATCACTTGGTTATATCTTCATTAGTTTTTCATTTCTTTTTCATTTGGCAGGGATAGCTAATTTGGCACTCATATGATTTGATATCTTTTCTTTTCAACCTTTTATTTATTACAAAACCATAAGGTCAATCTACTTGAATCTTTGTCCCTTAACCCCTGCATCAATACCCTGCACTGTCTCTTAAACTCTGCTTCATGTTTTTCATTTTTCTTATTTTTTCTCTACTGCATTTGGAAATGGATTCCATCTTAGTAATATCTCTACTAAACAAGACAGTATTGAGATTGGGACACAGTTGAGGGTGTTGTTCTGATCCATTGGATATCAGTAGCTTCATTATTTTCCTTTTAATTATTAAACTAAGGAAAATTGCTCTTAACTTTTTTAGCTTCATTATTTTCCCTTTAATAATTATCTTAAGGAAAATTGCTCTAACTTTTTGGTTTTTCACCTTTTTTTTAGCTATTACTCCTGATTGATCCTTGGATGAAACTAAATGACCATTCTATGTTGTGACAGGGTGAGGATAAACACTATGATCTCCCGCTGAAAAAGAAAAGTGATATTTGTACAATTATGTATACTAGTGGAACAACTGGAGATCCCAAGGGAGTAATGATCTCAAATGATAGCATTGTTACTATTGTATCTGGTGTGAAGGCACTGCTAGAAAATGTTAATGAAAAGGTGATTATCTCGGTCATATCCTAGGTTTTGTGAGTATACAATCAAAAGTGTAGTTATTTTTGGACCCTGAACTGGCTTGTGAACAATGTGCATTTGTTAACTTCTCATACTACATTTTTTAAAATGAGAGTTCATGTCTAATTAAATCCTTGTCTATCAATTTTACAGCTGACCACTGAGGATGTCTATCTGTCATATCTACCTCTTGCTCATATCTTTGATCGAGTAATTGAGGAATTCTTTATATCACAAGGTGCCTCCATAGGGTTTTGGCGAGGGGTAAGCATCATAACACTCAAAAACCATTTATATGGTAACCATCACCGAGATTGATTTTATTTTAAGTGTGAATGGATGGTTGCCATGTTTTCGCAATAAGGTTAGATTACTAAATAGGACATGTTTTCAGGATGTAAAACTTCTTCTTGAAGATATTGGGGAGCTAAAACCAACTATTTTCTGTGCTGTGCCACGTGTATTAGATAGAATATATTCAGGTAAAACTCCTGACCATGATGCTATCTTGATTATGATTGTTATTCTTTTGTACATATTGATGGAAGTAAACCTTAAGATAGTACTATTTTGCCTCCTTGGATGAGTACTTAAACACTCATTGTCCAGTTGGAAAAAAAGTGAATGTATCCTTTACTATCTCCTGATGAACGAGGCGGCATTACTCATGTTCTTGTGTTTGATTCACTAGTCATGATGCTGTTTATAGTTGGAGTGCTTCTCTGAGGCATGAATACTAGGTTAGAAACTTCCCAACTTGGCACAGATATGCCAAGGAATGACAATGCTAAAGAATTACACTTTGTGATCCTTCGTTTATTGTAACCTTGTCAACTGCTGAATGTGATGAAAATAGTTTTCTATGTTATTTTACTCTCATCAAATACTCTGTATCGTGAGATGGATCTGTTTTCATGCTTTGTGCATTTACAGGTTTGACTCAGAAGATTGCTGCAGGGGGTTTGTTAAAGAAGACATTATTCAATGTGGCGTACTCCTAGTAAGTTGGATTTTATAGTCAAAGACATTTAGGTAAAATGATACATAACAATGTTCATTTTTGCTCTCTTCCTTCAAGGTATGTTAAATGTTCTTATCTAATCCTGCACAAAAACATAAAAGTAAAAACAAAACAATACTATCTTCTTTGTATTCTTATTCATTACAATCAAATTTATTAAACTGCATATCTCTGGCTTACATATGTGAATTCTTTTTACTTGTCTGATACAGTTTTAAATCAGTTTTATTTTATCTATCTAAGTGGTTATCTGGTTGTTTCTCCATTTGCTGTTATTAATTTTCCATGTTTTGACAAACACCAAATTCTAACTTAATTTGGCAGCAAATTAAATTATATGAAGAAAGGAAATACACATTTTGATGCATCTCCACTCTCAGACAAAGTTGTCTTTAACAAGGTAATTTTCCTTCTTTCCCTTTGGCAGAACTTGTTATAACATATTATTGGGTGTGATAAAATTGTGCTTATATTTTGAGATTTCATTAGTTTTATGTCATCCTCAGGTAAGGCAGGGGTTAGGAGGAAATGTACGGCTTATCCTATCTGGAGCAGCACCTCTTGCTACCCATGTTGAAGCTTTCTTAAGGGTGGTTTCTTGTGCTCATGTACTGCAGGGATATGGTATGCAGTTCAAATAAACTCTGCAATGCAGCATCTTAATTTTCACTTTTCCTTTTGTCATCGACTCTCTCACGTTTTGCTGCCATCAGGGCTAAGAAAAGAAAATTATACTTTTGGTGTTGCAGGGCTGACAGAAACCTGTGCTGGCACTTTTGTCTCTCTACCAAATGAGATCTCAATGCTTGGCACTGTGGGCCCACCTTTACCAAATGTGGATATTTGCCTAGAATCTGTTCCTGAGATGAACTATGATGCCCGTGCAAGCACACCACGTGGAGAAATTTGTATAAGAGGAAATACCCTGTTCTCAGGTTACTACAAACGTGAGGACCTCACAAAAGAGGTCCTCATTGATGGGTGGTTCCATACAGGTTTGTACCATACTATTCTTGGTGGGTAATTAACTTTCTATTGTTGGTTTATTTTTAACTCGCCATTTAAAATTTGATTTTCGCTCCAGGGGATATTGGGGAATGGCAACCAGATGGAAGCATGAAAATTATAGATCGTAAGAAGAACATATTTAAACTTTCACAAGGGGAATACGTTGCGGTTGAAAACCTGGAGAATATTTATGGTCTTGTATCTGATATTGATTCAGTACGTCTTTGGAGAACATTTAGTATTATCAGTGCTGGTTTGACAATATTTTGCTGCCTATTACTTGGTTTTTGATTTTGTTGTATTCATTTTGCATGCTTTCTTGTTGATAAAATGCTAGCGGTCTTTCAAAGTACTGATCCAATTTTTATGTCGTCTAACATGTAAAACTGTTTTATATTTCAGATATGGGTTTATGGCAACAGCTTCGAATCTTTCCTAGTTGCTGTTGTTAACCCTAATCAGCGAGCACTTGAACACTGGGCTCAGGAAAACGGTGTGAGTGGGGACTTTAAATCACTATGTGAAAATCCAAAGGCCAAGCAATACGTACTAGGAGAGCTTGCAAAGATTGGAAAAGAGAAGAAGGTGAATACTTTTCAGTGCTTTTGACTTTAAAACTAATATAGTTACTTACTTAATCGTAACTGTTGTTTTTGGCAGTTGAAAGGCTTTGAGTTTATAAAGGCTATTCACCTTGATCCCCTCGCTTTCGATATAGAACGTGATCTTCTTACTCCAACCTATAAGAAGAAAAGACCACAGCTTCTCAAATACTATCAGGTAGATTTTATTTGTAGCAATCGGTATCATATCTATTCTTGCAACCCTCCCTTTCTTCTGACTTACGGTATGCTTTGACACAGAATGTTATCGACAATATGTACAAGGATGCAAGTAAGCCATAAAAAAGGATTTGACTAAATCAAATGATCTCCTTCCAAGCAGGGCCTTTTTCCTGTTATTTGTTTGTACATACTCTATTTGCAGACATCATCATGTGTTTTCATACAGTTAATACCAAATACCGCGTAATTAATTTTCCCCTTAATGTTTATAAACATGAAATTGTTTTATTGTTGTAATGAATGATCCAACTGAAATCGCAGATAGCACTTTTAAACTTTATATTTCCCAGTTTTCATTTGCTACTCTAAGTCTCATCATAATTTTATTCTATTTCTGGAATATACTGTTTTCTCATGTTGCTTCCGACCTTCATGTCTGCATCATCCTCTCTCGTCCCCTTTATCCCTCGCCTTCGAAGTAGTATGCAGCTAGCTCCCAAGGTAGTTCAAGACCACTCTATGTCTAATCCTGGAAAAAAATAAATCATCCCCTCCTAGTATGGAGGACATAGTCTTCTCATGGGAGATGGATCCGACCAAGATATCTAACTTGTTCGATACTAATCAAACAAGGCTGTCCAACTCTTACGGTACTGTTCTTGTTGGTTTTAACGGTCATAATAATATAGTTGATTTCAACATTTGAAAATTGAGATAAATCTTGTTATGAACTTGATTTTGACTGGAATTCTAAAGAAAACCAGTATAAAACAAGTTATCTGAAATTGTAGTGAGAATATAAGGAACTTTTACTTAAGTCATCTGCTGATCTTCCGTAATATATATATATTTTCAATTTATAATATTCCTATTCTTATCATGGCAATTATTGCTATTAATTTCGTTATTGCTATAATTTGACTTCAATACTTAAGATGCGGAATGGAATTGGTAAAGTGGAGCATTTATCGTTGTTTTAATTGCTTTTACCTCGAATTTCTTTCATCGAGAAATGAATATAATCATATCCAATTATTAAACACTTGATGCATTAGTATAAAGTTTGCAAACCTTAATGTAACTTCTCGAAAATTGAGAAGAATGTAGTTATTCAGAAAGGAAGTTTAAAAGAGGCTTGGAGGAGGCTATTTGACAATTTATCCAATGTTCTTGGGTTTTCATCATTACTATGCTAAAAGGAATTTAAAAGACAGGTTTGTTGCTATAGTGTTCTACTGATTACTTGCTCCATGTAACTAAATACAATTTAATTATGTAAAGTTTTATTTTAAGCTTCAGTGAGTTGTTTATGTTATACTAATTTATGGGAACCAATTTGTTTCGTTTATTAGACTTCTTGATATACTTGAATCAACATGAAGTACTGTTCTTTATTATTTCAAATTTATTAAGTTCTTTATTAATGTATTTAAGTATCTTAAGGAATAACTTAATGATATGTTTTAATGCAAATATATGTTGATTGTTTTAAATGGATGAACATATTCCTTCAGTAGCGAGTTATAATACAGTACTGGATAGAGGTCTGATCTAGTACCAAGTGAAGAAACGATTCAAGTTGAAGGAGTCAGTTCATTAAGAAGTCATGTTTAGAATCACTTCAATAAGACTAGATCAAGGGACATAGTAGAAAAGGGAAGCAAGTATTGTCACAATAAGTTGACCAGGAATTCTAAAGATGGAACCTCTCATTATAAGAGACACATGGAGTCGTGTAATAGAAAGAAGAACGTATTATAAGGTTAAACATTTTTGGCCCTTAATGTAATAAGATGGAAGAATGAAATGACTACCATAAGTTATGAAAGCTAAAAAGATCGTTGGTGATGAACAACCATTCTCCATTATTGATAGGAAAAACTTCAGGACGTTGCTCATCTCGATCCAATCAACCTTCAACGTCCTAACTCAGAATACGATCAAGAAAGACATCTTCAAAATTTACGATATTCATAGACGGGTAGCCATCATATTAGACATGTGGGCATTTGACACTTTAACAACATACTATATTGACAATGAGTGGACTTTATACATTCGACTATTGATGTAAATTATATTCTTTAATATTGTTACCATTTACTTATTGATTATGTTATAATTGGCATTTGTTTATATTTTTAAATGGGAGATTTATTTATGTATTAACACTGAATACAAGTGAAAAGTTGATAACTATGTTGGTGGATTGTTTAATTAACTGAAACCTCAACACCAAGCTATTTACCATAACTCTCAATAATTATAGCATAAATGATGCGATGGTCATAAAAATGTAGAACATGTTATGGGTTAAGAACTACTTGGTCAGTGGGAGATTATTGCATATATGTTATTTTGTGCCTATCACAAATTTGATTGCGAAGGACAAGTTGGAGGTGATGAGGAAACTACAGAGTTGATCTAGAATAGCTTAATGTATTGCAATGCAACACTTAAAAGAGTTGAAAATTTTGAAGAAAATGCACAATAAATACTCATTTTTGTGCAAGAAGTTGTTGGTTTTAAATTGTTCCAATAGATGGAATTTAATATTCAAGATATTGGAGTCAATAACCAATTATATTGAGGTGTTCAATAGGTTGAGACTAAGAGATTCTCAATATACTTGCCTATTGATAGAAGAGCAATGAGTGCACTTTGTGCAAAGTTAAAAATATTTTATAATGCTACTAAGTTGTTCTTAGGAACAAAATATTCAACTTCGTACAATTGTGTTAGTAGTATATGCAACATCAAAACAACTTTAACTAACTTTTTTATGAACATAAGCATTAGGATAAAAACTTATGTTGTAAAATTTTAAACACTCTTTTTATTTTATTAAAATTATTCAATTTTAACTTAAAAAAGACCTAAGTTGAGACAATCGAGCTTTAGGCAGGAAAACCTAATCTGGCTTAGGCTCAAATCATTATCCCTAACCCGATCGAGCCTTGGTTTGACGTTGAACTTGATTAATTCACTTTAGGCTAGGCAGGGCTACAACCATTGCTACTTCCTACAGTGGAGGATTGGATAGAGATGAGCATAAGAAGTTGGTGAATAAGGACCTATGTTTAGGAGCACAATTCAAATAAGGAATCATTTTAACATATATTCAACCTATGTTCTATGTTGGTTCTGTTGGACCCCGTCCCCGAGGCCCAACATTCCCAAATGTTGGACCCCGTCTTCGAGACTCAACATTCGGACCCACAAAGCATAGAGGACCCAAAACCAAAAACGTAATGACCACAAAGAAAAGGGGAAACCCAATTAGAAAATTTGGATTGGCTTTATAATAAATTTGTTCCCTCGGTTCTAACGATTCCAACGCCACTGGAATCACTCAATGGGTTAGAAATGAAAAAGTTATGGTTAAAATACTAGCGTAAAGAAACAGCGAAAACTGACCCTCTACCGACTTCAGGTCGAAGTTTGAA
>JANVCL010000214.1:25497704-25511325 GCA_026546855.1 Erythroxylum incrassatum | reverse complement strand
ATAAACAAATTATCAAACTAAAACCTCAAAATAATTTAAACATGTTTATTGATTATGAAAAAGGAATCGGGGCCCAACACTCCACCTATTATATACCTTTAAGTGTAACAATATCAAAATAAAGGATAGCTGTGAGAAATTAGGGCACCTCAAATATAATTCTTCTTGTGCTACTTTCAATAACTTATCAAAATTATCTCTATATTTCTACCAAATGCATTAGGTTAAATATTATCATCCATAGTCTCTATATAATTCCCCATATCCTATAACATTTCTTTAATTCCATCATCTACATTATCATTATTATCACTATTATCTATATCATTATTATTATCACCATCACCACCTGTATCAAGACTTCAAGCATTAATTGCTTTAAAACATTATCTATGATAAATCTACCGAGTATATAATTTATCTATGCCTTTGTCAGCACGTATCAAGTATACTGCAAAATTTACCTGACTCTGCACACTAAAATTTGTAGTTAAGGTGAGTCAGGAAATAATCCATTTGGAATGTTCGGTTAATTTTTGTAACCAAAGTTAATTGATGCAAGGAAAATATAAAAGGGATTTTTTTGGATTTTTAGCAGTTTAGAAATTGCGTAAAAGTAAACTATCAAAATAAAATAAAATAAGCAATAAAAATGATTAAATTGTCGAATATACGTAAGGTCCGGTTCTAGGTTCAATATCGGCCTAAACACGATCAAGAATATTTCATCATCCTAATGTTTTTACAACTCTCTTCAGATTATCGATCTGGGACTAATAGAATACTCTCCTAATCTCAGTTTTCCTTTAGGTTTTGTTTAATCAAGAAATGGTCATTAATTAAACCTAACTACCGAATAACCTAGGATACGATCTCTAGGTTTAATTTAACAACCATATTACGAAGTAGAAAACGATCAATATAAGCAGTAACCTCACAAGTTCAAGTTATCTAACCTAATTTATTTTGTTCCTAACGATATTGGATCATTAGATGCTACTCACAAATATAAAAAGTAACAATTACGGATTACATACAATGTTTTACCAATAGGTTCGAAATAAAACAACCAAAATAATGTATTAAGATTATTCATCCCAAAACCCAATCAAATCAACACCAACAACACAATAATCTGAAAAGAAATTACAACCTTAAAATGATAAAAGTAGTTTAACAGTGAATTGGTGTCGATATTCCCGTTGAGTCGACGTCGAGAAGCTAGCCTGCCATCTCCATTTTTATGCTCCAAGCATGAGCCATCTTCTCTATGCTTCGATGGTGAAAAAAATGAAGAAGAAGACTTAGCGCCTCCACCCCTGTTATATTTCACGCTCCTCTCGACTATTCACTGATGCGACAAATAAACCTTATGTCCACGCTATTGTTCACGTTTCTCTTCTTTTACTGTGCGTTTTGAGTAAAACGCAGACCATGCATTTTGGCGTTGAACGCAAACACACAACACTTGTGTACGTAGACGTTGTCTGTGTTTAACACAAACATGCGTAACATCGTTTTGGCCCTTTTGCCCCTCACCAGCTACTGTTATTTCATACATAATTTGTTGTTGTTTTCTGCTCCATTAAATTGATTTTTTTGCATAGCAAAAACATGCATGTGCATTGCTTTCTATGATTCTATAGCAAAAACATACATGTGCATTGCTTTCTATGAGTCTTCTTCTTTGTGTTTCATTTTTCTTATCCTCCAACCTTTTAATTTTCTTCTTCTTACTCCATGAAGACAAGAGAAAATTAATCTTTAAAAAATGACCCATATATCATTCTTTCGACTCACTTTAGCTTCTTTGCTTCTGAATTGTGCCTAAAATCACAAATGAGCCAAAGTGAGTATCTTAAGCATTTCTAAGGCATTAATCACTAAGTGTAGTATATCAAATGAATCAAAATTTAGACGCATATCAGCCTCAGATTAACAAGTAATTTTATACCACATTTAACTTTGATTCTTAAAATATAAGCAATCTATGTATTGACAATAAATTCCACATTCTAAACTCTTTTGGCCTTTTACAAATTTCATGAAAGTCTTCACTCCTTCTAAGTATTGACTGGAACATTTTCGACGAGTCATCCAACTTTTGGCCATATAGATATACAAGTTACTAAATTGCGAAATGCCATTTAAGTTATAAACATGATGGTAAATCAAAATTGACATATCAAATTTGTATTCCACCAAAAAATGAAATTGGTTGGTGGACTGTGACAACCATTGTAATAAGATATATCACAACGTAATATTACAATAATTATAGGGTGAGAAATAGATAGAATATGGTGTATGAGAATAAGTGTATGATTGTAGTTCCTAGAAATTCAACAAAACTACCTTTTAACCATTGCCTATTCTCACCTTTCTAGTCCTTATTTATAGACCAAAGTTTGGAGGATCTACTCAAATCATCCCAAGATAGCATTTTAAATTTACTTGTTTGGATATCTCCAAAACCTATAGGTATATTCATTTTTATAACGCAAAAACTTGAACTAAAGAGGTTACAAAGTTATTTATAACATTATTTAAAAAAATAATACTCCTAATACTTCACAAGAATATTTTTATCAAACCTTTAATCAAATACAAGAAAGATAAACATCAAAAGAGAAAATAACATAAATATAATATTTTCAAAAGAACTCAAAATTGATATTTACATCCTCAATTTGTGGAGATCGATAGAGAGAAAATGAAAATATCAAATCTTTTCATTTCTAGTTTGTTGAAATGGGGAAACATTTTGTAAATTTGACTTAGATAGATTATAGGTTGTATGAACTGGAAAAGGGATCGGTTGAAGAATTAAAGTAGAGTAGAGGAGAAGAATATAGATATATAAAAAGAGAAGAGATAAGCGAAGAGAAGAGAGTGGATTAGAAACTATCTTTAATAATGTGCAGGAAGGTGTCATTTTGCAAGAATTTAGAGTGGCAAGCCCTCTTGTTGTTTCAAATTTCCATAACTAATATACTCATAAGACTTACAATTAGGTATATGTTTTATAGCATGATTAAAGTGAATGTTAATAAATAAGGAGAACTGTCTAGATAGGAAACCAAAGGAAGACATATTAGAGAAACAATAAAAAGAATGGATCCCAAAAAGATAGAGAAAACAATGGAAGAAAATGAACAAGATTATTGATAATCATACCTGAAATAGAAAATCTAGTTTGTCCAACGGTAGAAGATTTTAAGCTTTCTTAGAGGATTGGTTCTCTTAATTTTGTATTATTAGTAGTTGATCTCAACTTATAACCCAAATCAGCACAATCTACAATGTTTGATTGCTCTTGTATTCACTTTAAATAATTGAATGTAAATTTAAAAATAGCATTACAAAAATGGACAAGAGATAATACATAGCTTTGGCTCCAAAAATCATATCAACAGATGTTGGGAGCTAGCAAGTTAATCATGTTGTCAAAGAAGGGATTGGGGGTTGAGAGTCATCTAGTTTGATTTAAATACTCATAAGAATATTGGAACAAGATCACTTTAGAACATTATCCATCTAGAAAGTTTGAGAATACAAACTTTGTTAGGAAGTCAAAGGAAAAAGTTGTCATAAGAAGAATACTCTTTTCACCAGTATCACTAAATAAACAAGAAACACAAAAAGAAAGGTTAATTCAGTAGTGTAGAAATGACTTACTTTCATAATAGTAAAACAATGGTGAAATAACTTACTTACAGAAGAATAAAACAATAAAAAAGCTAGAAATATGATGCAATTGTGTGTAGTTTTGTTGTTTATTTCCCTATTGACAAGCTTGTCACAAACTCATATATGGAAGAGAATTGAGCCAAGAGAGTTTTCTTACTAGATCAAACATAAGTTTTAGTAAAGTCTAGTCTAAAAAATGCAGTAGAAGAAGAATTGACTTTCAGGCCCAACAACTCCTAACAGAAGAAAAACAACAACTAAAACTCTATAAACATCAAGTTCATCAGAGAACAAAGCAAAACTCTATATAAACTTATTAACTCATCGTTAACATACATTAACCATAAATTAACTGAAATTCCAGAAGAAAAAAAAGGGAGAACACTTCGAACCACAAAATATGAAAGAAGGAAAATTTTGAGAGAATAAATTAAATACAGGTGGTGAGAGAATTAAAAAATGTAGGTGGTGAGAAAAGAAGACAATTACCTGAGAACCAGATTTTGATAAGAGAACAAGAACCTTTTAAATAGGCAGAACATATATTGTTTTAGGGAAAAACACAAAGAATACCATGAAGACCAAAAACAAAGATGTTGGAGCATGAAGATAGAAGTTAGTACCTAGAACATGAAAACAAAAGAGGGATGCTACGAAGACATTGGAGCAGCTTGAATGAGAAGAAAGAAGAAGAAAAACTAGAGGAGATCAGTGTCTTTAGGTGATTAGGCTGGAGAAAATGATGTCATCTTTGTGGAGAAAACATCGTTGATTTCATAGTTTTTTCCTTATTTTTTCACAGTTAAAAACATCACAAAAGCTTATTAGCTACGAAAATTATTTTATAGCTAAAAGCTTTTTGCTACGAAAATATGTTCATAGTTAAAAAAACGTCAGCTACGAATATCAAACATAGCCTACTCTAAACATAGCTAATAGTTTTAAAAACTAACAAAATTTTTTATGTTGGAGGTACAACTTCAATAGGCTGTGGATTTGAAATTTTATAGCCAAATGGTAACTTTTACCTATGAATTTCAAATTGTAGCAAAAGAAAACGTAACCAAAACTTAAGTTTGTTGTAGTGATTGTTACCTTTTTTAAATTTTCATTACTTACAATTTTTATCTCATGTTTTATGTGAGTGTAAAGAAAAGTAAAATACACATTTGCTAAAGTGTGGAAAGTATTAGGAAAAAACTTATTTATATATTTTTCTAAATCTTGAAAGTATAAAATTTAGAAGATTGGTCTAGATACTGCCAAATTTTGTGGGTTGCCTTAAAAATTGTTGTAAATATGGTGATATAGTTCATTTAAGCACTCTCAAGTTCCACTAACATTGTTATAGTGAGATACGTAATTATATATTTTTATAGGTTATGTTGTACAACATTATAAAATAAAAATTAGAATATATTATGATAAATTATTAAAATGTCAAGATATTTAACATAATATGCCCTAAAAAGAATCATAAACATCCATCCACTTATATATCAGAAATTAATTTTCCTCTTTAATTTTCTCTTTTTTCAAAATGAGGTTAAATTTTTTTTACCTGGCATTAGTAGGTCATTATGATTGAGAGCTTCATTAAATGGATGCAAAGACCACTTTTCTAAATGTTAACTTAGAAAAAGAAGTTTATATGGATCAACCAGAAGATTTTGTGATTGCAAAAAAGGAAAATAGGGTGTGTAAATTAAAGAAGTCAATATAGGGTTTAAAATAAGGTTCCAAATAGTGGTATCGTAAGTTCAATGATACCATTACCTCTTATGTTTTTATAGAGAACACTGTTCATAAGTGTATCTATATGAAGGTCAGTGGGAGCAAGTTCATTATTTTGGTATTATATAGTGATGATATTCTTTTGGCTACTAATGATTTGGGCTTGTTACATGATGTAAAGAAATTTCTCTCTAATAACTTTGAAATTAATGATATGGGTGAGGCATTCTATGTGATTGGAATAGAAATATTATGTGACAGGATACAAAGATTGTTAGGGTTGTCTTAGAAAGGATATATCAGTAAAGCATTAGGGAGATTTATGATGGAAAAATAATCAGCAACAGTAATTTCAATTCAAAAAGGGGGATAAATTTAGTGAAATGCAATGTCTCAAGAATGATTTAGAACAAAAGGAAATGGAATCTATTCCCTATGCATCTGTAGTTAGGAGTCTGATATATATTCAGACTTGTATTCAACCAGATATCAGTTTCGTTGTTAGAATGTTAGGTTGATATCAAAGTAATCCCAAATTGAACCACTGGAAAACTGCAAAGAAAGTTCTTAAGTATTTACAAGGCACTAAGGAGTACATGCTCAAATATAAGAAATTAGATCACTTAGAAGTGATCAGTTATATTAGATCATTTAGAAGTGATCAGTTATTCATATTCAGAGTATGTTGGTTATGTAGACTCAATGAAATCTACCTTTTGTTATATATTTCAACTAACAGGAGGGGAAATTTTTTAGAAAAGTAGAAAGCAGTCTATCATTACTACTTCCCCTATAGATGCCGAATTTGTGACATGCTTTGAGGCCACTATTTAAGCATTGTGATTGAGGAAATTTGTCTTAAGGCTAGGAATTGTCGATAGTATAGCTACACCGCTAAGAATTTGTTGTGATAATTTCGTAGATGTCTTCTTCTCTAAAAATGACAAGTATTCTAAGGGTGTTGAACACATAGATTTGAAATACTTGTCAGTCTAAGAACAAGTGCAAAAACATAAAGTGTTAATTGAGGATATTAGAATTGATCTAATGGTAGCGGATTCGTTAACTAAAGGATTATCACCTAAAACATTTACTAGCCATTTTGAAAGGATGAGCATTACAGATAAGTCCTTATTAGCATGAGATCATGTTATGTATATACATACGTTTGGGGCATTTGCTATTATTGTTTTGACACTTATGAATTCAATTAAAGTTATGCTTTTGCTTATTTGTTAGTTGTTACATTATGTTGTGTACACGTATTGTTTTATTGTGATGAGGAATTACGTTTTTAAGAAAACATTATAGTTGAGAATTATAATGTTTCTTAATTACAGTTATTTTGAGTTGAGATAATTATGTGATATATGGAAGGAATCATGTCATTAGATGACTTGTGATATCTCATTATTTCAATTCATTCAAGTTTGATGGCTTGATAGATTCAATATATGGTGCACACTTATGTTGTTGGGTAATCAAATCATAACATGAGCCAAGTAGGTGATTGCTAGATTAAGTTAATAATCATAAAGTGTGACCTATATTATTTTATTTGATTCTAATATGAAATGGGTCGAAAATAATCGTTATTGGGCTTGTAAAGATAATTAGAATCATTAGGGTTAATTAATAAAATCTTCCCTCTCCCTTTAGTCAAGTAATGTTAACAGATATCAAAGAAATGTATGTTCTTGAACCATTGACAAAGAACGAAGAAAAGGAAGAAGACGAGAGTAGATAAAGCTTTTACATAGAAAAGGTGTTTACGACCAGGAAAGGATTACACATATTGAGCATGGATTAAGGCTCATATTTATCTTTTTTTTCTTTATAGCGTGAATCTTAGGGTTTGGAAATGTCGAATCAATTGTGTCATAGATGATAAAATTAGAATCATTAGGGTTAATTAATAAAACTCTTCCCTCTCCCTTCAGTCAAGTAACGTATATAAAAAAACGTATATTCTTGAACCATTGACAAAGAATAAAGAAAAGGAAGAAGACGAGAGTGGGTAAAGCTTTTGCATAGAAAAGGTTTTTACGATCAAGAAACGATTACACATATTGAGCATGGATCAGGGTTCATATTTCTCTTTTTTTCTTTATAGCGTGAATCATAGGGTTTGAAAATATTGAATCAATTGTCATAGATGATCTTGGGTAAATTTTATTCTTGGAATATTACTTAGAATGTTAAAGTTTAAATTTACATCTACACCTTATAGTTCGTAGGAGTTCAAATCTCAATATGCCCTTATCTATTTATTTATTTTTTTAATTTATTACTGTCTGAACAAGTAATATGCTATATTGTAAGAGGTACAGAAACCGTAGCAACCAACATTCAGGGTTTGACCACTCATAGACGTTTACACATGGGCTAATCAACAAGAAGTAATTCTTTATGTCAATGCCCACCCAGAAAGAATACAATAAAGCCAACCATCATCAAAATGTGACTTGGTCCTACCGAGGTGATACATAAGTATAATTAGATGAAGATACAGAGGAGGAAGGAATGACAAAATCTGAACTTTCTGGTGAAGATACAGAGGAGGAAGGAGTGACAGCATCTGAACTTTCTGGTGAATTTCGACACAACGGGCATGTCCCGTTTACTCTAAGCCATTCATCTATGCAATCAACATGGAAGTAGTGATTGCACTCTGGTATAGTCCTTAGTGCCTCTTTGGGTTGATATTCTGATAAACATATAGCACACGTGTTATCGGTAGGTTTTGGCAATCGTCGACTTTCTCCAAGCATAGTTTTGGGGTAAGATTCTATGGTTAGTTCATCTAAACCACTGGTTGAGATGGAGTGTTGTGGCAGGACTGAAGTTGCATGTTCAAAGTTGGAACGTTGCCGATTTCTGTAAGCTTTGACTTTGCTGAATAAACAAGAAACAATGCCAACGGCGCACATGAGACCTGGTATTCCAAGACCTAGTGTTATGCCGTACTTCGCACTCCTTGGAAGACCTACATAAGCACTAACAGACCATGTGAGGATCAATCAGTATAACAAATATTTGCAGAAGATTGTAACCTACATAGAATTACAGTCAAATAGTCATTTGTCCTCGTTATAAATCATTATATTCTACAATTTCAAATTAAAATGAGGGATGGGAACAGTATAATGTCCCTTTTTGACTAATTAGCGAAGTAACAATTCCAATTCAATGCTTGCTGTCAAACAAACATGAGCTATCATGCAAGAATTTGTTCTCAATTTCCGGCCAGGTTGAAGGAGACTAGGAAAAATGTGTAGTTAAACTATTCTTATTAGTTATTCCAATAGGTTGCAACAAACGGAAAGAAAATTCCTGATGGACCTTACTTCTAATTAATATGCCACGTGGCGGTTTTCTGTAGAGCAATGTACGTGATTGGTCTTGCTCGTTTTTGGAGAGAAACGATGCCCGCATCGTAAGTAACGTCACTCAGGGCCCACCAAATTGCTTCTCCGTTAGCAATAAGTTGACCTCGATCAATCCCTGTTCATCTTCGTCGTCCCAGCTTTCTGATTCTAATGGTTCATTTTCAGAGTTTGACGGTTCGACTTTACCCTTGATCGATGAATTGTAATATAGATTCTATTTACCCTTCTATGTTTGCTATGACTCGTGCAACAATTTCATTTAATTAAAGTCTTTATTATGCACAATTCACTAATTGAATTCGCTATTAATAGCGCAAAATTGAATCGAGATAAGGGGCAAGAAGGAGGTACCTTTGTTTTTTGGATAGGGAGATCGCACAGCTAGACCTGTCACACTTTTGAAACTACAACTCCCACCGCTCTCTCTACACGATCGACAGTTTGGTGTCTTCCATTTCAACCTCGTAATGTTGTCGGACCAACGTTTCCAAGGAACAGGAAACGAAACATCCTTCATTTCAACACAGTGCAACTGCGACAGTGAGTCTCTCCTTGCTTTGTTTACAGCCACGACGGTGTAGTTCTCGCCACTAAGACAACGAACGAGCCTCGACCCAGGTGGGACTGTGGCCGATGAACAGTTAAGAAAAGTGAAGCTCCTATAGTGGTCTAAAACAAAAGGTGACCCACTCAAATTAAACGACTTCTGGAGGAACATTTTCGGAAAGCATCCATTTGGGTCTCTGATGGTTACGGTCTGAGATAAGGTATCGATGCAGTACACTGTAAAGTTTCCGGCCTGAGGTAGAGTGAGGACTGACTGGTTAATAGTATAGTCGCAGGATAGTTTCAAACCAGGGTAGGTGCATCCACCGGAATTGAATCTGAAAGGGAACCGGACTTCAGGTCCGATTAAAGTGCAAGGATTCGGAGCCCCGCAGACTTGGTCGCAAGTCGATACTTGCAGGATTGACAACAGAGAGAAAAGGAAAATCAAAGAAGCCATTTTTTGTTATGAAAGAAGAGAAGGTACGTGTCTCATTTTTGTTTTGTTTGGTATCTGTTGTCCGGTTTTAGAAGGCTGTAGTAGGATGCGATCAAAGACGCCGCCTTTCTTCCTGCAGCGATTAAAGGTTAATGGGTTACTGGCAGGTGTGTTGCGAAGGTCATTAGAGTATTTTTCAGGCTGTTGGACTCGGACAACGGCGATTTAGAGTATTGGGCATGACGCATTTGCCATTTTGTAGAGTCGGTAAGGTGGGGTTTCATTTGACGGAAGTATAAATTTATTCAATCTTACACATAAATTCCGTTGAAATAAATTTATTCTTAAATAAGAACAAATCAAACTAATATATGTTTGGTCTGATTGTTTCGTACTATTAACTTACTGTTATGATATTTTATCTCGGCTTCTGAGAAGTTCAAATGTTCAATAACTAGTTTAATTATGAAAAGAACAGGGAGGAGAAAACCCCGAATTCAAAACGAGCTGGAGGTGTCGTAGGATGTATCCTAGACTAACAAGGTGGCAACAATTCTTCCAGCCACAAAATATAGTGGTATAATTATAATTTCAAGTCACCGATAAAGTAGTTACATGCGAGCAGACTAGTTCATATCTACCATACAAAATTAATTGTCATTTTTCTCAAAAAGAAAAAGACCATTTAGCATTGGTTTCTCATTTAAAGTACTCCACCGAATTGAAAAGGAATATGATAATTTCTGATGTATGTTTTATGAGGCTTGGTCTTGAATGTCAACACGTATTTGACACTTGAGGTTTAGATCACTTCTAAGTACCACATCAATCCAAAATCATATTGGTACAAATCCCGTTCAATAATGAAACAACGAGTGAACACTAGCAGCTTGATGTGTAAGTTGATAGCTCTTTTCTCCTTGTTATCGTTATCTTTTCTTCTCCATCAAAACCGCGTATAAACAAGTTAATACGACAAACTTGTAATGATTTTTTTGAACATCCCTGAACTAGGAATTAGTCAAGCCAAAGAAAATAAATTACTGCGAATGCACACAGCTAAGGGTTGAATCGCAGACTTACCCATAGCTACCGTCAAAATTTACCATTATCTTTTTATTTCTATTTTGAGCCATGATTAAAAGCTATTGACTGTAACAGGCATTGTGTGGTTATGTCACTTGCCCAAGGCTACCCACTGTAAGTGTGCTTATGCTATATGCTTTTATTTTTGCATATTCAACTCGTAGACTACGCCTGTGATTCACCAGAGTATGTTAAATTACTTCAGTTTGATGAGTGAATGTTGTCTTTCAACTGCTGGGAATGATACATCTTTTGTTTCATTTACCTTTCTTGAATTGATCTCCCTGTGTTAGAATAAAACGAACAGATCACCAAATATAATCACAAAGATTATGCGACATCCAGGATCGATTGTATATGCATAGAAAACGAAAAATACATACTTGATGATTCGTTATATTCCACCAATTAAAGAATGCAGAGATTGCCTTAGTTTCCTGTAGAAACCTCCGAGGAGAAGATAGCAAGAACCAGCGTTTCAGAAACCAAATGCACAGAGTAAGTCCAATCAATTTCAAAACGTTGCCTTTGCCTTTATATATCATTTGTGAATAACTACCGTTAGTAGTTACTGTTAGACCCATAATGGGTGTAAAACTCATCACACCAACCAATAAAGAGAGGTATCAACGATTAGTTGCAAAACTAATCTAACTAATCTATCTTTCACATACACGCCTAGACATTGCCTATGCTGTAAGTGTGGTGAGTCAGTTCATACATTGCTCGAATGAATGTCATATGGATGCAGTAATCCGTATACTTCGCTATTTGAAATCAGCTCCAGGGAAAGGGATTTTATTCTCCAAAAATAACCATTTGAACATTGAAGGATATACCGATGTAGATTGGGCAGGGAGTGTATCTGACAGGAAATCTACATCAGGCTATTTTACTTTTGTAGGAGGCAACCAGGTTACTTGGAGAAGCAAGAAGCAAAAAGTGGTGGCATTATCTATTGCTAAAGCAGAATTTCGAGGAATGGTAAAGGATTGTGTGAACTCCTATGGCTCAAGAAGTTACTAACAGAAATCGGCTTTGCTCCTAATTCTGAAATGAATTTATTTTGTGATAACAAAGCAGCAATTGACATCTCGCATAACCCAGTCCAGCATGATCGTACTAAGCATGTAGAAGTAGATAGACATTTCATCAAACAAAATCTGGATGAAAGAATAATTCGATTTCCCTTTGTCAAATCTAAAGACCAGTTAGCGGAAATTCTCACGAAGGCTCTTTCACGACAAGATTTTCACAACTCACTCCACAAGTTGAGCATTCGAGACATGTATGCATCAACTTGAAGGAGAGTGTTGGAGTGAGCTGTACATTCTTGTAAGAGGAAAGATAGCGTATCCATGAATTTCTGATTTATAGGGATATAGCAATTATGTTTAGTATAGCATTTATTAGAATTCCTGCAATTCCTCTGTAACTTCTCTGTATATAAACATAGCATGTTACGGGAAATAAGAATAAGAAACATAACGCTCCTTTTATCAGAGTACCCACCAACCAGTGAAGACGGCACAGGGAACTCTGTGGATTCAACTTCATTTCATGCCCAGCAATTCACTGAAGTTTCAAGGACTGCCCCTAAGATTAGCAAAAGTTTGATCTTTACTTCTTCTTATTGTTCTACTCTGTTCTTTACCTTTTCAATTTATGGTGGAAGATGGAAGTTTCTGGATTGGTTTGGTGGGTTTTACTATTGGTTTCTTTCTGTTATTCGGTATATTGCATGTTTTTAGTCTCCAAGGAACATCAGCAAATGCAGAATTCAAGAGTTCTTTCGACTTAATTCTCTGGAAAAGCAAAATCATGCATATTGTCTTGAATCATTCAGGGCAACACTTGGTCGAAACCTTTACTTTCTCTATTAATACCCAAAGCCGTTCTTAACGTCCGTTCTTAACGTCTTATAGGTTCAGGATATTAAAAACAAAGAAGAAGAAGGGCTCCAACATATAAACTTAAAAAAACATATTTTTATTACAAAAGTTTAATAGTCGTATATAAGTAACTCCAATTATAGTTGTACTCAATAAAATATTAAATGATTATAACAATTAATAATATTTTGTAAATGTTAGCGTCAATAAAATCATTAAAAATAATAGTAATAATAACAAAATAGTAGTAACAATAATTAAAAAGCAACATCATATTTCTAAACATAAAGAAAATTGCACAAACAATTATACAAATAATCATAAAAAACAATTATTTCGAATATTCCTAGGTACAAAATATTTATTATTTACTAAAACAAACATTTATCAAATTATTTTAAATTAATTTAATTAAAAAATTTGTACACAATATATAAAATATTAGTTATTATATAAATATCTAATACCAAATACTAAATCCTTTAAGTACTAAAAGAGAGGTGAATCAATATATACGGCGGAGAAAGATATCACATACGAATGACTATATCCTTTCTTTTAAAGAAATATCAAATATTAAGAAAATGTTACAATAATTATTTGTTTCAATTTTTTTAGTATATATTTTTACTAACTGTAACTTAGTTTTGTTAAAAAGCATGCTAAATGAGATCTTATTTCACTTGTTTAAAATTTTAATTTTAAAAAAAAATTACTCCCCAAAAATCATCAACCTCACACAGCCCCCCTTTTTTTTGTCTAATTATTCTAATAAGATATATTGTTATTAATAAAGATATTAGCATATATCTCTAACAAATTGATCTTAAAATTTTCTTTTTTAA
>JANVCL010000214.1:25482284-25497604 GCA_026546855.1 Erythroxylum incrassatum | reverse complement strand
GATGATGATGATGATGATGATGATGATGATGATGATTATTATTATTATTATTATTATTATTATTATTATTATTATTAATGTTGTTGTTGTTGTTGATACTATTCTTATTCTTCTTCTTATTATTATTAATACTAATATTTGCATTATTAATAATCATAATGTTATTATTCCCACTAATTTGAACTATGAAATCTCAAATTTTCCTTCTCTTTATCACACTGGAATTCCACCTCCTCTCTCATCTTCCTTAAAATTAGAATTCTCAACATCTTATATTAAACATCTTGAAAAACTCATCCTAGAAACTACTAATTCTCCCACACCCTCCTTAAGTGAAACCTTACTAGAAAACTCACCAAAAGCTATAAATACTTGTAATGCTCTTAGAAAACCTATCCTTAACCTTGAAAGTAAGACCTCCCTCACTCTCCCTTTACCCTAAATCATACTGTCTTTCCCAACCTCACCAACAATTATATGAGGGTAAAGATTGTGATTTGAATATTCTAAAGTTAGTGGGAACAAGTAAAAGATAATAGATAAAGAAGATCTACAGTGGAATAACCCAAGAAGAAGATCAAGTAGAAATAGAAAAATAAGGGCCTATTAGGCCTTTCTATGTCATGTTCATACCTTAGAATATTCGGGGCTTGAACTGCCCCAAGAAATAAAAAAAACATTGAAAGAGTTCATCAAGGAGAAAAATTCCTTTTATAATAGGCTTGTTGGAAACAAAAATCAAAGCAATAAAGACCTAAGTTTCCTAGGAAACCATTGGAGGACTATCTTTAATCATCCTTCTAATGAACTTGGAAGGATCATAATAGTCTACAGGTCACAAATAATCCTAATTCTGAGCACCAAAGATTAAAGCAGATTATACATATGAAGTTATTCTTAATCATAGTATAGGAAAGACTCCAAATCATTTATGTATATGCAAAAAATCATGCCTTCCTAACGAAGAAATTATGGGAATATATAGAGGAGCTTACAAAAGCCATCAAAGAACCTTAGATTGTCTTAGGTGATTTCACTATATTCTTTATTTTTATGAAATTGATGGACTAGGTAACAAAACAGGCAAGATGAAAAAGGATCTTAGAGATTTCCTTAGTAATTTAGGGCTGTTAGATCTCACTTTCATAGGTAACCTCTTCACATGGTATAACAAATAAGAAGATAGATATTTCTAGAGGAACAAGATAGATAGAAGACTGGTTAATTTAGGCTCAATGTCAAGATTTCCAAACTCAACAACCTAGTTTAGCAACTTTAGATTTTCATACCATGCTCCCTTGGGAAATCAAACATGGAATAACATACAAGATAGTTAATACTCCATTCAAATTCTTCAAGCATCTACCTGAATTAGAAGGGTTTAAAGAAATCATCAAGCTAGGTCTAATCTAAATACGACAATTGAAGGATATGAAGCATTCTATTTCGTATCAAAACTGAAGATCATAAAGGAAGAGTTCAAGAGGATACACTAAAAGAAATATAAGTCTAAAATCCCAAAGGAAGTGGAACAAGCTAGGGATGAACTAAATGATATCTAAAATTAATTAATTCTAGATCCTCTAAACCATAACTTGAGAAAAAAAGAAAAAAAACACCCTTTAACCATTACTTATCTCTCCTTGAACCTCATAATTCAATTTTTAGACAAAAGTCACAATTAATTGGCTTAAAGAGGGAGATTTAAAATATGATTTTTTTTCTTTAGATCCATTCAAAGTAGGAGAAATTCTAATAAAATCATAAGGATCCTAGCCTCAATAAGTTCTATTGTTTTTAATCAGGACAAACTTAAACTTCTAGCCCTCTTCCACTTTCACTCACTCTTAGGATCAAAATCTCCTTGCTTAATCTCCCCTTAACTTTTCTTCCAAATTCATACCCAAATCTCTAAACCAACTTCCAAGCCCTTGTTACCAATGTATAAATTAAGATTGTGCTTTTAAGCTTCAATCCTAATAAATCTCCAGACCTTGATGATTATGTGCTTTCTTCCTCCAAAACTCAGGGCATCTACTAGAATCTTATATCTATAACATTATCAATGAATTCTCCAATTCTAGCATCCTTCTCAAAGAACTCAACAAAACTTTCCCTTTTTTATCCTTAAAAATCCTATTTCCTCCTTATTCTATGACTTCAGAACAATTTTTTTTGTAACATCCTAGACATAATTATCTCGAAGATCCTTGATTTAAGGATGAAACCTCTAATGAACCCTCAAATCAACTTTCCTCAATTTGGTTCCATTGCATGTAGGAGTATTGGAGACATTCTATTTATAACTCAAATTTTTTTAAGGATTACCAATCCAATAAAACGATCAAAATTTATGTAATAAAGATTGATTTCACAAAGGCTTTTGACTCCCTCAATTGGTCATTTCTGATGCATACCCTTAAAGCTTTTGGATTTTCTTCTAAGTTCAACAACTGGATTCACTAATGTATCTCCTCTCCGTCCTACAATGTTCTAGTCAATAAAGAAACAATAAACTACTTCAAAGGGACAAAAGGAATTAGACAAGGTGACCCTATCTCTCCATAACTATTTGCTTTAGCAATTGATGCTCTCACTAGGTTTATAAACTACAAGATAGTTTAAAGCCGGTTCTTCAAATACCATTATAAGTGCAAGAGGATTAAACTCCTCAATCTATCATTTGTTGATGATCTTTTGCTACTTAGTGAGGCAGATAAAAAATTTGTCCACTTATTACTTAAAGGGTTAGGTGAGTTTACAGGAATTTCAAGATTGGAGATAAATAAAGAAAAAGTCATATTTTATCTCTACAAACTTTGACCATATAATTCAATCTCTCTCTTAAATCTCAAGTCTCCAATTATCAACAACCCCTTTTAAATATTTTTGATTTCCTATGTCAGCCTCCAGACTCTCATACTAAGACTATAAATCATTATTTGATTCAATTATAAGCAAAACCTTAAGTTAGATATCAAAAAACTTTCTTCTACATGTAGAATCTAGCTCATATAGTCTATTGTCAATGGAATGTATGTCTACTAAAGCTCTCATACTATTATTCCTAGCAATATCATAAAATATATAGAAAGGGTCTTTAGGAACTGCCTATAGAGTGGATTAGGCAATAAGAAAGGCTTTCCAAAGTCAGATGAAGTGAAGTTTGTTATTCTATAAGGAAAGGAAGACTAGGATTAAAATCAATTAGAACAACAAATAAGGCATTAATGGAAAAAAGTATTTGAGGATTATTCAATGAAAAAGAGAATTTATAGGTGAAAAGGATGTATATATATATATATAGGGCTCTAATTTTTGGGAAAAAAGCCCGTAGCTAACTCCTCTTCAACCATAAAACTTATTTTAAACTTTAAAGAGGTAGTAAGGAAGGAAATGAAGCATCTAATACGTAACGAGAACAAAACAACTTTTAGTTTGACAATTAAGCTTAACAAATACTCCTTTATCTCTTACCAACTTATACCTTAATTCAACATACTCCACTTTACGATTCTAAGGTTAGCTTATTTGTCCTAAACAACTAGTGATTTTGTCCTACAAGGAGCCTAAATGCAATCTTTCATTGCTTCCCTACTTTTATGCCTCTTCAAAATATAAAGGATAGAATTATATGAATTAGAGATTCTTCAAAGGGATTCACAATTGGCTCCTGCAATAAACTTTTCACTACCCCAAATCAGGAGGTGATATGGCATAATATAGTGTGATTCAAGAACAAAGTACCAAAACATTCTTTCATAATATGGCTAATCCTTGAGAATAGGCTACCTACGTGAGGCAAAACAAATTGGGTGGCTTAAAAAGGTTATTTACTCTATGATTCACACAATGAATCAAGATATCATATAAACTTCTCATATGCATATACTATAAGCATATGGGATAGAATATTACAAAGATTTAGCCAAACTTTAGGCCCTCTATAATCAAAGACATAATCAATTGGTTTTTAACACTAAACAACCATCACAACGAGCTAATAGTAGTAAAGATATCCACAAACCTATTTATTTTTTAAATTTGGAAGGAAAGGAACAGTAGAAGATTTCACAACACTAAGCAAGAAAAAAAATCAAAAGAGTACCATATCTTAAGAAGCAACCATAAACTTATAATCAAAAAAATTACACATCCAATGAGTATAACAATCAGGGCAAGAAGGAATCTTCCTTAACTTGCAGGTGAAACTTGAGGAATCTTCTTTACATATAAGAAGAATCATCATAGTAAAATGGAGAAATTGGAACATAGAGTATCCTAATCACATTTTAACAGAGAAGGAACAATGATTGAAATCTAGAATAAAGATGGAGTCTGGAACAAAACTTCAATAACAAGTTAAGAATAAAACCCAAAACAAAACACATACCTTCTTCTAGCTAAATCTTTAGTATAACCAACTACAGAAGAGAAGACAATCTACTTTCAAAAGGGAAGAAGAAAACTCCAAAAATGTTTGCAACTCCTCCCACTAAGTACTAAATCATAAACATGTGGACACCTAGCAAGAAAACAAAAACACTCATTGCTTTGTTAAAATTGTATATTTGGACTCTCTAGGTCTCTATATACTAAGTTAATTTTTGGGGACAATTATTTTGTATTTTAAGTAAAAATTACCATAGTTGGAGATACAATTTCATTTTAATTTACAAAAAATCAATTGGTTTACTAATTAATCATTTAATTTTTCAACTAATCAATTTTTATAATCTAAAATAAACTAAAAATAAACTAATTAATTTCCATTTAATAGTCTCATTTTTAATTAAACTTCAACTTTTTTTATGGGTAAGTGTAGTCTCCTTCAATTTTATTTCAAATTCTTCAATTTTATGCAATCTTTGATTGGTTTTGTGATATTGTCTTACTAGTTTAGCCTCCAATTTCATTTTTAAGATATTGATTTGAGTTTTGAATTATAACTACTCTATTATTTTTTTAAAATTATTTCCTTTTGTTTATTTAGTGATCAATATTGTCCAAGTTAATTCAGTGCATCTCTATTGATTCATCTTCATAATTATGTAAGGTAAAACTCAATATTAAATCATCCTCATAAAATACCTAAAATTTCAATTGATTATAAATTACCAGGCTTCACTTTTCTTAGTTTAAACACTTAATGGTTTGTTGGACATGTATTCCTAAACATGCTTTTTTAAAATGTAATATGCATTGCAAAAATGTTAAGCATCTAAAACTCAAGTTTTATAACATCTATAATTAGGCACGTTATCTCTAAAATAATTCTTTCAAGGTTAAATACATTGAAATTTACTATTTTTTTTAGTTCTCATAAGAAAACTATCAACTGTTCTTTTATATTATCGTTTTGTTATCATATAACCCCTATATCATATTTCGTTAGTTTGTACTTTATTTTTAAAGCAAAATGATGTAGTATTATAGTTCTTAAGTTTTAATATGACATCATTCTAATTCTATAAATGCATGACAAACTTAAACAAAAAACAAAACATATGAATCCTTTTACCCTCACATTATCCGTCCTCTTATCATTCTAACCTAAAAACTCAGGCTTCGTCCTTTAAGACTCCCAACTTTCCTTTATTTCCTTTTTCTCGTTTGCCTTCTCTATTTGCACTTGTTGGCATTTTGCCATCTCTTAGGCTTCAAAAACCAATACCCATTCTATGATCTTCTTTAGTTAAGAATTTTGTTAAATCTCAAGATAGCTCATTGAAAGATTCTCCTCTAAGTGTCATTCTACATCAAGTGGTTAACAAATTATCTTAGAGAAAAGTGGTAGGGGACTCCTTAGCATTTGAAAATTTGAGTATCTTTCTCCTAAAAATGCCTCTATTATAGTGTCTCTATAAAATTAAGGTGTCTAATGCTAGAGTACATAAATAAAAATCATCATTGGTAGAATTTTTATGGAAAAGAGACCCCCCCTAAATTCAATATTAAGCTACTGTAACATAAGCAAGTTAGGATTAGAACATCCACTTATGAAAAAAAAGAATATGTATTCATATTTAGATTTGAATTGAGGATAATGTAGATACAATGCTGGAATCAATACCAAGTTATATGAATGATAAGCCACTAATGCTCCAGAAATGAAGATTAAGGATGGAAATGGCTAGAGTCAAAGAATAGCCTGAAAGCCACCTCTTCCTCTCCACTAATAGAAATTTAGCACAGATTCAAGCTATGCAGACAAAAGAGCCATATCACAGCTGATTGCTTCCTAGTGGAAAACAACAACGTGAAGTAGTTTAACTTCATGGGAGCATAATATGGTTGGGGAGGTAATCTTTATTCAAACATGTATAATCCTAGGTGGAAAACCACTCGAATTTCTCTTGGTCTAATAATATAGGAACTCAATTGAGAAATTAAGGCTCATTGAGATTTCAACAAGAATATTTTGACTCATTGGAGTCAAAGATGGATAAGTTAATGGATGCACTGAATTCATATTCACAAGCCAAGATGGGACCCATAAGAGGATGGAAGAAAATTTTAATGAAATAGAAAAGAATTATGCTTCTTCCATCTATAATCTAGAGGTTCAAATTGGTCAGTTAGCCAATCCATTGTCTACAAAAAGTGTGGAGCAAATCTAAGGGAACAACTTAATGCTATCACACTTAGGAGTGGAAAAGAGTTAAAAGAACAATTAAAAAAACAAGTTGAACCCCGCCTTGTAAAAGACCAAGAGAAGCAAAAAAAGAATGAATAAAAGAATGAGACCCTCCTTATGATCCTCCTCCACCAAGCTCACAAAAAAGTTCATTCTTATAATGACTTTTGAATAATAAATTGAATGCACAATTTGTAAAGTTTGTGGAAAAGCTAAAAATGTTACAAATTAAATTGTCTTTTGTGGAGGCTTTGGAGCGCATGCCTAACTAGGTGAAATTTCTCAAAGACATCTTATCAAGCAAGTATACTTGGGATGACAATCAAACAGTCTCTATGATAGAAAGATGTAGCTCCATAATTACCAACTGCATGCCCTCAAAGTTGAAAGATCCAGAGAGTTTTAAATGCTTAAATGACATAGGTGCAAGTATTAATCTTATTCCTTTGTCAATTTTTATGAAATTGGGGTGAGGAAATGTGAAGCCAACTTCAATGCTTATTTAGTTAGTGGATCAATCGATAAAGAAACCATTTGGTGTGGTAAAGGATGTGCCTATAAAAGTGGACAAGTTTATCATTCATGTAGATTTCCTCATGCTAGACTCTGAAGAGGATAAAAAATGTCCACTAATTCTTTGTAAACCCTTTTTGAGCATTGGAAGAGCTTTGGTAGATGTCCATGAAGGCAACCTCATCCTTCAAATTGGTGATGAATAAGTGGAATTTGATATGAATAAGATATTAAAGAATTATAAGGAGGGTAGCTCATTTATGAGAATTGATGTAGTTGAATTTTTAAAGAAGAGAGAAAGAGCCAGTTTTGGAAACTATTAATGAAGTATTGGTAGTTTCTTTAAGTAAGAATAGTTTCTGCCTCCCACAAGACAAATTGTTGGGTTCAATTAAAGATTTAGAGAGTTTCATCATTCCTTATGTTATTGGCAATTTGTTATGAAAAAGAGCATTACTAAACTTAGATTTCTTAATTTGATCAATTATGTCCTTTTCATTATCTTACAACATGTAGCTTATTTACAAACTACTAAACTGTCACATGGAGAAATGGGTGGAATCAAACCACTCATTATAGACCCAGGTTGAGGGTAGAAGGTAGAGTATATCAAGCTAATGACGTTAAACAAATGCTACTTGGGAAGCAACCCAAGAATTATGATTTTTATTTTTATTTTTTATTTTCATTTTCATTTTATTTTGTTGATACTTTGTTATTTTTATTTTTTATGTTTATTTTTTAGGTAGTGAATTGATGGATCTTTATGGTATAGAGTGTCTCCACATTCCATCGCTAACACCATCACTGCCTTAATCACCTAACTATTCTTGCTTTAACTTTTTCTTTGTTGTTCTTTATTTTTCTTTGTATTATTTTATTTCTCACATTGAGGATAATGTGTTATTCAAGTGTGCGGATGTATATGCAATAGCATATCAATTGTGTGTGAATTTTGGATTTTTATTGTATTAGTTTTTTCATTAGGTTAGCACTTTGTGAATTTTTTTTTGCATGATGTGAGTATTTTGTGAATATTTCAATGACATGAATTTAATGGAAATAGTTTTGCTTTGAACGTGGTCATTTAAATTGTAAAAACATAATAATTTGCTAATTTTGTGTTTTAAGTGTTTTTAGGATGATTATGCATGTTAATTAGGATATGACACTTATTCTTTCACTTTAGGACACTTGTTCATATACATATATAATTATGTTCAAGTAAATTGGATAGCATCATTAGTACCCTTTCATAAAAATGATTGACTATGAAGAAATAAGGTAGGCTAAGAAATTGTAAAAAGAAAAAGAAAAATGTTAAATAAAATCACTATTCCACTGGCCTTTTTTAAGAAAATTGGGATAAGAATAAGGTTGGTAGCTAGTTGAGAGTTGTGAATAGCTGAGTAATCGAGGCAATTCATGATAAAATGTGTTTCTTCACATCAAAAGGCCATAATGTCACTCCAACCAAGCTAAATAAAAAACATGACCTAGTTGAGTAACCGGGGGACATTCATGACAAGGTGTTTGCCTTCCTATCAAAAGATTAGGTTATTGTTAAAGAAAATTAAAAAATGGTGTTAAAATAAATAAAACCTACTGAACCTTTTTAAATGGAAAGAATTTTTATGAAAAGATACTTAGTGATAGTTTGCCTTTTTGATTGACTAATAGTAATAAATGTGTACTTACAAGTACCATAGGTATATGAATAACGTATTAATATTTTGATTGATATGTGTATTCAAACCAAATCACTTAAACATGAAAGGAATAAGTTAGAATGTTGACATTTCTAAGTAATTGCTTTTTTACGTTAAGTTCATTCCATGACATTTGACGTCATTGTACCATTATTGTATTGTTGTAGGATTGTGTGTTTATGTATTTATGTGTTTTGTTTGTTTATGTTGTAAGTTTTGCTTGAGAAAAAGAAAAGGTTTAAGTTAGGTGTATATCATAGTATGCTTTTATAGGTGTTTAAGTGTGTTTTTAAGTATTTCTTAGATGATTATCATATGTATAGGCTTAAAATTGTGCTATTGTTAGTGTTTATATGTGTTTCAATTGTTTGAGTAGTTTAGAGCAAGAATTTGACCTTAATTTTATATTTCAAGGGGTGTCTGATGTGTTTGTGAGTTTATGAAAATAGGAAATTAAAGAAAAGAGAAGAATTGGATGCATGCAACCAGGTCACGATCTTAGCAGACAACAAATTCTAGTGATTTTTAGCTTTTCCAACTCACGAGTTATTTTGTATTTTTGACATTTTGAGGCTATTTTTGGAACCAAATTAAGTGGAAAACCCTTGAAAAAATTGTAGAAGCCTCAAGAACTATATTAAGCAAGAAAAACATGAGAAAAAAAACGTAAAAGCCACCCAATCAAAAGTAGATCAAGTGGAGACATCAATAAGAGCTTCAAAGAATTTCCAAAATTCCAGATCAATACTTCAATAAGTTTTTATTCTTTTCTCCTTTATTTATTTCATTGTAGTGAATGTTTATTTGGATTTTGAAGGTGTTTAACATGATTATGGGTTTCTAAATCCATATTAGTGATTATTCTTGAAATATTTTGTTAAAATGTATTCTTTTTAAATTCAATACATCTATGAATGTTTATGATAATTATTATGTATATACTTGGTACTAAATTGAGAGAGTTAATCAAGTTACATGTGTTAAGGTGCACAAAAAGATTTGGTAACTTAATAATCCTATAAGTATTAGAATAATGAACAGCTAAACAGAGATCTTAATTGTGAAATTAATTAATCATAGGATTGCCTCAAATCTAATTGAATAAGTTAGGAATAGTTTTATGAATCGAGAGATTACATCTCTTTGATTTTTTTAATTCAATTAAGGTTACTTGATTAGATCTCAAGAGAGGGCAATCAAAACTTTAGGATATTAGAGATCAAATATAAATTGAATCGATAAGATAAAGGAGAAACAAAATAAGGATAGAATAGTTCCTAAGTCTTTAAGTTTGATTAACTTCAAATTCATTGGCAACTCAATTTTTCAATTCCTTACTTGTTTCTTTTTGTTAACTATTTTAATTTCAATTATTTATTTTCATTCACATCAACTTTTAGTATCTTATTCAAAGTTCTATTTAAGTTTTTAAGTGTCTAATAGTTCTTGAGAGAATGATACCCTTAACACTATGAGATACAATCTATATACTTGTGGTATTTAGAGTTTTATATATTATAAAACTTGTCAAGAACAACCACGTAAGTATGGGACATTTAACCTATACTTTGTTATCCTTAATAATGTGGGACCAATAGTTTACCCCTAGTGAATCAAAGTTATAATGATTACGTATTCCAATCTAGATTTTGGTTCTGATTTATACATGAATAATCTAGTTGGCCTATCTAAATCGTTCATATATAAATCCAAAACATTAAACATAAAATAACATATTTAATCCCAAAAGAGAGATAAGACTAACATCACTAGATTAACCAATGTTTAAACATGTTTATCGAATGAAGCTTAAGTCCTCATATCTTTTGAAACAGAAAGGAATCTACCTCCTTTTGAGTTTATAATGTCTTTATACCCTTTTTACCACTTAAATGCCCTTTTATACTACAAAATTCAAGCTATGTGGTTATACTTGGTTTGCTACACGGGCGTGCAAGTGACCATGTATGTTAATTTGGCAGAAATCATAAAGTTACATAGTTTTAGATAGATACATGGCTAACTTACAAAGTCGTGTAAGTCTTCACCTGGGTATGTAGCTCTCAGGGTTACTTGAAACAACGTCTTCGAGTTTGTACACATTTCCATTGAGTTACATTTTCTCATACATGGTTGTGTAAGCCACAGTAACTTCATTTCTTTCATTATTTGTCTCGTCTTTACCCTAGTTCATCTCCTTTTTGCTCCATAAGGGTAAATAAGATCAAACATTGATAGAAAGGCTCCAAGGATGCAAATTTAGCTCATTTTGGTTCTTGTTCTTCCAACTTATACCTAAAGAAAAATATGAACCAATATAAGTATCTTAAGTGCAATATAATATTAATCACTAAGCATTAGGGGATATAAATCAATAATTAAGCACTTACCAAGTTTCCCCATACTTAAATTTTGACAGCCCTCACGCAAAAAATACAAATCAAAATTAAAAGAAAATCACTTCCTCTTTTTTTATATTTACCAAAATTAGATATTCATAAAAAAAGAGGAAAAACTTTCAAAACCATGGAAAAAAATTAAACATTCAATAATTTTACTCATAATGAATCAACAACCATTCCCTTCAAAAAACTAAGCAATCTAATAGTAGACTTTAACAAGTTGTGTTTAAAAATAAGTAAATCTATAGTTACACTCAAACACCTTTCATAGTCAAGACATTCCATAACTTTACAAACCATTCAGTTCTCTAACACCTGAGGATCCACGTGAATAATTATGAATCAAAGGACTGTTCAAGTTTGTAATGGAGCTAAAGTTTGAGGTGAGAAGTATCTAGATCATGTAGTTTAAAAGTCATCAAAACTAGTGAAGTAGGAAAAACACTCAAGGGAGTATCAAGTGCAACAATTAACATCCACTCAAAGTTGGGTACCATTGATATGATGAATGCAAAAACTCTGTTTTATAGCTTATATTCAAGCCTTCAGACCACAACCCATAAGAAACATAAGTAAATAGAAGAAATTCACTATAATATTATGGTAAATAATACACTATAATATTAACAAGTGATCCTTCATAACTTCTCCCTTATTTGCATCATAATCAATTCACCTATTCCATACAATTTAGGAGGAAAGACTAACATGAATTACTTTGCAAAACAAATAATTTTCCTCCTCGATACTTCTATCTTTTATTCCTTTTTCTTTTTATTTTTTGTATAAAAGCAAACAATAAAGGAACTACATCAATGATGGAACTCAGTCAAAGACTAAAAAAATCACATTCATTTAATTATAACTAAGCTATATATATGCACATCCCTACACTTATGCTCTTGTTCATCCATAAAAATCAACCATTAGAAATGCTCCATTAGCTTTAAGGCTTAAATAAGACATTTTTGTTATGTTAACGACTCGTAATATGATTAGCACAAAAAGAAAAGGTTAATAAAGCTTAAGAGGCTAAACAACAAGATAAATCATAGTGTGTTTTATAGGTTGTAGAGTGTTCTTTTAGGTGTTTCTTGAGTGATAATCATGTGTTTAGATATTTCGTTTGATTATTATTGATTAGGCCAAGAATTTAATTTTAGTGCATGTTTCAAGGGATATTTAATGTGTTTGGTTGATGAGTGGAGACAGGAAATTTCAAGAAAAGATAACAAAGAAGTTAGACGAAGGGAGTAGTCATGCACAATCGTGTAGGATTTCATGATGGAGAGATGAAGACTCTTTTTCATGATCGTGTGTATTTGAACAACCGTGATAAAGAGTGCGTGAGTAGTGAGTGTATGATTATGCATCATTTACGATAGTGAAAATGCCAAAATTCTAGGTCGAAAGATTTTTGTATTTTTTGGTGATTTTGGGCTATTCTTAGAACAAAAACAAATGTGGAAACATTATAAAGAACCTTAGAAGAATCGAGAACTATAAAAGGGAAAGAAAAACATGAAAAGAGGTTATTGAAAACATAAAAGAATAGATTAAAGAGAGAAAATTCTAGAAGAACAAAAGTTGCAGACTTTTCTAGTTTAAGGACAAAAAAGAGAAGGCATATATAATTCAACCTTCTATTATTTTCTTTCATTTCCTTATGATTCTTGAATTTTAATAATGAATTAATTAGGATTTATAGTTTCAGTTATAGATTGCTAAACTTATTTTAGGGATATCCCTTGAATTATTTATTAAACTTTACATTATTGATTTAATAGAGATATACTTTGTGGTGTTTATTATTTTATATTTGATTTGAATAGAGAGGTTAGATTGAACAATCTATGTTATGAGGCATAGCAAGAGATAGTACCATACTAGACTTATAAACATCAAATTAATATGCAACTGGAGAGAGATCTTAATTGTTTATTAGTTACCCTTAGGATAGCTTCAAATCCAATTAGATAGTTAGGAAGAATTTTGATAGATATAACAATTCAAAACATGTTTGATAGTAGTGATTCAAAACATGTTTGACAGTAAAGTGTGTAAATCAATGTCCATTTACCAAGGCTCTATCTAATCTCTTCCTAGTATGACACTTACTGCTTAACTTATTACTCCAAGTGAAAGTTGATCCTTCAAATTTCAGGTCTGTTACTCCTATATTCCGTGCATATCCCTAGAAGTTAGTAGTGAATTTCTTCAATTTGACATTCCTCTTAGCTTCAAAAAAATGAAGAGTGTTGAAGGCCCCTTAGTATTAACCATGGATCCTTAACTTGAGTGTGAATGTCTTGTAGTTTTTTCCAAAGTGATCTCCTCTGAAAAGTATAATTTGAGCCATAAAAAGAAAGAAGATTAATACCTTTGTTTAAGCCTTAAAGAAGAACAACTCCAAATGCATTAACTAGTCAATGGCTAGCAACATCTGGACCTTGACTAGAATATTATCAAAAGCGATCACCACTTTCCTATAATGGTGATGTTAATGATTAGAGAGTAGAGTCCAATTTTCTCCTAAACACTTCCAGTTGAAGGACTTTTCCAATATCAATTTGGTTTTCAGGATGGCAATCATCACATGTTATTATCCAAAATGAAATCCTTTAACATTTTTTAAAGAGTGATTGTTTATCCCTCTCATATTCTAGGAGATTATTAGAACAATTAAAGATTGTTTAGGTCCCTTGAACCTATTTTTCTCATAATTTTCTATAATCAAACCTGAACTCATTATTTTGTTTGAGGTTAGCATTAGTTGTAGAGAGATTAGTTAGGAATAGCGCCTCTTTAACTTGATACATAACTTTCTTTCCATGACTACTAAGATTCTTTGAGTTAGCTTCTTTATTTGCTTAATTTTGTGATTTCTTTTAGGTTGGAGTTCCATTATCCTCTAGTACCATTTTAGTGTTTCTATTAATAATAATTTCTTGAATTTGAACATTGGGGATTCCATTAGTGGCCTCTTCATCCTCTTTGTCTAGGCTCATCAATTCTACATTGTCACCCTTGGTAAATCTCCTACCTATAACTCTCTAATATTTCCCTTACTCCTTCGAAGATAGTTTACATTAGTAGGCAACCTTAACAATATCTTCAAAGAATATATCCCTTTCGTAAGTCTAGTATAAGGATGGCATCTAGAAGTTCTTTCCTAATGTCAACACTCATATATAGCTTCATATATTCCACTCTACTTATCTGTGAAATATTTGCATACAATATCTTCAAAAAGTTTATCCCGCTCTCTAGGTCTCGGATGGGGATGGTATTTAGAAGTTCTTTCCTAATGTTAACACTCACAAATCACCTCATGTATTCCACTTTACTTATTTGAGCAATATTTACATCCATACTTATAGGCTTACCTATGAAACTTGCAAAAATATTAAGTCCTTCAGTGGACTAGTATTCTAAGGGAACAATATATGAGCCAATCTATATAAGGAAATTTGTGCGCATGATATTTTCAAGAAAGATCCTTGACTTCTAGAATTATAAGAAAAGAAGGCTATGATTTCATTTACATGGTTGGTACTATCAAATTTGAATAAAATAAAGTTTTCCTCCAATAAGAGTATCTCTTTAATTGCACTTCTTTTCCAATATTTCAAAGTTTTGATGATAAGGAAAAGGGAACTTTTGCCTATAAAAAAGCATACACCAATACGTTGCTTCATCCATGCCACTACTTTTCTCACCTCAAGTGTCTTCAAATGATAGTATTTCAAAGAATCACCATTGTTTTCCTGCACCATTTGTAGCTCTTCCCAACTGGAACGCTGTGTATAGTTGCTGTTTCTTGTATGCAGAGACGGAACAGAACAGAACAAAAATTGAAGACAGTGAGGTGTTTGGTTGTGATGGACAGAACAAAAAAAAACTGTTTTTGTCTCGAGGACAGAAATGTGTTTGGTTGCAGTGGACAAAATATAAAATTATGCCAATGATGAAATTACCCCTGGACTTTAATATGATTGGAAATATGTAATTCATTGATAATTTTATTACGAAAGATTTGTATTAGTAAAAAAGTTAACA
>JANVCL010000214.1:25460407-25474689 GCA_026546855.1 Erythroxylum incrassatum | reverse complement strand
AAAGTCAAAAATAAAAACAGAACTGTACGTGATCAACTTCCTTAGTCCATATCTTCCATAAGCATTAAACGTGGCTGCTGTTTTCTTCTGCGAGCGTACACCTGTAAGGGGCCCGTAACAAGAGGTTTGAATACATTTGATTCATTTATGATTTTGATGCATAAGTTACATTTTGCTTCTCTACATTTAATAAGTTGCGTAAAATTAACTAGTTAAGAAATTCTGTATATAACATCTGATCTGTGCGGAGCAATGAAAAAACCTTTGGCTTAAGCATGAATTGTTGTTTCTTTAAACTTTATGATTCAAATCGGTTGCTTTAAATTTTTAATGAAATTCACCTTTACTGCATGGCGCTACTTTGCTGACAGCAGTGTTATATGCTTAAAATTGGCACTTTGATTAAATGTGGCCTCTTTAGACTTTTATGGGCACTCCTTTGCATTGAAATTTAGGTTTCTTTTTTTTTTTTTGGTCTCTTATAAACTACAAACTTCTTCAAACAACAGATTCCAAGAGATGAGGAAGAGGAGCCTATCTATGAGGATTTCATATGCAAGGCATGCTCAGTGGTTTGTTCTTTCCTAACCTTTTATCCACAGACAATCTGGGCTGTTGCTGGGCAGAACAATGATACTGTTGTTAGTGTTACTAAAGATAAAGATATAGTGGAAGATATTCCTTCAACTTGTGAAGCTGATAAGCTTGAGAACAGTAGTTGTGCACTTAGTTCTGAAAAGTCCTTTGCACTTTTTAATGGCAACATTATGTATGCTTCTGTTGGAAAAGCATCAGAGATGGCAGAAAGTTCTGAGAAGGGGACTGATTCAAATCAATGCATAAGCGATGCCAATCCTCACACAAGTTGTGTTCTTGGACTTGACTTGAAAATTAATATGCCTGTTTTAGAAGGTAAACCTCTGTTTCTTTCCAAAGGATGGAGGGATACTCTCTGCAGATGCAGGAATTGCTTAGATATGTACAGGACGAAGCAAATAAGTTATCTGCTTGACAAGGAGGAGTCGATTGCTGAATATGAGAAAGTGGCAAAGCGGAAGAGGGAAGAGAAATTGCAGCAGCAGGAGGGTGCTGAAATGAGTTTTCTGAATAATCTTGGCCATATAGAGAAGATGGAGATACTGAATGGAATTGCAGATTTTAAGGATGAGTTTCGCACATTTTTGGTATTTTCTTTTGACAAAAGTCACATATCTTACTCTATTTTATTAGATGGCTTTTCAAGGACCTAAACCTTGCCTCAAGTCATTTGTTACTTTTATCTTTTTATGAGAAGTATTTCACATTCATATGTAATCATGTTTTCATGCAGGAGTCTTTTGATCCATCCAAGCCAATCACGTCTTCTGATGTTCACCAGATTTTTGAAAATCTTGCTAAAAAACGTCGACGATTGTAGTGATTGGATCTTTAGTCTACTTGGATCAGTCGAATAACATTTCCTTTAGCTGGTTTGGTTTTACAACCTCCTTTCTGTTTATTGGAGAGGATTTGGCCTTCTGTTAATGTTCTGTAATGTAATAACATATTTTACAATGTAGAAGTCGAAGTGTTTTGATCACTGGAGATGCTTAAGTTTTCATCAATAGGAAGTAGTGTTACGAATCGGTATTAGATTTAATTTTGATACGGTACTGAATTAGTACTGGTCAATATTAGGTATTATTTTGGGTAATATAAATTATTTAAAATATTATAATTTAAAATTGAGGACAATATAAATTATTTAAAATATTATAATTTAAACATTAAATAAAAAGAATAATAAATATTTATGACTCTTTAATTATTATAATTAACAATAAGAGTTCAAATTGATGGAATAAACAATTAGAAATTAAATCTTGAAACAAAATATTTATAATTATAATTTTTATTGCATATATGGAATTTAATATATACAAAAAAATAGAGGTGAAATTAAAAGAAGATTGCTAAAACTTGGAACTTCTTCCAATTGAATATTTGTTTAAATCTCATTGAATTGAATTTTCATTTGATAAAAAAATTTATCATTTAGAGTGGACTCACCAATACTATCATTTAAATTTATTGCACTAAATGATATGTAACACTTTCCTATCTAAAATTTTCTTCCAAATCATTCTCATATGCTAAACTTGATTCCTTAGAAATTCAATCCTCAAAAGATTGATATGATCAAGATAAATTGGATCTACATAACTACTTGATCTATTAAGAGTCCTAATAAATAAATAATATTAAATTATTAAGAAATTATTGTATATACTCAAAGCTTTAAATTTTATCAAGTCATTTAATCTTTTATGTTCCAATCTATTTTCCTTTTCTTCGAATGGATGAATTTAAATATGCTTTAATTCCTTTCATATCCTGGTGTTTGCAATTCAAATTCTAAGTCAATGTGCAAACTTTTGCAATTCTAGAATATCACTTTTGAATTGGTCCCATTAAGCAACTGTTAGACAATAAAAGTAACATCATAAATAAAGAAGTAATGATTAATTTTCAATAAGTAGCAAAAATGAAAAAAATATATACTTGGATTAAATTTGTCTCTTTAATAAATAACAATAGGCATCCTAAAAGTATCAAAAGTATTCTTCTAAATCTCCATTTGTGAGATTAAGAGATCTTGCATATCTCATGGGTAATAAAGTTTTAAATCATGTTTACAAGGAAAGCTGAAGTTAATAGGAGAATGTTACAATAGTTCTAAATCTCCATTTGTGAGCTTAAGATTTGTGAGCTTAAGAGATCTTGGATCATTTCATGGGTAACAATAGTTATAATAGTTAATAACATTCTCCTATTAACTTCAACTTTCTTTATAAACTTGATTTAAAATAGACACTATGATTAAAAAATCCTCCGCAGCAAACAAGGGACAGTAAAGTTGTTTTTCTCATCTCTCATTGATAACTACATATAATATGTGTACAAAGAAGGCCTATTTTTAAAATTGACCTTGATTGCTTCCTTCACCTTCTCCATGTTTTCATAAAAATAACCCATTGTTACTTTCTTATCACTATCAGTTAGACAAAGTACCCTCAACAAACGCTTACAATAAGATCCTAACATTTATCCTAGAAATATTATAGCATGTCTACGGTATATTAAGAAGTGAATGTAAAGAATTAAGTGTATCTAAGCATAGTAAGGGACATAAGGATAATTCATTTAATAGACAAGAATAAATTGATATTTTGATCATTTTATACATGACGTAGGGATTAGAATGAACTCAATTGATGATGCTATATGCCAATGTGGAGACTAAAGGAAGAAGGACTAATGTGCAATTTTCCTAAAGTCAACATATGGACTAATAGGAGTAAAGCATGTGTGACTAATAGGATTAAAGCATGTGTGACCAATAGGACTAAAGCAAGTGTTCATGAAATAGGAATATAAAAGGAGAAAGGGACATGCATTTAGGGTTTTGAATGCTAAATTTTTCTCTTCATATTTTTCTCCATCTCATCTTCTTAATCACATCATTTTGCATGTAAGGAATCAAGCTAATCTTGAAATCAAAGTAAAAGTTAGTGGTTTTTCTCTTCATCTTTATCTTTTCTTGCTTTTCCTATGAATAGCTAGAATTATAAAGATGGAATTGGGATTGAGATATATATTTGTGGTGTTTCTAGTTGGTGAATCAAGCAAAGCTAAAGGAGAAGAGAAGGAAAAGTATTAGAAGAGCTAGTTGGTCGATTTCAAGGTTTGAGACAACACTTGGTTTAATTTCCATTTGAGAATGTTTGCATGGATAAAAATATTTATTTGGATATGGAATGGTTGCTAGAATGATGTCTTAGTGTTACTTTGCATGGAATTGGTTGAAAATGATAAGAGAGTAATGTGTAGTGGAATTTTGTCTTAGGTTTCGTTTAAATTAGTCCCATTATTTTAGATATAACTCCACTTAAAGATCTTAAAATTGGGTTAATTCAATTGGAAATGAAACTTAAGACATATCACTAAAAATCTCTAGAAGAGACCCTGACCTAATTTTGGCTGGATGACATTGGAATTTGATATTGAAAATGGTGACTTGATGTTGCCCTTATATTAGAGTAGCTTGTGATGTTTGGTCATGATTTAGAAGTCCAAATGACCTTATTTGTGATGCTATGGAAAATAGAGTCATAGGAGAACAAATGTATAGAATACTCAAAACCTAACTTGAATGTTTGCTACGTGAAAATTACAAAACAAGAGAAGGTATGAATTCTAGGCAAGGGACATGACGGGAAAGAAATTACATTATTTTGAGTTTGTTTTGTTTTCGATTTTTACCAAATCATATCCAAACCTTTTCGGATGTTTATGAAAATTTGCAAAAACTTAGAAATAATTGAAATATGACTTACCTTTTGTGAACTGGGTGATTAAATATCGAAATTTAATATTGATCAAAATGTATGTTAAAGGAAATTTACATGTATCTAGATGATTTATATGCATATTTATTACTTATATGTGTATAGTATGTAATCATAAGTGTGATTTTGATACCCATTTAATGGTGGTAAGTTATGACTTGCATGTATGAACGCAAATATGAATTTTATGATTTCAAATGAATATTGTAAGATTTGTTAATATATGGATTATGAAATTGAAAAATGGTTAAAGGAAAAATGTTATAGTGCCTACTTTATTGTCTTGATGGTGGACAGATAGGCATGCCTATAGGATTAGAGTGCAGCTGCTACAGTTTAACACCAATGGTGTCTTCATTTCAAGACTATATTGTCTCTACAGTTTGATACCTTTGGAGTATTTATAGTTTGATACTTTTAAGTATCTACAGTTTGATATCTTCTGATATCTACAGTTCCTGTTATCCATACCCATGAGAATGTGCAGGCCTAACACAAAAAGTAAATTAAACAGTTATAAATAAGAAATATAGCATGACAACATGAATAATTGGTATTGATGAGCATTTGTATTGATTTTATTGATGATTTGTAACAATGAGCAGTCATGTTAATAATTTGTATTAATGAGTGTTAAATATCAATGTTTGGCTTATAAATGTGAATTCTCAGTATATGAATAATTCATTGAAGCACATTTGCATTATGTACCTTCATTAATTTATGCCATCACTATTTATTCATTTTGTGATATTTATGAATGTGTGTGCTTGGTAGATGACTACTGTGAGTGGACATCCAAACTAAGTATTTTCTTACTAAGCTTTCAAGCTTAACATGCATGTTAATCTGTATAGGTCTAAATAATAAGAGTGAGGTACAAGGATCATCTGTAGGGACCAAGGCTAATCACTAGTAGTAGATGTACTTTTGGGTTGTACCTTTTTGATTAAAGATGATTGTATATGTAACAGTTTGTAACTAAGAATTTAAGTTATATGTAACATTTCTTTTGGACTATCATGTAAATGCAAAGATGTAATACTATTCTTAAATGGTAAGGTGATTTGAAATTTTGTAATATGTATATATACAACATTGCATAGACAAATGTGTGACGATAGTCCTTATAAATGAATAGAAATGTAATTGATGACTGTTTTTAGAGGAATTTTTTTGCCATGTTTGTAGGTGGATGTAGTTTCGTACAGGGGGTGTTACATTTTGTGGTATCAGGCCCACAGTTTAGGCAGTTTTGGCCAATAAATGTTTGGTAAATCATCTATATACATAGTTTAGTTTTTGTGTTGACCTAATGCAAATGTCCCTATTTTCTTATAGATAATAGAGATGGTAAGATCTCGTGAAGCTGACAAGGAATCAACTGATAGTGTAGCGGGGAGAGATCAATCAACTTTGGCTCCACCTGAGCCTCTAAGGGGTGAAATACTAGAAATGCTAGTACATAGAAAGATGTTTCTAAAGCTCTCCCATGATATGTTGAGACTGATGGATAGAATGACTGAATGACCGCACCTAAAGTTCGTAACAGTCTTAAAAAACCCTAGTTCTTTCAGTTCTCTCATTTTCTCTCTCTCTTAACACACTCTCCATCACTCCTCTCCCTCACTAACCCAATTTTTGCATATTTCTTACTAAATTGTGACACCCAAGTAAGTTTTTTGATTGACTTCACTTGTTTATGAATGTATCTTTGGGTATTTTGCAATTTTTAAGGATTTTCACCCCAAAAAAGTGCTAGGGTTAGGGCTTTGAGATTAAGTGTAAATTTGCTTGATTGTGGTATAATAGTCAAATTTTATCCTTACTTATATGATTTATTGCATGTAATTCGGATTAGTTAGTTGTTTTCAAGTTAATTGAAGTTGTTTTCTAGTTTAGTTTCATTTCAATTTTGATTTTTAACATAAATTCAATGTTTAATTTTGTTAATTTTAGGTAATTGTTATATTAGATTTGTTAATTTCCATTTTAGTTTTAATTTCATAATTGAATAACCAAATTAGTTTAGTTGTTAATTGTAGCGCTTTTAATTTCAAATTTGTGATTAATTAGGGTATTAGTTAATTTTTTTAATTTTTTTATTATTAATGTTAGATTATTTATTTTTTATTTTACCATGTGTTTAATGTTCCTTTTTTCTGGTATGATTTCATATTTTTACAATTTAGTAAGCATAAGAAATAAGTGTGGGGAAATGGTTATATTTGTCCTTTATTTGTTATTTTCTCACATTAAAGTTTTAGGCACAATGATAGGATCACGAAGAGCATAAAAGAAATCAAGGAAGAGACAACGAGGAGAAGGGTCCTTTAGAGACTCGAGGAGAGCACGCCTACTTCAGCCACTAGAGCGACCTCTGATGTTACTCTTCAATGTCGCAACCCAAGAGACGCAGTATCAATGGCTTAAGGAGAAAAAGTTCGAGATAGGCAGAAGCATAAACTGGGAGGTGATGGAGTAATTCGGTTTGGTTTATTAGGTTCAGGACCTTATAAACATCGGAGCATGGTGCCCATTTTTTGAGATTATGGAGCCCTCATACTAGGAGATGATGCTCGAGGTGCTCTCTAAGTTCTTTGTGGAGAAAGGCTACTATGACTGAGTCCGACCAAACACAATCCAATTTTGATTGCTGGAAGAGATGGTCTGTATCAGCTACTCAGAGTTCTTCATTATGACGGGGTTGTACAATCAAAAGTTCATAGGAACACCAAACTATGTAACTTTACTGATAGGCTTCTCGTATGGGATGTCTTGTCAATTTTGGAGCATAATTAGCAAGGATGCCAAGTACACATAGGCTAGTTAAAGATAGCTCGGCTGGAGAGACACATGAGGTTGGTCCTGGGTATTTAGCATACTATTTGAGTGCAATAGGTAGAGATTATAAAGCGAATAGAGCAGCTCGAAGCTTAAGGTAGATGCAAATCAACCTATGATATATGGATGGTGAAATTATTGATGCAGATGGCGGGTTATCTTGCATACTATTTGAGGTTTCACGACCCAAGGACCCTCCTTCAATGGTTATGCCAGATTCGTCCTAAGACTAAGGGAAGCTTGTATTTGGTTTTTCTTTTCTTTTTCTTATTATTTGTATATTTTTCTTATTTACTTCATTATATTATTTTCTTTTGTCTAAACATTAGTCACATGTTATTTTGATCTATGTTATTTTTATTTCTATGTCCTTTAGTTATTTTTGTTATTATTTTTCTTTTATCTTTTTATCATGTTTGTTTATATTTTTCAAGGTTGAATATTTGTATTTATAGGATGTATCTTCTTCACTTCAGGGCTTTATACATATTCTTATCCAAGGTAATACCAATAACATTTTTGTTCTTATTTTATTTTCTTATTTAAGTGCTTACATTGTGTACATTGTGGGGAAGGGAATTTAATCATCTTAAGTTTATTATAATATTTTTATTAAATTTCATTAACTGAAATCTTGAGTTAGTTAAAATCTGTCCAGAATGCTTTAGATCATTATTGATTATTAAATTGAATTAAAATGCAAAAGGATGGAAGTTAGAATAAACATGCTTTTATAAGCAGTATTTTTAGTAATCATTAAGATAACTAATTTGAATGAAAATTGCATATTATTTACAAACAAGATCATTTTTATGAGATTTTGAGCCTAAGAGCAAATACACCATTACTTAAGCTCTTATATTCTTTCATGTGTGTTATTATGCATAGTTGGATAATTTTAGAACTTGTTTTTATTATTCATATTAGGATCATTTTGTTAAACTAGAAGCACTAAAATGATAAAGGCATTTGGATTGAACATTTGTTTAGAATATTTTCTTGTTTAATATCCTACCATATTTTATCCTTTATAAGTAACCAATTTTGAGACTTAGCCTTTTCATTGATTATAACCACATCATTAGCCTTTACCTTATTTTTCTTGAAAGCCTTTTTATTATTTTTGAACCCTGAAGGCTAATTACATTTACTTGATTGCTTGAAACCCAAAACTTGAAAATGTAATTATGGTATGAAGGACCTATATTTTGAAGAACTAAGTTGCATGTAATTCTGTTTATGTAAATTTGCCTCAATATTATCACCCTTTTTATTATCTCAATCATTCCCTAACCTAAACCTTATTAAAACCTTATAATAAGATCTTTTGATTTTTGTTTCTAGTTTACTTTTAAGTGGTGGAGATATGATTTTATTGCAAGCTTATGGTTAAGAATTCTTCTATGCATTAATTTGAGAGTTCTTACATTTTTCACCCTAAACATTTTGAATGCATTGAGTGAAAGTGAGGGTGTAAAAATGTGTGCTTTCAATTTCAAAAAGATAATCTATGTGATTACTCTTAATGTTGACTTATAAAAGGTAGTTCTATAATGACTTGAATCTAATTATATGTTAATTTGATTGATATGATACGATGATTTAGAGTGTGGATATAAAAGTTAAGATTAAAAAGGAATGAATGTTGCAAGATTGATGATTGAGATTATGATTTACTTGAGGACAAGCAAAAGTTTAAGTGTGAGGACGTTTGATAAACAAGTATTTGTCTATATTTATATACCTATATTTAATGTATTTTGTTTATTATTTTTTAAGAGTTTTATAGTATTTTTAGTACCTAATTTGCTTCAATTATGTTTTTAGATAATAATTGCATTCATAGATCTAGAAAAGATGTATTTTCGTAAAATCATGGCATAGAATTGAAGAATTGGAGCAATTGTGGACTTGCACTATCGTGTATAGTAACCATGTAAGAATTACAATTCCTACCTGTGTAGAGTTACAAACTTGTGTATGTTTCCATGTAGGTCTTTCTAACTATGTAAAGTGGTGAATTATGGTATTTTGGAGGTACATGATCACACTGTCCTTCATGTATCCTTATTATTATCCTTATATATAAACAAACTAGGGTTCTTAGGATATACACGGTCACTTACATAGATGTTTATATATAAGGCTAATAAGAAGGCTACATGAAGGAGAGAGATTAAAAGTGGTTGAATTTAAAGAGAGGCAACGAAAGTCGTTAGAGATGCCAAAACGTTAGAAATATTCCTAATATAAAAAAAAGATCAAATAGTGAATACATTAAGTCAATTCCAACCTTCCAAAATTTCTAGATCAAGGCTTTCAAGTTTGTTTATTGGTTTCTTATTCCTTTCCTTGTTTTGAATGTTAATTTTGATTAGTTATGTGTTGAACATGATTATGGGTTTCTAAATCCATATTAGGGTTTATTCTTGAATTGTTTTTTTAACTTTATTCTTGTTGAATTCAATATATATTATGCTTTGTGGTATTTGTCATGCTTACACTTAATAAGATATCAAGAGATTGAATCAAAGTCTTATGTTTTAAGTTGCGAACAAGAGTTGGTACCTTAATAGAATTACAAATATTCAGATTAATAAACAATTGAAGAGAGATCTTAATTGTGAGTTAATTATCCTTATGATTGCTTCAAAACAATTAAGCAAGTTATGAGTAGTTTTGAGAATTGAGAAGTTGTTAATTAACTATTATTTATTTCAATTGAGATTACTTAGTTAGATCTCAAAATAGGGTAATCAAAACTTTAGAGCATATAGGATGAAGCATAATTGAAATAACAAGATAAAGGGAAGACAAAATAAGGATAAAATAATCCCTAAATTTCCATTATTGTTTAATTTTGCTCTTTTTGGTATCTTTATTGATTCAATTATTTAGTTTTATTAATTTATTTTTTTAAATTTAATTTTAGTTTATTAAATTTGTTATTACCTTAGACAAAGTGTATTCAAATTAATAAGTAACTCATCCAATCCTCATGGAAACGATATCTTTTATATTATAAGATACGATCTGTATACTTATAGTATTGAAATCTTTTTTCATATATAAAACTATAAATAGTATGAGGTAATTCACTAGGCTTAAAGACTCAAAATGCAGAATAAAGGTGACCTTAAACTATTTAAGATGTGCTTTGGAGCCATAATATATTATATATGTAAAGAAAAATGCTATATAGTGCACTTGCTATAGAAAGTGAAACCATTTGTCAAAGGTTCGTAATACATACATGATTAACTATATTAGCTAGTAATTTATGGGGAACCATCAGCACTGAAATGAGAAGTAAATGACATCTTTAGCCTAGGATACTACTCACTTTTCCATGTGTTAGTAGAATATTTGGTATACTAGAGTCAGATATGGGGAACTTAAAATAATGATTTTGAACCTAAAAATATATTTCATTAATATAATTACTTACCTTTCTAAAAAAATTTATAATTTAAATATTTCCTAACAAGTGTATTGAAAGATCAATAGGATTTTCTATTAAAACCAAAAGCTTCTATGAATCTTGATGAATGAAAAGATTCATACAGCAAAGTAATATGAAATATTTGTGTACAGTGAGTATTTTAGAACATCAAAGTGATGAAATGAGATTACAAATAATATTACAAAATAACTTGCTATGTTTTTTACTTGTTTTTTCATTTTGATAATTGCAAACTTTAACTTCTTTTTACTAACTTCATAAACTATTTTTTAGAATTTATGGCTTCATTTTGTTCTTATGTTACTTTTCAATAAAAAAACTAATTAGTAGTAATTTAATTTTGTTATCATTAAAAATTTGATTGAAACCTCCTTGATTCAACTCATGATATCAAAACTAACTACTGAATATTGATCCCTACCGATTTCTGGTGTAATGCAAATGAAATTATGGTCAATTGTATAGTTTATTTTGTTTTACAAGAATTAACAAGCTCATACTACGGGGTTCAAATTCTTCATACTATAGGGTTCAAATTCTAACAGAACATTTACGGGCTATTTGGCATAATTGAATAGCCATTCTATTCCTAACACATTCCTGACATATTCCTAAACCCGTGATTGATTAAAAACTGAGACAGGAATAAGTAATCATCAGCAACTACTATCCTTCAAATTTGGAGAATACACAACCCGACCCCAACCCATCTTTACCTATTTGAAGAATAGCTCTTCTTGTTGAAGACAACTTTGCCATCTCATGTTCCAGCCTCCGAAACTTCTTGTCCTTCTTTGACGTTGAAACATCTTCGAGCCTCCTCTTATCCTCTCATGTTCAAGCCTCTGAAATCTTCCACTTCTTCAACGTATGTTGTTCTCTTCTCCAGTTCGTGATTCCAGATCTACCATTTCCATATTTTAGGTAAGTGAGAATCCTTACACAACACTAAAAGACTTCATCTTCTTATTCCACAGACATCCCTGTGTATAAGTGATACCCAATATATATACGTACTTAACAACACTCTTCGTCCTTTCTCTTGATTTCTTGTTCTAGTTTTGTTTTGACCTACCTCCAATGTTAACTCCACAAGAAGTCCATTCCTTTTTTCTGGGTAATATCTTTGTCTCTTTTTTTTCTGGGTATTTTATCTTGATGAATAATCGCGTTTGAAATTTTGATTTTTTGCTCAAACCAAAATCTGGAATCCTTATGAGCAAGACAGCGAGCCGATTCTTGATGGAGGACCCAACAAACTAAGGTATAACAACCAATTTGGGGAGGAGGATAAGTCTCACTCTCACACTGGAGATGGAGCGAGCCCTGGGTATGATAAAGTTTTTATCCTTTTTTCTTTTCCAATTTTTGCTTTGTTTCATGAAATTGAGATAAAAGCATATAAGCTTCGATGTGGGTTTTGTTGGTTTAGTGCCTTTGCCTTGAATATGGACCTCTTTATTGTCAGAAAAGATGACATGTTTTAGAAATCAAACTTAGGGGTCTTTGTACTTTCGTTACAAATTGTTTATTAAACTTTCTATGCTTTCTTTACGTTTAATACCCTTCACACAACTTAGACAGCTTCAGGTGCAAAAATATAGCTAGTATGTTCTATTAATATCGCTGTTTATACTCAAATATTTTTCCAATTTAACAAAGTCTAGCGAAGTCAGTTGTGTTATGTGTTGATGTAATTATGGGCATGTGTGGATATATCTGAAGCGCTATTATTTTGCCTTTGCTGCTAGTTCATGGTAACCTATTTGATTAGTTTGTTTAATATTACTCAACATGTTGCAGAAAGATATTTATAGGAGGTTTAGGAAGAGAGACTACTAATGGTTAGTTTGTTCATCCTGTGCAAATTTGTAAATTGTATACTTTACATCTGATTGGTGTTTTCTTTTTCCTGGGTTTTCATAGTTTTTCTTTATCTTCCACATCTATTTCTACAACTCAATTCATCAAACATTTTGGTAAATATGGTGAGATTATGGATTCTGTGATAATGAAGGACAGGAAGACAGACCAACCTCTGGCTTTGGCTTTGTGACCTGTGCAGATCCCACAGTTGTTGATCAAGTCATTCAAGGCACACACATTATTAATGGGAAACAAGTAGGGTTTGTGTTGTTGACTCTTTGTTCCATAATCAAGAAATTGGACTTAAAATCTTTGCTTGCTTCCTTAATTTCCCAAAAAATAAAATGGACTTAGAATCATATCTATGGTTTTCTGATATATGTTTTATTATCATATTTCTTAGGTGGAGATCAAGAGAATAATAACAAAAGGTGCTATTGGATCTAGGGATTTTAAAACCAAAAAAATTTGTGTTGGTGGAATACCTTCTATGGAAGTACAGGAGGATACGGTAGTGCAGGTACTGGAAGATACCATCCTTATGGGAGATAGATGGTTCTTGAAGCCAAGATTTAAGAAATAAATGGCGTAAGGGCGTTGTAGGTTGTCTAGATTATAGGATTGAGGTTGAATTTTCAATTTTGTTAGCTTATATTTGGTTCAACTAACTATCGCTTGAGTAATTTAAAGCTCTATGTTTTATTTTGGTTTAATATCGTTCCATTGTAATTAATACTAAAAATATAATTTAATAATAATAAGAAGAAGAAAATTAATTTTGTATAATAATAATAATAATAATAGTTGTAGTAATAAGACTAATAAGAATAATAATAAGTACAAAATTTATAAGAATAATGAGAACAATAAATTTAATAATAATAATAATAATAATAATAATAACAACAATAATAATAATAATAGTTGTAGTAATAAGAATAATAATAAGTACAAAATTTATAAGAATGATAAGAACAATAAAGTTAATAATAATAATAATAATAAGGGTATTTTGATCTTTTTGTTAGTTATTTCTTTCTTATTTTAAGTTTATATTTTTAAACTAAACAATTGAATAAAAATTCTTTATTTATTTCATTCCTTGAACCAAACAAAGTAATACCTATTCTGTTCTATTTTTATCTTTTTTATTTCAAAGAATAACTATTTTATCTCTTGTCTATTTTATTCCGTGAATCAAACAGGCCATTAGAATTTTTAGCTAGTAAAAGAAGAATTTAACAGAGATAAAATTGTTCGTTGCATTACGAATTTCTACAATAACCGTTGTATTGTCTTTTACTAAAGTTGTTAAAGATCAAAGGCTGGCTTTTGCTAGCCAGGTTCGATGCTCTTCTTATTCCAATGCCTACATCACAATGCCTGGTGTTACATTGTTTAACTTGAACCTGACATGACACCATCCCAATGTCACAGGTACAATTAGCATCATCATTAAGTGAAACTAAATTTTGAAACATGTTATTAATCTCTATCTTCCTTGTGAGCATCAGTCTTTCCATAATTTTAACTTGTGCCATTACCTTCTGGTTCTGCCTGATTCTGACGGAACTGAACGTTGCCGTTTGGATTCATGAGTTGACTGTTTTTGTAGTAACTTCGATGTTGAGATCCCTGCAAAACAAAGAAGGCACGTCGGGGGTTATATCCCGATTAGCCCCTCCGACGCTCAAGTCAGTCTTTTGGTGAAGGTGAGGCTG
>JANVCL010000214.1:25441058-25460307 GCA_026546855.1 Erythroxylum incrassatum | reverse complement strand
GACGGGCTAAGGGGGCATGGATCGGGCCTGGGTTTGACATAACCATTGGGTATGAGACTGATCTTTGAATGATGGACCGATCGGCCCATGGTACATTTTGACTGGGCTCGGGCTCTGCACGACTGACCCGACCACCTTCTTTATTTTAATGCTTAAATTTATAACCTAAACACAAAAAGATAGAACATCTTCCACGTGACTATTAGTTCAAAGAGAGGCATATCAAACACCAGTAACCTTGTAGGATATTTATCAAACACAATATTATCGGAGAATCATTCAAAGTCAAGATTTGTTATTGACCAACTCTAGTTTTCTAGTAGCTTAGTTTTCGTAAGTTGTTAAGTTATTAATAATGGACTTACCTGACCCTCATTTGGTGCTTAGTTTATTGCTGTGTAAGTCTTTATATATAGGCATCCGATGTTTATTCTGGTTATGAACAGAAAATAGAAATAAAGTGTTTTTTCCATATTCATCTATCTAACTCTGTTTATCACTTCGTTTGACTGTATATTCCAACAAGAATAGGCAACACAATAGGAGGAAAACAATTGCTGAAACTTATTAATTATACAAGAAAAAAATATAATAGCTATTTGGTTTCAATTCTTCTATATGAATTTTAAACCAAACCACCATAACAAGAAATGTTGAGATTATGATGACCCATATACGCCATTGTCCTGAGTCAAGCGATCGTTTCTAAATCATAAACTCCATAAGAAGACCAAAGTAGAATATAAAGTCTAATATTCATAAACAGAACAAGTAAAATTAGAATCAGAAAGAAACCCAAAATCCAGAAACTTATGTCTCAAAAATTTAAATAGCATTCAAAACGAATCAATATAACCATTTTCCAACCAATGAACGTATGCACTTTCTAGTCAGTGGAGAGATGATGAGATAGAAAAGACCACAAGTGAACGGAAGAAAATAGGAGGAGCAAAGTAGGAGAAACGAAGCAAGGAACATAACAAAGGAGCGTAGAAAAACAGTATAAAAATAAAAGAAAATGGATGCCAAAGACAGGAGGAAAAGGGAGAAAGACAGGTTGTGTTATTTGTGCTTTTGTAAAATTAATTTTAAAACAAGAAATCAAAATAGACCTGTTTTATTAATATGTTATTTGAAAAATAAAAAATAAAGGGAAACAAACATAAATTATAGAGAGAGGTTGTGGAACACATATTAATATTTTTTTTTGGTAAGAAAAAGGAGCATAAGTCACACGGACAGAAAACTATCTAATAAAGGAAACCCTTATTAAGTTATGAGCAAGCCATCTACCGACACTAGGGGGACGTGCCCCAAAACATAAAAGTCAGAAGGAAAATCAAAAGCAAGATGAAAAAGGGAGTCAACTGCAAAGTTTCTTTCTCTATAAATGTGAGTGAGTTTCACATGGTGGAATCGCTGCAGCAAGTCTAGAATTCTAACAACGAGATGCAAACAACCTGAATTTGCTTAAATGCCACCGGTCAACATCTTGACAGCAATTTCATTATCACATTCAACAAGCAATCTCATTATCACATTCTACTCACTCAAGATTATGAGTGAGTAGAATACCATAATAGAGGGCCCACAACTCAGCTCGAAGAATTGAACAACGACCTATCTTGAGGATAAACCCATGTTTCCAACGACCTGTATGATCCCGAATCAAACCTCTACCTGCAGCAATTTTCGTAGAGGCAGCCAAAGAAGCATCAGTGTTGAGCTTCATAAAAGGGAAATGCGGACATTTACAAGAAATTAACCTTGAAATCGACAGATTATTAATCTCCCAAAGTAACTTGTTGAAAATATAATTGATTCAGAAATATTACTCTGTAAAGTACGAAAGACGGAAGAAACACCACCTGTCTTTAATATTATCGTCATACAAACGTAAAACTTTGATCATCACCTGTCTTTGTCATATAGGTACATTTTCTCAATTATTTAATTTACTCAACTTAAAGTTATAATATGCATGCAATGCAATGCAATGATATTTGAAAAGATGTCCGTCATTCAACCAACAACTTTTGACCCCTTCAAAACCTACGTGAAAATGACCAAAAGTGACGGGAGACCATCTTGGACTTGATAATTCAGGGATTCAACCGTCCCGTTTAACTTTCGTATGTTGCAAGACGAAGAAAAATTGGGAAAAGAGACGGTAACTGTTGTCATTCGTCAACCGAATTAAAAAATTGTTCCCATTAGTCTTTGGGACCAAATTAAAAAAATCATCATTAAGACCGTCTAGGGGAAGGATCGTGACAGACGATGAAATTAAATGGAAATAAGTTGGAAGCCACGGTGAAATTAAATAGGTCCGTCCAATCTAATATGCTTCAATCATATGACGACAGACATATACCTAATGTAAGCTAGACGACCGATTCCATATGGCCCAGTCAAAGCGATACGCCAGGCATGGACTCACAAAAGTCTTTCGCTAACGCAAATTTAAAATTAATTCCTTAAAAGCTCAATAACATTTCCCAACAATTTTTAACTAAAATCAAGCTTTAGGTCAATAATAGTTACATAATTAATCAAAATATTATTAGCTCCTAGGCAATAGAACAAGGAACAACACTTATGCCAAATAATCTCTCTATATTAGAAAAGCTAAAAATGTATGTTCTCTTTTTAAGCGGATAGAGAGGAAGAAGAAAGGATAACCATATTTTTTTTTTGCTTTAACAATATTTATGTTTCTCCAGGTATCTTTCTCGTATTGTAAAAGTAGCTCTAAACATGGTGTAACTATCAATAATTTTCTTTTCATGTTTTTAGTTAATCAATTGAAGAAATTCTTACATCTTAATATTCCATATTCCAAGTTGTTTGTTGGTTTTAAAATATAACACAGATATATGTAGTTAGTATAAACTATAATGCTCATCAAAACACATTTAACGATTAGGTAGTATCGGATTACTTTCTTGATGATTTTAACTAACTCAATTCATACTTAGTGTTTTTAAAACAAAGAAAAACATATTTAAAACTTCATTTGTCACAAAAAAGGACACAATTTACTCCTCTCACATATAGAAAAAGATTTTGATTCTTTGCAATCTGCAGTGTAATAAAGTTCAATAGTAAAAATATTCTCTAACTAAATGCCTCAATTTCTCATAGACATTTCCTTTCTATCCCTCCTACTTCTTCAAGGCTTTATCCTTTTTGTTATTATTAGAGATGTAGGCCTTCTCCCTCCTTTAACCTTCATTGAGTGGCTTTCATTTTTTTTAAAGGAATCATACGTCCACATTTGCTTCTTACTCTTTTATTATTTTTGCTTGTTTTCGCTCCCTTCTTTTTCTTCTCCTCCTCCTCCTTCTATTGTTTTACTCCTACAACTCTTCATCTTCATCATTTTCGCTCTACTATCCTTGAAGAGGTTTCTAACATGGAATAATTACCTCCAGTTAGGTGTTTGGAAAGGTTGGGAAATCATCTTAAACCATTAATCAAAATTCAATGATAGAATAATTATTGATTATGATCCAAAAAGAGTATGGATCTTACATCAAACCTTTACTAATAATTGTTACTGCCTGGCAATTTGTTTGAACACTGAATGCTTTGCTTTATCTTTTCTACGTACACTAACCACAACTTTTAAATGAGCTCCGTATGAGATTACCTGACTTCTTTAAAAAAGTCTATCCAATTGCCATGGCTAGTGATGAGAGACTTTAAATGTACCTTTTTTTTCTCATAAGTTGAAGAGGAAAGACTCAAAAATAAGTACATAAGTTAGAGCTTCCATGATTGTATAAACATATCTAAACTGGGGAAATGATTACAAAAGTAATTCTAGACTTCTTCAGTATCGAAAAAACTCTTGAAAAATATAAAGAAAACCTATGTACAATCATTCTCAAGAAGTCTAATCCAAGCTTATTAAATTCTTATAGGCCTATTTTATGTTGTAATATTCTTTATAAAATTATCTCTAATATGTTAGCAATAAGACTCAAAGAAGTCTTAGATAGATTCATAAACTTAAGCCAAGGTACCTTTTTCAGGAAAATGAATATTAGATAAGAAATCTTATAAAATTATGGATCCAAAAAGCTGCTCCATGAAACTTGATCTTAACAAAGATTTTAACTTCATTAGTTAAAGATTCATTCTTGATTCCCAAGTGGTTTTAGTTTCGTAGACTACTTTATATTATAGATTAAAAAATGCATCTGTACACCATCCTTTTCCATACTTGTTAATAGGGAACTCATTCCATTTTTTGTTTAAGTTGAAAGGCTAAGAAAAATGGAAATTTTATTCTCTTATCTATTCATAATTAATATAGAATTTTTGACCAGATTGCTCTCTGTAACAACTAAACATAAGCAATGCTTTAAATACCATTATAGATGCAAAAAAGTAAAGCTTTTTGACCTTGTACTACTTTATAACCTCCTATTATCATATAGTGTTGACCTAATTTCAATTTAGACTCTCATTAATATAATTTCCTACTTTAGCTTTAACTATATATAGGTGGGAAAACACTTTACATATTATAGAAGATCCAATAAATCAAACCAACCGATTCTCAAAGATATTAGGGCTAAGTCTAGGTGACATCCCATTCAAATACTTGAGAATTCCTATCTTGGATAGGAGGATTAATTATAAAGATTGATTGCCTCTCTCTAATTCCATTAGTGGAAGAATCAACCACTTAAAGAATAAACTCTCTCGTATGCAGGAAGACTCAAACTAATTAGTCTTGTCACCTTTATTTGCCCCAAAAACCAATAAGGAATATTGAGAGGATGTTTAAGAGCTTCCTTTAGATAGGATCCTTAACAAATCATGCACAAGTAAGAGTAAGGTGATATGAAGTTTGTAACCCTACTAAAAAAGGAGAATTAGGCATCAATTCTAAAAGACCACTAATAAGGTGCTTCTGGACAAAAGGTTATGGATGTTATTCAATGATTCTCATACACGATTAAAGAAAAATGAACAAGGAGGATTAAAATCAGAGCTTCTCTTGGACCCTAATCCAAATTCTTACACCTAGAGATATCTTAAGCCAACGGATTAGAATAACTGTTAGGAATCGTTGCATGACCTAGTTCTAGTTTGATTTATGGAATGACTTGGATCCACCTTATAAGGTTTCAAATCAAGATAAGTTAAAGTTGCTAGTTTCTTTAAATGCAAAGGTAAGCTAAATGATAATGCAACACTAGAGGATAAAATACTATCAAGATCAATACCCGTAGTTATCGACCAAACATGAAAAAAAGGATAAAGCCAATATAGATTAGTCACAACTTTAATAATTTTACGAGTATATTTTATGTTATACTATTCAAACCTCTAAGGCACCCTACTATTTGAAGAAACCTACTATTTAAAGAAACCTTTTTTGGTTTCCAAATAGGTCTCTTAAAGCTTTATTCATACTTTATTTGGCTATTGAACAAAATTTAATGACAAAGGATAAGTTAAGGGGAATCCAAAAAATTTGGATGTGTTGCTTGTGTGATAATATCCAAGAAAACATTAAACATCTCTTGTATTTCTATAGCTTCTCCACCAACTTATGGAACAACTATCTTAATATGTACAAACTTTCTTTCCTTATTAGCAATTGGGAACAATTCATCTATCGATCTGCTTGGGTTAGATTCACATAAAAGGGAGACAACATAGTCTTTGAGCTTGCTTTAAGCGATGGAGTTTATATATTATGAAAGTAAATGAACTAAAAGATCTTCTAAACCAAATCTCAATATGTTCAAACAAAATCCTAAGTTACCTTGTATTAGATCAAATAAATCATTTTATCTCAAAATTTTTAGTACAACATGAGTAAAGAACTAGCTTCAATCTAATTAGTAAGTTAGTTAGTTCTTATCCTTACATGTCATGGTATATGAACTTAATGCCTCCCAGGCTTACCACTAAGTTCTCAAGGATAGGTTGGAAGACTTAAGATTCTAAGATTTCAATTTTATATTATTTTTTTGATCTTGATTCTTTTTCATGATCTCATTATTGTTGCTTGACATCAAGTTTTGGCTCTTTCCAACCTGATACATTTTCCCATTAATAAAATTTCTTTTTCCTTTTTCAATAATAAATAAAAGATAAAAAGGACGCGTATAATGATAATCCTATTTTTGTTTTGAAATTCTTCATAATTTACTGTATAAAGTAGGAAAAAAGGAAGAGACCATTGCCTATCATGTCCATCAACAAGATTAATTTTTGGAAATGATCTGGAGTTAGTAATATATTATCGAAAGATGGTCTACATAAATCTTGTGCCACTCTTCAATCAACATGTTACTCTCTTCCAACAAATGACATCAACAATAGGATGAACTTTAAAAAATAGGAATATTTTTCAATCATATATTTATTATCTCTCTTTATCTCATACATATCAATCTCCTCCTCGACACATTTTGATTACATCATTGGTATTACATATTTTTTCATTCAAGTAATATAAAAGCCAACATTGAATATGATTTGAAAGAAAAGACGAGCACCTCTAATCGTGAAATTTGAATTTGAATTTAGAAGATTAAAAACATAGTATTCTTTTTCAATGTTTATGATCTTTTATAAATTTTGTGAATAAAGACAATACTAATATTTTTCATTTGTACATTGATGAGAAAAATAGTAATTAAATGTAGTCACCTAAAATACTCAGTTTGTTCAATCTTTCACAAACTATATTTTTTGAGAAAATAAAAAATTTATTAAAATAGGAAAAGTTTACAATGTTATCATAAGAAGGCAACTTACAACTCCTAACTATTAAGCTTATAACTAATTGATAAAATCACATAACCAAGATATTATTTGAATACGCAACTTGTGCTTTTAATATTACCCAATATCATCTTAAATTATTGTATTGTTGAAATAACATTTTCATAATTAATCTGTAATTTTCATGTTAATGAATATGTCATCATCATCACCATCCTTATCTTTCCTTTCTTACACGCGAGATACTTAAACTTTTATAAACGTTTTTTAATCCGTTATTTTTTATGCACATATTCTAATATATCAACATAAAAAAGTGATAGAAAATAGACTCTCTAATTCAGTAATACATTAGTGAATTAATTAAGATGTTTTATAAAGGATAACAAACAAATTAGAGAATAAAGCTTTATTTAAAATTTTAAGATTAATGTAATGTCTACATCACTGTCACTCAGTAGGAATTTTTTTAAAATGAAAGAAATTATATTAATAATAGCAAAGCTACAATAACATTACAATGAGTCGCATTGTTAGCTTGTAGTCAACACATGCTAAAGTTACAATAGAGAGCTAAAAGAACAAGGTAAAATTGAAGTACAACAACCAGATGTTCTTCAACACATTACTAAGTGAGATGTGTTTGTTGTGAGCTATAAGAGTTGGTCAAACTTAGTCGACAACGACCCTATTTGGCAATTATTAAATTGCATTAGCTGTTAGCTGATTCTATCAGTAGTTAGCTGATAATTGATTATATCAACTAATTTGATCAGCAAATAACTTCAACTATTTATTAGGGATGTTTGGTAAAATTAACTATATAGTATTAGGTGTTTATATGTAAAATGACTTATGAGGGCATGACTTAAAAAATTTTATAAGCATATGAATATTATATCTTAGTAGTTTATTGAATATTCTTGTAAGAATTTAGATTTTCAATCCTAATAGTTAGCAATGCAATTAAGTAAAAAAAGTGAATTTATTAATACTAACACGAATTTCTTATTTGTTAAGTAATTTATTTAAAATATATAAAATCTAATTATTGCATACATTTAAAAATATAAAATAATATGCGTCAATATATTTTAGAAATAATGAACATTGAATGCTCTAATATTTGTTAGTCTGAGAGTATAGGAACTAATACTGTCCTTTATATGAGAAGGAATGGAATATAATAGACTTAAACAACCAAGCACCAAATATTATTTTGTTACTTTTTACTCATGCTACAAAATATTCAAAGTTTTTGTTGTTAGACCCATACCTCTTCATATTTTTAGAGCTTACTCACTCTATCTGATAGAGACCTACTTCACAAAATGTTGTCTTTGAGATGCAATTCTTTAGTGAAGGCACAATCGTTAGACTAACAAATTTTTATTAATTGGTTGGCTAAAAATGCTCCTTTTTGGAGCTTTTTTTATTTTCATTTCCAACTGTTAACCAAACAAAGGGTATTAGCTATTTGACATAGTCAAACAACTAAATACCTTCAAAGCGCTAATATATGGCTTTTCAGCTATCTACCAAATGGGGGCAATGTGTTCAGTTATTTGACATTTACTTTCTTCAACTCTTTTGTGTAGTCTTTTGTTTCTCTCCCTCCATATGGATTATATGGTGGTAGTAAAAGCTGTTTTAATAAAGGTTCCATTCGGTTCTCCTGGCTTAGTTTTAGCAATGATCATGTTAAGTGTCTCCCTCCATTCAAAAGTATACTTGGGTAGTTGTAGCATATTTATTATCCTGCTCTAGATTGCCTTTGTGTAACTACATTCAAAGAATAAATGATTCCGACCTATGTTTACATAGAACATAAATAGGATCATTCTAACTCCCAAATCATCTATCCTTGGTTTTGGGTCTATTTTTGCTTATCAGCAGAAAGAATATTGAAGTTTTCGGGTTTAATGAATGTTTCCAAATAATATCAAATCAAGGAACCAGTTCAACATCACATGCAAGTATCTTATGACAAGAGATATTAAGATATGTACCTCTTGGGTTGGGCGTCCAAATAATGTTATCCTCTCCCGTTTTATCAGGAAGAGGACGCAAGTAATTTGTTAGTAAGGAGAATCCTTTAAAATTGCCACCCCAATCTCTGTTGTAGATGTGTAGTGAGACCCTCACATTGAGTATTATATGGTTTTAGAGTTATGCTATTGCTATTCTCTAGATAAGTGGATTATAGGCTGTCCAATTATCGAACCAGAACTAAATGTTTGTACCATCCCCCAGCTATCTAAAGGAGATACATGATGTACCATGTGCTACATGTTACTGTTATAAAGTACAATTGTTATTTTTTAATTAACCAAGTTGACATAAATATGTTAGATTTATTTTGTAAATTAAATGTCAGTAATCATTATACTAAATTCTTAATGATTTATCCTTAAAATGCAACATGGTATTATGGGTTTATGTTAATTTAAGCAGCACAAACTTATGAGTGTGTTGTTTAATTAAGAATTCATGAAAATTATGAGTGTTGTTTAATTAAGAAAATTTCATAAAACATATAAAAATTGGTAACCGACATTAAAACATAAAACAAAAAACAAAAAGGAAACTTTTTACTATTGTGGACGCGTAGAGAAACTATCGCTGCTTTTTCACGATGATCGAAATTAGTACAGTCTGAGCAAGTTCCTTAACAAATAATCAAATAACAAATTATAGTAATAATTGGGTAAAGCAAATATGTTGTCGTTTTCTCAATAGAAAATTATGAGCTTGTTAGTTAGCTAGTAGAAAAATCAACGCCCTTGAATCAAATTCTACGTAATAGTCCAACATGTAGAAATAGGGCCCTCGTAGTCCATTAAATACCCATATCCTGGTGTTCCGGAGCGTCACCTGCACTTGTCTTTGAGCCACTCGCAGCCACACCTAACTCCCTCAAAATTCATTCATTACCAATTTCTCGTAATTCCCAGAAGCTACCGCCAAATTAGGATTGTTATTACAGGAACAACCTAATTCGTCGAATGGGAAATTGCTTAAAGATAAGCACGAAAAGGCGAGATGAAGACGAAAACATGGAGCATTGCCAAGAAGATTGGAAAGAAGCATCTGATGGTGAGCAATCTGTGAAGGAAAGTGGTGGACTGAAGGTTAAGATAGTACTTACCAGGGAGGAGCTTGAGTGGTTGATGCTTCAGCTACAGGTTAATGAAAAAAAGAATACGCTTGAAGAGATTTTGAGAGAGATAGAGAGAGGTAGAGAAAAGGTTAAAACTACTTGGAAACCTTCTTTGGAGAGTATCAAGGAAAGCCCTGAAGGGGTAGAGATGGAGAGATGAATCATTCTTAATTTTTATTACAAGCAAACTGACCTACTTCTTGTATCTTTTAAGTTTCTTTCTTCTTCTTTTTAGCTTAGCTGAGATCATGAGCCGAATATATGTAATTTTAATGAGGGCAGGAGCTTTTTTGATGGGTGGCTTTACTTTCTCTGCTTCTAAATGGGTTTTGCTGTTTTTGGGTATTGGAATAAGAAGGGAGTGAGTTTAATCCTGTTTGTTCTTCATCACCGGGTTTATGGAAGTAAATGATGTTTCTACTCATTGTCTTTCTTTAAAATCAGACATTCTTACGATATACTTTGTATTGTTTTTATTTTAGATACTGAATTGCCTATGTATGACAGCTTATGTAAGTCGGGCCAAAGATGAAATAAGTTAAAAAAGTGGAGAAAATTGATAGGTAGCCCAACATCAACCGTGAATTTTTGCGAGTGGTGAGAGGTCTAATGCGGAGTTTTCAATCTCTGGAAGTCAAAATTTTATTGGAAGGCTTCAAAGTGAAAAGAAAATATTCGTGTCATTTAGCACAATTATTGGTACATCATATCAGTGCTCCAAGCTTCTTCTTTTTTTCCCCTTCTGACAACAATAATGAGATCCCTAGCCGCCAAATTACATCATACCTTGCGGGTGGGGGTCGGGACTTTAAGAAGGCACCACGTCGTAACAGCGAGTCGGACACTGATTTATTCTATGCTTATCTTATTATATGAGCATGAATTCATTTAATTTTGTAGGTTTCCATATTCAATGCAATAAACGATGTATCAGGCACTTCTTCAGTATTCACTTCTTCGTTTTTGAATCTCCACTTTTCTTTTTTTACTGTCTTCAAAGGAGATTTTTCTTATTGATAAAAAATATGAATTAGAGTCAATTAAATCTTTTTTAATCATAAATTAAACTTTAAAAATATTTTCTGAGAAAATAATATTAAATAAGTAGTTTTCCCTAAAAAGTAATAGGCCATTCTTGATACAACCTCAAAAATATATGTTATAAGCAAATTATCTTAACCATATTAGATTCGACAATCCTCTTATTAAAGGAGATCACTAGTGATGCATTTAACGTATAGTCTACATTGGAGCAAGTTCTTGAATTGTGCACCATACACAACAAGAGTTCTAAAGGCGTCAACAGGTTATATAAGTTTAAGGAGTTCCCACTGAGAAATATTAGTATCATTGTTCAATTGATGTGAGCCTTTTACTCCAGGGGTACCTCAGAGAAAAGTGCAACAAGATCCACTTAGGTTTCTTCAAGTAGCTAGAGCACAAAACCAGCTTCTGTCCATATAGAATGACAAGGACAAGGAAAATTGGAACACCATTTCCTTGCTCCTATGTTTGCATATTTTTATTTTAGAATGTTTAATAGAATGGACTTTGCTCTTCCATTCTAGATGTTCCATCTTTCTGCTAAGTCTTGATTGATATTTGGGGTGAAATTTCCAGTAATAAGAGTTTTTCTTATACTTTATATTGTCCCCCTCGTAAACGAAAGAGAGTCCTTACTTTTGTTGGAGAACATTATGTTATTTCTTTCCATCCAAATTGTATACATTGCATAACTGAATGATGTTCTAAATACCATAGTGCAACCCTTGCCCTTAAAGCTTGGTCTTGCTAGCCCATATGATAGTTTGCCTCCAATTGTTAGCTCAATATTGGAAATTGCATAATTGTCATATTAGGTGCTAGCTTAAATAAGATATGATCAAAATTTTCTTGGAATCTATTGTAGAAGAGACAACAGTCTTTGTTACTAAAAGAGCCAAAATAAAGTCTATCCTTAGGGCTAAGATGTTATCTAATTGCAAGCTAGAGATTAAAAGAAGCTCTAAGCAAGTTGTAGTGATGCCATACAAGGTCAAACCAAAATATCTTAGGATGAGTTTCTTTAAAGAATACAACACAGAAGCTATTAGTGAAGGAGCTAAAGATTCAATTCTTAAAGGATGAAGCCTTATGGAAAATTTGACCTAAAGCTAACATTTCATGGTCTCTAATCCAGATACTTAATATAAAAGATAAAAGTAAATATCTAGCACATAATAAAAAATGAAGAAAGCACTTGGCTATAATATGACTTCTGGAATCCAATTAGTCCCCTGCATCTTTATCCAAATGCAACAAATATGATGAATCACCTCCTAACTTCTGACAAGTTAAAGCTCTCAATCAAGAATAACTCTAAGTCATAGACCTACCATTAATTAGGAAACCGCTCCACAGTCTTTAATTCTATACCTAACTTTTAGTCTGATACAAGAAAAAAAAGACAAAATCATTTGACTAGTCATCCATTCTTCATCATCGAATAGTTTCCAAATTCTTTTAGCTGAGCGGACTTTATTCATGATTATGATTGCTTTAAGTCCTAACCCCCTTGTTATTTATGTTTGTGGACCTCCATCCACTTAATTGTGGCTTTATATATATATATATATATAATTATTGTCCAAGTTCCCACTCCAAATAGAGTTCTTTAATAGTCTTTCATTATCTTTTGGTAACTATAGTAGGAAGGAAGAGACGGCCACACTGATAAATCTGCAAGTTATATATAAAAAAAAGAATTAGTCAGTTGTAATATTCAATTAATGAAAGGAATTTATTGCTTCAACTTCCAATTCTCTTATAAATGGAATTAAAAAGGGGTTGACAGTCCAGATAGGTAAGTCTAGAGGAAAAAATTAGGATTCCTAGGTATTTAAAGGGTGGTTGGAGATATTGAAAACATGATGTTAGTCCCTAATACCCGTAAAAGCGGACCAGAATCAACACATTCTATAAGATCAGATAGTATATTTCTATATACTATTTCAATCAACAACAATCAATATAAATATAGATGAAGAAATTGTTAATATAAATTAATAAAATAATTTAATAATAATTTAAAGAGGATAGGAAAAAGAAAATACAAATTAATTTATAGTGGTTTGGCAAGCAACTACTTGACAAAGAGGATTCTTTTACAATCTTCTTCCAATGTAAAGAGGAAACTCAATCCCACTTGAGTCACCCCTAAGTTTATACAAGCTAAGAAAATTTATTACTAACGTACTTAATTAACAACAATCAATATAAATATAGATAAAGAAATTGTTAATATAAATTAATAAAATAATTGAATAATAATTTAAAGAGGATAGAAAAAAGAGAATACAAATTGATTTATAGTGGTTTGGCAAGCAACCCTTGCCTACATCCACTACCAAGACTCTTTTTGAATTTCACTATAATTCTTTTCTCAAGATAAAGAATGTCCTTTGTACAATCTTACTCGACAAAGAGGATTCTTTTGCAATCTTCTTCCAAGGTAAAGAGGAACCTCAATCCCACTTAAATCACCCCCGTGTATAGTAATACAATTCCTAAAAATTGGGTGTTTATACAAGTGAAGAAAATTTATTATTAATGTACTTAATTAACAACAATCATTATAAATATAGATGAAGAAATTTTTAATATAAATTAATAAAATAATTGAATAATAATTTAAAGAGGATAGGAAAAAGAGAATATAAATTGATTTATAGTGGTTTAGCAAGTAACTACTTGACAAAGAGGATTCTTTTGCAATCTTCTTTCAAGGTAAAGAGGAATCTCAATCCCACTTGAATCACCCCTGTGTTTATACAAGTTAGGAAAATTATTATTAATGTACTTAATTAACAACAATCAAGATAAATATAAATGAAAAATTGTTAATATAATTAATAAAATAATTTAATAAAAATTTAAAGAGGATAGAAAAAAGAGAATACAAATTGATTTACAGTGGTTTGGCAAGCAACCCTTGCCTACATCCACTACCAAGACTCTTCTTGAAATTTCACTATAATTATTTTCTCAAGATAAAGAATGTCCTTTGTACAATCTTACTCAACAAAGAGGATTCTTTTGCAATCTTCTTCCAAGGTAAAGAGGAACCTCAATCCCACTTGAATCACCCCTGTGTATAGTAATACAATTCCTAAAAATTGGGTGTTTATACAAGTTAAGAAAATTTATTACTAATGTACTTAATTAACAACAATCAATATAAATATAGATGAAGAAATTGTTAATATAAATTAATAAAATAATTGAATAATAATTTAAAGAGGATAGGAAAAAGAGAATAAAAATTGATTTATAGTGGTTTGGCAAGCAACTACTCGACAAAGAGGATTATTTTGCAATCTTCTTCTAAGGTAAAGAGGAACCTCAATCCCACTTGAATCACCCATGTGTTTATACAAGTTAAGAAAATTATTACTAATATACTTAGTTAACAACAATCAATATAAATATAGATGAAGAAATTGTTAATATTTTAATAAAATAATTTAATAATAATTTAAAGAGGATAGGAAAAAGAGAATACAAATTGATTTATAGTGGTTTGGTAAGCAACCCTCGCCTACATCCACTACCAAGAGTCTTCTTGAAATTTCATTATAATTCTTTTCTCAAGATAAAGAATGTCCTTTGTACAATCTTACTCGAAAACGAGGATCCTTTTGCAATCTTCTTCCAAGGTAAAGAGGAACCTCAATCCTACTTGAATCACCCCTGTGTACAGTAATACAATTCCTAAAAAAAATCTTACAACTTAAAATGACTCACTTTATTACTTGATAACTCTAAAGATGCTCACTCATATAAATATGAGACAATAATACTCAAATGATTGAATAACACTTAAAAATGTGTGTAAATATATCCAAATGCTTCTTGATGCTAAAACCAATGAGAAAACACCTATTTATAGTGTTTTATGGCCCCTAGTAGCTATTGGAGCCAAGAAAGCAGTTACAATTGCTATATGTAGTGTACTAGATAACTAATATAATATATTGATTGACCAATATGCATTAAAAACACCAAATTTACTAGCCATTGAGAAAATAGTTGACCAATAGGCATATTAGTTGACTAATATAGCACATTGATCGACCGATTCATCAACTAGTTATGATTAACACTTTCCAAAATATTCTTTAAAAAGTGTTCAAAAGATCAAAAGGTTTTTCTATTAAAACCAAAAGTTTCAATGCATCTTGGAGAATGTAAAGACTTAAGTAATGTAGTTATATTAAATGTTTATGTATAGTGAGCCTTTTATAACTTCAAATTAACAAAGTAAGGTTACTATTAATAATACAAAATGTTAAATGATCTTGATGATCCTTAATGTTCTTTTATGCTTGGTTTGATCTTTTTTTTTTCGATTGCAAAGTTCAGCTTCTCTTTATCAACTTCATAAGCTATCGTTTATTAGTTTATGGCTTCATTTTGTTCTTATATTACTTTTCATTAAAATAATAAACTTATTAGTTGTAATGAGGTTTTATTATCTTCAAAATATGGATTGGATCTTCCCTTGGTTCAACAATCTTCCCCTTTCTGATGATGATAAAAAAATCTTGTGATATTATACAACAATAATAAAATTAAGCACATAAACAACTATCCACATCAAGATAATGATTAGCTTTCTATTAATTCATGCATAAAATATATTTCAATATCAACACCATAATTTAATATCAAGAAAGGAAGAGATGTTCAATGTAAAATAAATATCCATAAATATACTCAAGCATACCATATAAAGTGTAAGGAACACAAAAGTGACAAAACGATCACACCCTCTGAATTTCATCACTCCTTTTAAAGCTAATATCCCCAATATTTCTCCCCATCTTAGAAATGCATAATACAAATTGCCGTGAGCCAAGCTAACTTGGTTAAAAAAATCATAATGAATTTGAACAAGATTGATAAATTTTCTCAAGGGAAAAGACTATTAAATATTTAAAGAGTCAAATAATTGTCTAAAAGGTCAACTTTGATATAAACATTCTAATTGTTCTAATTTTTAAAAATCCTCAATTTCGGTAATATACCTAGTTTGAAAGATTCAATTAAAGAAAATTCATAAAAGAATGTACAATTTAAAAGCTTTAAAATCACAAAAATAGAAATATAAAAAATCCCTAAAAGCACCACTATTGAACAAAATTAAAGATATATTGAAATAATTGAAAAAGAAACAACCTTGACCTTTTTTTTACAAAGTAACTATAAGAGTATCATATTTGAAAAGATAATTCTTAATTAAGAAAAATTTTGAAAATTAACAAATTTGATACCCATTAATGAAAAAGTTTAATTTGATGTAACCATACTTGATTATAAAAATAAACTTAAATGACTTGTGTAATTTATGGAGATAATTTCAAAGACCTAATCATTATTTGAAAAATCCTAAATTTTAGGGGTTCGTTTGAAGAGAATGTGATTTTTAATGATCTTTAACATGAAAAGGAAAGTTAATTGAAGATAAGGTAGTTAGTTTCAATTAGGGACATCATTTTCCCACGAAAAAAGTGGGTGATTTAGGTTTTGAGAGCTATAAGCAAGAAAAATAGAAAAGAGAAGGAGAAATTTCTTAGAACATAAATATTGGTCATCCATATAATTACACTGGTCGACTAATGCTTGTCTCAGGTTGGATAGATGAAGTATTTTTCAAAATTTGTATTGAAATCAATCCATTAGTTGACTATAGAGCCATATTGTTCGACCAGTGACAAATGTGGTCCACTACTATATGCAGTTAATCTAGAAACTCACTGGAAGAAAAGGTTTCTTAAAAAAGTAAACATTAGTCAATTAGAGGAGCAACCAAATTCCTCATAAACTCACTAGAAAGACATTACTACTTGTGTGACGTGATATTGATCGACTAGATTAACAACCAAGGTGCTAGCAAATTTTCTAGAAAGCAAAAGGAATTTTAGATATGGGGACATTAGTTGACCATAGGAGGGCATTGTTTGACCATTGTGTTTGTATAGGTGACTAGACAAATAATCAAACAATTAAAAAACTCACTAAAATGCCAAAAAATGAAATTTAGGCACACTAATTGGCCATACTAAGATATTGGTTGATCAACGTGTTCTAAAAAGCTAGACAATAGCCTTAAATCTTAAATAAAAAGGTTAGAAACATATAATCAATCAATTAAATATCAAGAATGAATTAAAACAAGTAAGGGGACCTCCTTATCATATAGAATTTTCATCAAACATAAATAATTCTTGTTTGATTATGCAAAATCTATCCTTATTTAATGATTTAGAGAAAATATTACCTAATTGATAGAAATCCTAATTTAATAATCTCATTTTGCACATAGTCTCTAAGTTTAGGTACTAAGGTTCACTCTATAAAAAGAATTATTAAACATTTTATTCATAATAAAAATCCAAAAATCAACAATAATGATTTATACTCAAATTGATAAATAAGAGCAATATGTGAAAAAATCTAAAGTATGAACTAACTACCTTTTAACATCACTTATAAATGATTTGAATGAAGATTTTTCTTACGTTTACAATATATTAAAGGCATTTCATCCTTCTTATCATTCTCATTTGGTTGTACAATTATTTCTTGAAGAGTTTTTAATCGTTCTTAATTTCTTTAAGAACAGGCTTCTCCATATTCTATATAAAATTTTAAAGAAATTTCTTAGATGTAAGAATTATGTTCATCAAGATAAAAAATATAAACTCTTAGAAAATAATACTCAATTAATAACTACCATTTCTACTACATACTATTTTCTCTTTATGAAACCTACAAATAGCTAATCAATATGTTTTAGGTATCTAAATAAGCTTAGTTCATTGATTGTTAGTCTCCTTCTTCTTTTTAACCTACATTTTCAAGGGTTTTCTTGCCTTTATTTGTTTGAGATAACAAAATCTATCAATATGTCTAAACTTACTAAAAAAATGAGATACCATGTTAAATAAGAGATGATGATGTATAAATGCATTACTATGTGTGTATATATAATGAGGAGACTTCCTTTAGACATTAAAGGTGCCGAATGGTTTCTTATAGTAGTGAGATGAGCTGCCATAACTATGTACATAATACCAAATATGAATGAAGGCTTGATGTATACTTCTTTGGGGCTTAAAAGGGTGTCAGTAGACTTGCATGATATCATATAAGTTATGCCAATTCTTCTTTTGAGAGTATTAAACTCTATATCAAGATTTTGAGTCATATATGAAAGCCTAATGCTTCTTTTTTTTCAGAATTAGTCCTGGTGGATGTAGCATGTGCATTCATATGCTTATATGTAAATGCTCTATACTCATTTATTAGATTAGGTAATGATTCTTTATTATGTAAATATTTTCCCTTTACAAACATGGTTCTAGAATTGGCTTCACTTTTATGGTTGTATCTTATACCATGTCTATCACTAGAATTCTTTTGAGCTCCTAGTTAGTTTTTCACTCCTTTTACACTATAAGAAAAAATAGGGTTTAACAACAAAAATTACTGACGAAATATGAAGGTTTTTTTCGTTGGTAAGCAAAGTTAGCGACAAAATTTACCGACGGAATAAGTCGTCGGAGAAACAGCCGTAGGTAATAATTAAAGTTTCTATGTAAATTTACCGACAGCTAGCTCCTGTTTCGTCGTTATATTTCGGTCATTAAATTTAGCATGGACAAATCATGTCTGTCAGTAACCTTACCTATGGATACCACAATTCGTCGGTGAATTCATAACTAACTTTACCAACGAATATTGATGGGTCATCGGTAAATTTACTGCATATTACCAACAGAGGTTGGTTGTCCATCAATAAATTCACTACATTGTACCGACAGATTTTATTTTTCCATCGGTAAATTTACTGATATTGTCTTTTTAAAATTTTCCCTACATTTAATTTTATTTGATAATGTTATGATTGATGTATAGTTTATACAGTTATTAGTTGATAATATTTTGATTTGTTTCTACATTTAATTTGTTAAAACAACAAATTGATTGATAATATAAAGTAAAAAATTCTTAATTGACAATAAAAAATTATTATTTACAACAATAATTATTTAATTTATAAAAAATGTGTTAGACCCCGAATTTTTAGTGGAAATTAGAAATATTGAAATGAAATAAATTAGTGTTTTTGTATATGAATAGTGTTATAGATGAAATTGTGCTTTAAGAAAAATTAATGAGACAAGAATCGAATTGTTTTGATGGCTTAGATATTTGGGTAAATTTGTATGGGTTATGAGAGTAAAGTGAATGAGTTGATTGAAATGGAAGTTAAAAATCAAGAAATAAAGAGAA
>JANVCL010000214.1:25424548-25437165 GCA_026546855.1 Erythroxylum incrassatum | reverse complement strand
TCATCTTTTCATTCATACAAAATGCCATGATATTTTCAAGGCAATACATGATCACAATGACAATGCATTTTCAACAATTTTCATAATTCAAACAAGCAATTTAGCATACCACATATAAGCAAGCAAGGCAAATTGCCCACACACAACAACTATAAATATATTACCCACCGAATATCGCTAGATGATCCAAGTTCAACGTTGCCTTTCCTCTTGCTCTTGGACCGAGTCCCCTTGGTTTCCTATAACAAACCAAGCTCACATTCAAATAACGTTCAAAGGAAGTTGATAAGGCTTCGAAAATCAAAAGTGGTAAGATTGAACTATAACCCCTTTTCAAACCTAGACTTTCGGTTCAACTTTTCCATGATCGTTATGATCAGGTAAATGAAGACATTTGGTATCACTCCCTTCTAGAAAAAATGTTCTTCACATTCTTAAGTTTCTAACGACACCAAACTCATTCAATTTGGTTCAGAAATGTGAAAGTTATACCCCAAACACATTAGAAACATCCTTATCCTGACACAATAATCTATACTCAACTTCCATCCAAAATTTGATATTCTTATAGACCGAATTTGGACTCCATTCCTCATACAAATTGTAGCCCTATGTCTTTAGTTTACAATGAATCAAAAATCACCTCAATCAGACATCTACAACAAAAGTTATGCCCAAAATACCGAGGGATGTCAGTGCTGGAAAATGGGTCTCGCCGTGAGTGCGCCGCAGTGAGAAAGCTTTTGTGCACGCGTCGCGACGTACAACCCCAAAATTCACCCGAAAACATGTTTTCTTGGCATTTCTCACTTATACACTTCCCATCTTTCAATTTTAACCTATCTTAACCCTAAAACACCTCTTATACTTCATTTCTAAGCTCACTCCAACCCAAAATCATTTACAAACACAATATAATTGTTAACCCTAGAAGATTTCAACATTATTCATACACCATTCAACAACTTCTTCCTACACACATTCAACCCCATTTTCACTCCTAACTATCACTAAACATGGTTCATTCATCCAATTAATGCTTATACTTACTTGGTGATGCTTCCAATTCTTCAAATTCTCCAAAACCCTAGCTTGGCTTTCTTCTCTTCTTCTCTTCTCCTCACACCCACGACACTCTCTTCTCATATAAGACAAAATCACTTCTTCATCTAACTTACACTCTTAAAGCTTGTAAAAAGAATCTTATGACCTTCCACTTATGCCTTAAAACTTAAAGGCTTAAGTGATCTACCAAGATTACCCCTCATGCATTCTTACTACATTTATACTTTAATTCCATCACTTCAAACAATAAATCCTCCTAACATTGACATGCTAATTACTCCAAAATAGTTAATCCAACAAGACCTCAAAATAATTTAAATCATGCTTAATAAAATAAATATAAAAAAAATTGGGGTCCAACAAAAAAGGTGTCTGAGTTATAGATAAACTAGTTAGAGGCATTGTTATGTGATTATGGTTGATAGGTACAATGATTCTTCCATTGTAATGATATTGGTAATTGGAGATCACCTTTTTAATTATTATTGAGGAACCATAAGCCTTTCTTGAAGAAATTGGATTTTATTTTGGTCTTTAAAAGACCAATTAAAATAGGTTTCCTAATGAGTAACAAGTAAAAAAAAGGCTTATTATTTATTCAAATTGTTTGTCTCTCTAATATTCCAATTGAAGATTGACACTAGTGGGGTTGGGGGAGGAAGTATGTTTCTTTTACCTACCAAAGGATCTTTTAAAAATTATGAAAGGAACATTTTTACTTGTATTAAAGACTAAGTTAGGAGAGCTTGAGTACGCTTGGCTTTGTTCTTCTAAGGAGTGATTTTTATGTTAGGTGTTGACAGAGTGAAAGAAACTAGGATTATCTATTATTATGACACCAAGCTAGCATTAGGGACATTACCTTCCTAAGAATTAAAGAAGTAACTCCTTGTTTACTATTTCTAAATATCCCTAGTGTTAAGTCTGCATATTGTTAACTTTGGTCCTTATTATTTCTTAGTAAGATCCCAACTTGAATCTTCTCCCATTATGCTTTTAGAAGCTTGAGCTATACTTTTTTAGGGATAAGAAAGGGATATTTTAGCTTCAATGAGGTCTCCCTGTTCTCCTAATCTCATAATTCTCAGGGTGCTAGGTAGCTTTTTATGTAACTATACTTTAGCACAAAACTTAGTAAATTCAATTCTCCTTATGCTTACTGTGTGCTCATAAAAGCAAAGTGGTCCCCTAAATAACTAACTAGGTAGTTGAGACCTAAGGTTAACCATTACTCCAAGGGGATGTTTTATAAATTCACCTAAACAGGAATAAATTTCATGTTTTGCCTATTTAGACTCATTTTAGGCTTTCATTTGTAAAGTAGTAAAGACTTCCCATATAAATGATAGTGACTTTCTTCTATAATTCACTTTATTTTTTGTTCATTTGATACCATAAATAGGAAGTAGTCTTCCTTTATCATTAAAATTTACATAAGAATAGCCTCCCCTAACTTTGCTTCATGCCAACTTTGCATTTAGAGGGAAAAAGACCATTTATCATAGTAATAACCCACTAAGTTACTCGGCCATCAAGCAACATCTATGAAGAGGATCTCTATAGGTGGGAAAACTAGTTGGGATCCTCTAAAGAGGCTTAAAGGATAAAGTGGGGCCTAATTAAAGGACTATGATTCCCTATAATCTGATGCCATGCTTTTGGGGGTACAATTTTAGGTAAGGGAGGTGAAGCAGAGCCATAGAAAAAAGCTTTTGTATTACTTGAAGCTAAAGTAGGAGGAGAATGAGGTATAGATGGAGGAACTTGTTGAGAAGTCAAAAGGGGCTGAGAATCAAGAAGGACACCTGTAATTTGGGGTTTTGTAGGAAAATAAGTTAGGTTAGTGGCAGGAGACAAGTGAATGAGGGGATTGGAAGGAATAACAGATATAATAGTAACATTAAGACAAGAGAAAAGGTTAATAAGTGTCTCCTAGGAGTAACAAGTTAGAGAAGAGAGCTTCAACCACTTTAAGTGAGGGATTTGTGCTATGTTCCATTGCCAAAAAAAAAGAAAAAAATTATGAAGAAAATGGGCAAAAAAAGTCAAATTTAATTGAAAAAGGTGAAAGAATAAAAAAATATAATGAGAGGAGAAATCATATTTAGCTACACTAAAACCTTGTAATGTTACTATTTCTAAAATTTTTTGCCTTATGTTAATTTAAAAGATCTCTCTTGTTTGATATATAGTTCATAAAATTGATCTTTTTATTCGTATTTTAATTTATAATTAGTAATGAAAAACAAGTTCATCATATTAATAATTATGTTTAAGAAAATTAGTTAAAATGAAAGTTTAATTATTATAAAGAATTCACAAGTTTCAGTATTGATAATGTATATTAACCTATTTTATTAATTATGAAATAAAAAATTAAATTTGTGAAAAGTAAAAAAAAAGCCAACAATATTATAGGGTATCTATATAATTTATCCTTCAAAAATATATAATTATAATATAGCTACATATAATGGTTGAAATTTTAAACTTTAAATATTTAGTGGTATAAAATTTGAGAACAAACAAGAAATACTTCATAAGATTTTGATTAACAAATTTTTGTGATAGTAGATATTTTATGTACATCGAAAAATGGAAAATATGTTAACTAATTTCAGAATAAAAATTTAAGTGGCACAAATGTTTTATTATGTAGTTTAGATGTAATTATTAAATTTCAAGGATGATCCTTCTAAAATTTGGGATTAGGGTCAAATTAGTTTTAATCTTTTAATATGATACCATTTTGGTCTTAATCCTTTCAAAGTTTTAAGCTTAAATTTTCATATGAGCGTTAACGTATCAAATTTAAAAGAAAGAACATAAAATAACTATTTGGATGCTTAAAAATTATAAAGACCCATGTTATGAAAAATTCCCAAATTTTAAACCCTAAATCTTTGAATCCTTCAATTTCTTTCATCTTTTGCCACTATAAAACAAGATTTGTGGGTTTGGAAAAAGAAAATACGGAAGAAAAAAAAAGGTAACTCATTGAAGTAGATGACAAGTTTGATGTTCTTAATTTATGATTGTTTCTTTATATCAACATATTTTTTATGAAACCATTAGTTATTAAGGTTTTAAAAACTAAAAAAGCTTTGGAGACTAATGATCAACGTAAATAAAGTGAATATATCGAAGCTTTAGTGTGAGGATGGTACAAAAAATCTAGCATGACTGAACTCGACCTGAAATTAATAAGTTTGATTTGAATTGAAAGTGTTTCATTTTAGGCTCATATTCATTTGAATTTGAGCTTTTTGAAGTCAATAAGCTCGATTTTGTCTTGATCTAAAGTCTAAATTTTTCACAAAAATAACGCTATTTTAAATTTTAAAAAAATCTTAAAGTGGTTGATTGGGAATAGAGAAACATGTTCCTTATTATATGATAATTGGAGCAATATTGGCCTTACGTACAAATCTATACTTTTTTAGTAGGAATTCTTTAAGTATAGTTTTTAGTAGGTATTTGGAATTCTATCTAATTACTTTGACATTCCAATAGAAGAGATTTAAACTATTAAAATCTCTTAAAATGATTACAAGAAGATAAACCAAGGTCAAAAGGTGATTGGACTGTGCTCCTCATTAGATTGGACTGTGCTCCTCATTAGTTTTAGTACTTAAATATATAACATATGGAAGGAAAGAAATAATAGGTGCTTCAAGGGAGCTGATAATAGGTGCTTCAAGGGAGCTGAAAACCTCAAGCAAAAGATTCAGAATGAATGCATCTACTTGATTAGGGATAATAAAACTACTAGAAGTTTCTAACTTGGAATTGCTCTATCTTGTAAAATTTAAAATGAGTTAAACTTCTTATCTCTTAAAGTCTCTTTAGTGGTTTTTTTTAAAAGGTAAAAGATCTATTGCCTAAAGAAATTTAATAGGTATATTGGGAGCCCTTTGATTAGGCCATTAATGTAATAGCCCTTTTAATAACCCTCATTCCTATCCAAAAACTAGACAATCAATGAATTACATCAGCTAGCTATAAGAGATAGTATTAAAGTCTCCAAAAGCCGACTAAATTGCTATTGCACTTGTCTACAATATTACAATTTATAAGTTATTCCCTAATGCTAGCAATGGTGGTCAATTGTACAACCTCATTGCCCCTTTCCTTCCTTATAAATCTTTTACAATTCCTTCCTTCTATAGTTCCTAAAAGCAATTAGCCATTACTAATATATATTATAGGTGTGGATTATAATGTGTTTTTAAGTTGTCAGAGGCTATTTTTAATGTTTTCTTAGATGATAATCATATTTTTAGGATTTAGATTTATATTTTTGTTAGTGTTTTTATATGTTTTGTTTAATTTATTATTGTTTAGCGCAATAATTTGATCTTAGTTTTATGTTTCAAGAGTTTTTTGATATATTTGGTGACGAGTGGAGGTAGGAAAATTTGAAGAAAAGATGAAGAAAAAGTTAGAACATAATTTTTAGCATGATCATGTATGGCTTTGCACAATCGTTCATGTATCAGCAGTAGGTTAGAAAGCAGAATGCACAATCACGACAAAAAGTTAGAGCAATGCCATGCATGGTCATGTATGGGATGCATGATCATTCAAAGAGCTTTTCCATATCATAATTTTTGAAAAATATTTTAACAATTCAAGGCTATTTTTAGGATAAAAACATGTGGGAAAACCCTAGATAAAATCCTAAAAGGCTCAAGACTATATAAAGTAAGAGAAAAAATCAATTGACTACTGGGAAAACATAAAAAAGAATAGACTAAAGGAGAAAATTTTAAAGAACAAAAACTACAGTTTCCAGCTTAAGGCAAAGAAGAGAAGACATCTAGATTTAATTATCTACTAATTTCTTATTTCTTTGATGTTGTTAAAATATTAACAACGATTCAATTGTCATATATAATTACATCTATGGATTTATAAATTCCTTTAGGAATTACTTTTGACTTATTTATTAAACTTTACATTCTTGATATAATGAAATATGTTTGTGATGTTTATTACTTTATATTCAGTTTGAATCGAGAGATTAAATTCGATCACTTATGTTGTTTTTCACATCATAAACTGGTACCTAATAGACCTATTAACATAAAATTAATAGAAAATTGAAGAGAGATCTTAATTGTTTGTTAGTTATCCATAAGATTGCTTAAATCTAGTTGCATAGTTAGGAAGAGTTTTGATAGATCGAGAAATCATAATTCAGTTTCTATCTATTTTGATTGGAATTACTTAATTAGATCGAGAGAGAGGATAATCATAATTATTGGATATCTAGGTTCAAGTAGTATTACATCAAGAAGGTGAAGTGAAAACAAATAAGAATAGACATAATTCTTAGTTTTCATCAATAATAAATTAATCAATTCACTATTGTTTAATTATCAATTCTTTGTTTTTAGTTTAATTTTTAGTAAATCATCTTGTTGTTTATCTTTAAAAAAAGTATATAAGAATTGTTGGGTGACTACTCTAATACTTGTGAGATGATACTTTTTATGCTATAAGATAAGACATGTATACTTGCAATTAAGAAAGTTTTTCATTTAAAACTTCAGCAAGTTTTTGACGCTTTTGTTAGGGATTGTTTTGTACTAACTACTTTAGTTCAAGTTACCTTGATTTAAGGACTTTAACACTTCCTTATATGATTTCAGGTGCATGAATATAAGATCTACAAAGAGTTTAGGTAAAACAAAAGACATGTAAGTTTCTGACATCACGATGCAAGAGATGGAGATTCAAAAAGTGAGATTTCAAGAAGCAATAAAGAGGAGAATGGAAGAAGAGATGAATCAAAGAGAAAATTAAAGAACCCTTATAGACTTTATGAGCCCAGTGTTTAACACTAACCAATAAGGAATAAAGAGGCCACCGGTGTAGACAAAAACTTTTAAAATTAACTAGTACTATTGAATATAATGCAAATCAATGTCTAGTTTTATGGACTCGCCAATGAGGATCCTACTACTCATTTGGATAACTTCTTTGAGATTTTTCACACATTTCAATACAATGGATTGTCAAAAGATGTAGTCAATATGAGGTTCTTTCCATTTACACTTAAATATTGAGCTAAGTTATGGTTGAATTCTCTTAACCTAAAGAACATCACAATGCGGGAGTAGCTGGTGCAAACCTTTTTGGATGAATATTTCCCCTTGCTGAAGCCCACTAAGCTAATAAAGGACATAACAAATTCTTGAAAAGCAAAGTGGAATCATCATATGAAGCACGAAAGAGATCATAACTTGCCTAAAGAGTTCCTATTGTAAATATTCTATAATGGTGTGAATCCACCCATTTGAGGCACCATAAATGTAGCAACTAGTGGTTTGTTAATGAGGAAAGCAATTGATGTAGCACATGATTTATTGAAAGAGATGGTAGAGAGGAGTAAACAACAATCAACCTTTAAAGATCATAAATGAGTGCTTGTTGTGGATTTAGCGACCATGTTATAGGATAAGGTAGGAAACTTGGCCAAACAATTGAGTAGCCTAAAAGCCACTTCTTCTAGCCCACTCAAGGAAATTCAGCACAAATGCAAATTATGTGGACTAGAAAGTCATGTCTCAAATGATTTCTTCCTAGTGGAAAATACCAATTTGGAGTAGCATAAGTTCATAGGAGAACAATGTGGTCGGGGTAGTAATAATCACTATTCCAATACTTATAATCCTGGGTCTAACAATGCTACAGGGAATCCAATAAGAGCTCAAGGCCCACCAAGATTTTAGTAAGATAGGCTCAATTCATTAGAATCAAAGATAGACAAGTTAATGGATGTGTTGAATTCCAAATTCACAAGCTAAAATGAGAACCAAAAGAGGATGGAAACTAAGTTCGTTCAAATTGCAAAGAACTATTGTCTTCCATTCACAATCTGGAGGTTTAAGTGTTCAATTAGCCAATGCATTATCTACACGAAGTGTGGGGAGTCTCCCTCGTAATATAAAGTCTAATCCAAGGGAGCAACCAAAAGCTATCACATTTAGGAGTAGGAAAGAGTTGGAAGAATGAACTGAAAAGAAAGCTAAATCCTACCAGGTAGAAGAATAAGAGAAAAAGTATAGAAAAGAAGAGAAGAAAGAGGAAACTCCACATATTCCTCTCCCAACATAGACACTAAGGATTCCATTCCCATAAAGGATTTAGAAGAATCAAATGGATATGAAATTTGCAAAGTTCGTTGAGAAGTTAAAGAAATTGTAAATTAACTTATCTTTTGTGGAAGCTTTTAAACACATGCCCAAGTACGTAAAATTGCTCAAGTATATACCATCAAACAAGGGAAATGAAAGCTATAGCTCCATAATTATCGTCCATTTGCTTTTAAAATTGAAGGACCTTGAGATTTTTACTATGCATTGTGTTTTTGGTAATTTGTGGTTTGTCAAAACTCTCCAACTTCTGTCAAGGAACTCTACTAGGTCTCTTTTCATCTTGATTTATAGTAATCCAACAAAATCTGGTTTTCTAATATTAACAAAGTCTTTCACTACTAGTTGTTTATTTAGGCCATTAAGGCCTCTAACATGCCATATGAACCCTTTCATGTTCACTTCTTTATACCTAACTTCTTCCTCTTAGACCTTCTTCTTACTTTTTGTTAGGCTTTCCATCAGGGTTTGCTTAACTCCTGAGATCCCCCTACCTCCTGTATAGATGTGTTATCTAGTTCATTTTCCATCATCATTTTTTGACTTTGCTTTGCACTTTTCACCTTACCTTTCCTTCAGGTGTTCTGGTTGCATCTAAGTCCTTCTTCACCTATTCCACATTAGTTTCCTGAGTCTGATTTGTTCCATCTTCTTGTGGGGTTGTAGAATTGTTTCCTTGATCTTTCCCCTCTTTTGCCTCCTTTGGAATCCAAACTTGTTTGACCTCCTTTGCTTTTGGTTTCCACATGTAGGACACCTTGATAATGTCCTCCTTTAAGCCACCCTCTTCATTCGGTTTCATAATTGCTAATGTGTTAGGCATTTTATTTTCCAAATTCACTTTAACACATACTCTAGCATACCATATCCTTTTCATTAACTCAATGTTCTCATCCATTCTTAAAGGTTTCCCCAGTTCACTAGCAAGGTAACTCAATCCCTCTATAAGCCAATATTTAAGTAGTATTCTATGAAAATTCACCCATATAGACACTTATTCCATTTTTCTTCTATCTAGTTTAACACCTGGGTGCCATTTCTTGAGGAAAATTGGGATGTGCCAAGGACCTCCATCTATTGCTTTCTAAGCCATTTCCTCTAAAGTAAATTTAAACACAAATAACTCATCCTCATTTACCGTGACACTTACAAGTCCTTGATTTTTCGATGTTGCATTTGCTCATCTATGCACCATTGGATATGTCTGCCTTTTGTCCATGAAGTAACCCACCACTGCAGTATTCAACTCTTAGCACCCTTTTGTAGTACTTCGATAGGGGGTGACACTAGACCTTCCTCTTCAGTCTGGATGAAGCACAGGTTTCCAAAGGAGCTGGAACCTCCAACTACCATGCTCCATGACGACTTACCTGAGTTCTCTCTAAGTTCTTGAGGTTGTTTTGCACTTGGGATAGGGGGAAAGTTTGCCAGGTTGAGGGTGTTGGTTTGATCTTCTTGTTTTTGTTTTGTGAAGCTTGGATTTTGTATGGCCATTCAGTTGTCTGGTTTGAGTGGTTTGTCTAGTTTTAGGTGGCTAGATTGCGGGATGTTCGGTTGGAAGGATGGTAAGTTGTTGGAATGTTGGAGGCTGTCAGTTAAAGAAGAGAGAAATGAAGAGAAGTAAGAGCATTTTCTCACTCCTTAATCTAACATGAGACACCTTTGTTCTAACTCCGTATGTATAACTGCTCAGCTGTTTCTTGTTTTGCAGTCACAGGCTTCATTGGTATGGCTGTGATGAATGGTGTGTTGCAGACTGTTAATTCTACCATCCAATTACCAATGAAGCGTCGAGATAGATGATATATTTGGGTTGTGTTAAGGATTTGCTAATGGCTCAAGATGATTTCTGACGGATCTTCGGATTATGTGTTATTTGCTTAAGTTCATTACTGTTATTACATGCCCGAGTTTAAAACGGAAATAGAGCTACTAAGCAGGTTGATGGGTGTTAATTCAATACTCTCCATGGAAAGTAGGAGTCCAGATCTCCTGTCTAATATTATGGTGTCTTATTGTGTCCAATAAATCTCAGCCGTTTATTTATGTGGGTCCCATGCGGAACCCACGTGGGACCTACGTGAGACCCGCAAAATAAATGGCTGAGATTTCATGAGGCAGAATAAGACAGAGTAAAACTGGACAGAAGATCTGGTCTCGGAAAGTAGATAGCAATGAAATTGGAATGCTGAGTTGTTTCTCTCGGCTACGGAGAGTACAATGGTCTAGGTGACTGGAAAGATCTTTTGTGACATGTAAAATATTTTGAAACTGGTGAAGAAGTATTGGTGGTGAGTGCAAGATAGTTCCTTCTGCTTATAAAACACAGAAGTAGGGTAGCCCTTTTATATCTTCTCTCAGTTGCTTTTTTTTCCTAATCCTTTGGTTGCTGATTTTTTATTTTTTCCTATCCATGTGTATTTGGGTGGCTGCATCTGATTTCCTCGTGGAGCTTAGTGAAAAGGAGATAGACATTGCTTTAATCTGTATTGTTGTCAAATACATGGATTTCATTTCTGACTGAGCTTTTTGGTTCAGATGGAGCTTGTTAAAACATAACTCAATTGAAATTTCAAGCCCACAAAGAAATGATGGTAACTTAAATTTTTCCTTAGAACGTCCAAAGTTAACACATTCGCGTGATAATCTACAGATGTATTATAGGGTCTTTGTAATAAGTCAGGAACAAGTAAAAGCAAATGATACGATAGAAGCTACAGTAAAAAAGCAGATTTTACATCGATTTTAATTGTTTTCGAGAATACCAGACTTGGGGGATTTTGCCCAGAGGACCCTTCTCCCTTGCCTCTAGCGCTTCCAGCCGGAACTTTATTATTAACCGATCCCAGCGTCCTCCTTCAAAGAGGACCCTTGGTTTTCCATCTGTGATTCTTTCAACCATCCAATACATATAATATGGGCTGCGGGGATCTTTCACAAGGGCGATCATGCCAGGCAGTAGTAGTTGTAATTCAGGGTTTCCTTGGCTTCTTCGAGGCAGTGAACACCATTGCGCTCTCTTTATCAGCAGAAGACTGGTCCTTAGGAGGTGGATTCTCCTCCAAAAACTTTTCCAGCCCCTTTTCTCCGCCAGGAAATCCCCCTGTTAGTCCCATCAGTTCCTTCTCGAACGCATTTTCTGGGACACACTCAGTCGCTGACACACCCATATTTTCTGTAGATGCTTCTTTACCGTTTACTTGTTCTTCAACATTTCTTTGTAGCTCTCGTTGCAGACCCTTTTCTCCACCAGGAAATCCCCCTGTTAGTCCCATCGATTCCTTATTGAACGCATTTTCTGAGACACTATCAGTTGCTGACACATGCATGTTTTCTGTAGCTGCTTCTTTACCATTTACTTGTTCTTCAATATTTCTTTGTAGCTCTTGTAGCAGACCCTGTTCCCCGTTGCAGATGCCTCTGCCTCCCATGAGCTCAAAGAGATCAAACTTGGCACTCTGTGTCAGTCTAAACCTCGAATTTTTGGTGACCGTAGCGAGTGATTTGTGAGGAAGACAGGGAAGGTTAGTTTGGCAAGGAAATTGGGAGCCAGAGAAAGTCCCTTGAAGGGCTTGGCGAGAGCTGGACAGAGCCATTTCGTCGCTTCCTCTTCTAATGCTGGCCGCAAGTAGGATATATCTGGTTTGGATAATTCTTTCGCATATTTAACCACTGTTTGATATAGTGCTATTTCTTCGACCTCAAAAAGTAACTTTTAATTATTAGTTTTTTTTAAATTATATCAAGTTTTAACTATTAAAGGAATACACGTGCACGTCTAAACTTAAAACTATATCATATAATAGGTAGAAACAATACAAGAAGTTCTAATGTAATTACTTTTGAACCTATGATTTCTCGTAGGCGCTTGGTGAGAGCTGTTCCAGCTTTTCACTAAGAAGTTCTTTGTCTCCTAAACTCAACTATTCCTAAGCTTATTCTTTCCTTACTTGGTAGCCCGCCCCTAATTTCCTTTTCTTGCCTAGCTCACTAAATTCATTTTGTCCTAGGAGGCTACGACACCGTTGCTTGCCCTCTTCCCTAACCCCAGCTGCGACAGCACATACCCTGCACTACCAACTTCTGGCACTAGCAACCTCAATGCTTCCTCAGAGAACAACCAAACCTCGATGTCATATCATATCACTAAGAACGCCTAGAACCAATGTTATGAATACCGTACCGAATTTAGTATCGGATTAGGTTCTGAAACGGAACTGTACCGATATCGGTCGGTACCGGATACTATTTCGGGGTATTTTTTTAATTTATAAAATAGTCCTTAAACTTTTAAAAAATTGCAAAATAGTTCATATTGATATATTATACAGCTGTACTGTATATTTTACTAGTTTACTGTTTACATCAACCATGCTTTAAAAAATCTTAATA
>JANVCL010000214.1:25398194-25424448 GCA_026546855.1 Erythroxylum incrassatum | reverse complement strand
AGGAGAGGAAGGAGAAACCGAAGGAAGGAGTCAGGTAGATAAAATTAGGTTAATTTTTTTTATTTTCAATTTAGTCCCTCCAAACTTTTAAATTTACGGAATGGTCCCGATATATAGCGATATTGGCGGTACCGACCGAAATTTATACCCAATACCCAGATGACCGTTCCAGTATCGGTTTTTGGCCAGAACGGTACGATATTCATATCTTTGCCTAGAACTCAATGGTGGGAGATGCTCTCTACTTTGGTAAATTTCACTATGTGCCTCCCTCTTAAGAATGCCACTAGATTTTCACCCCAATTAATATCCGCACTACCCGACCCAAAAAATAGATATAGAGGTTAAAAAATAGATTTCAATTGGATTTTAAATGTATGTGGATATGGATTTGGATATGGGTCTAGTGATAACCCGAGCTAATAGATACCCATACCCTACCTGTTTTTTATTAACTTTATTTTTCTATTTTTTCTTGAATATTTATAGTTAAATATAATAAAATTTTAATATTTTTTTAGAAGAAATAACTTTAAAATCTCCACTTTACTCCTCAATCCTCACCTTTTTCATCATATTTTATTTTCTTATATGATGATAATATTGCAAATGATATAGATATGGAGTTTTGAATGTTGTGGAGTTCACGCAAAGACAATTTGAAGCTTTGGATATTTCAGTCTTTGTTCAAGTTCTTGATTGTCAAAAATATATGTTGTCTTTGCACTAGATATATGATTTTCATTATTCCAATTTTATGATTTTTTAAGACATACAAATCAAAATCTTGACTTATTATTATTAAAGTAATTTTAATTTCGAGCGTTCACATAAATCTGCTCTTTATATTTTATATTTAGAAGTTATATTTTTATGTGATATATAACCCGATAGATATCCAAAAACCTTAACAATCCAGTAGATTTGGATATGGGTAGTAAATCGTAAAAATCGATGGATATGGATATGAATATAGGTTGAGTAAAAAAATGGAAATGGATACGGGTAGAGTAATACCCGAACCGAACTCTACCCATTGCCATCCTTACTCCCTCTTTAATGGGCGGAGTGGTCCTTACACCTAGAGAGATACTAAAATCATCAACAAAGAAATGGAAAGTTACTCTAGTTGCGTATTCCTTTTGAAACACCAATCATTCTCTCAGGTCCACCATTAGGCTAACATTAACTGGAAAAGTTTTGGACTAGAAAGTGTCATAATTAGTGAAGGGAGTTAGTTGTCTTCAAATTTGTCTTTAAGGAAAAAGCTAACAAATTTCTAGAGATCTTACCTTAGCATGTTCAAGGGAGACTCATGTTGTTACAAAAATGGAGACCTAGTCTCACTTTAAAGAATGCAAGCTTATGAACAATTCCCATTTTGATGAACTTTCACAAAGTCCGACTAAAGTATTTGTCTTCATTAAAATTAAGTTATATTGCAAGTGAGATAGGCCAGCCTTTGAGTCTTAATAAGTACATTATTAATCTCAAAAGAATTCAATTTTATTATGTTTGTATTAAAGTGGAACTTGGCAAATTGTCTTTGATTCGAAAGGTAACCTATTAGAAGCCACAATACCGGTAATGTATACAAAGAAGTCATTGTCTAAGAGTTTAAATAAAGTCAGGATACTAAAGGCCAAAACAAATGTGATGGAAGGTAGTGTAGATATCATTAGGAATCAACAAGAGGCAAAGTAAGATGGTACTACCTCCATTATCAACTTAGTTGAAGAAATGGTTCGTTTAAAGAGCAATATTCAAGATATGGTTCTAATCACAAATATCCCTATGATAAAAGAGGCTATAGTTGAACTTGGTGATAAGAATGTAAAGAAAAACATACCCCTGGCCCATCAGACTTAACCTAGATTGGAATTAAATATCCCCCTATTGAGATCAATCTTATAAAAGAAGAATAAGAGTCATCAAAAGAGTCCTCTTAGGAGTGTAGAAGAGAATTTCTCAGAAACAGCCCTCTCACCATCTTATTAATGCGCCAAACATTAGTAAAGCTAAAACTACTAGGAAAGTCAGAAAGCCCAATCCTTGTGTACCCTGGTATAAATTAGTCTGCCATAAAAGGACTAGCCCAAGGTATTCCTTCATCCTATGGCTAGCTTTCCTTAATAAGTTGCAAAAGAGGGACAAACTTCTCTTCTCAAATGTCCCAAATCACTGCTCCTTGTGTTTCTTGGATAATGAGTCTATTGACCATTTGTTCTTTGGGTATTCTTACTTAAAAATAGTGTGGGCACACTGTCTTGAACGTTTTCAGATCCACTTGTCAAATCTGACAAATCTTCAAGCCCTTTTAAGCTGGTTTAACCTCCCCTCAAACCACACAAATATTGACCTCAACCTTCTTCTCATTATCCTCTCTATGACTGTTTATAACCTCTAGTCTAAAAGAAACCACCAAAAATTCAAAGAAAAATCCGTGGAAGTTGGGAGTTAAACACTAGAGTGGTCTTCCAAGTTATGGAATTTCTCAGCTCAAACATCGAGGGAAGGTAACTATTGGTAAGAATTCTTTTCTCTAATGTTTTGTTTTGCATATCATTCTAGTTCTTGACAGTAGGAGACTTATCCCCACTCCTATGTTGGTGTCTTAAAGGTCAGAAGCATTTATACGGTTTTAACCAAGGAAGGATGGGTGAGAATTATGCGAGCATACGATGAGATATCATACTTGGGACCAAGCTATTAGGGACAACATGGATGTAAGAAGCAGGGGATAAGGCCTGTACCTTATCATCCTCGGTATTTCACCAAAGAAGATCCCACCTTTTTCAACAAAATTAGAAGAACACAATTAAGAAGCTTCAACTCATGAAATGTTGACTTGAATCTCTAGTTGTGTAGCAAAAACACTTGACTTTGTTAATTTATTACTTTACTATGTTAATCTATAAATGTTTGTGTTGCTGGTTAAAATATACCTTCCTACAAGGTCATCTTGGTTGTTAGATACGTATAGGCTGGGTGTTGTGGTATGTTTAGGTTCATAAGGAACAATTTTTGTAGATTTCCTCATGTTCTTAGGTAAGGCTATTCTTTTTGGTATTGGTAAGAGATTTGCCCCCTGGGCAATCTTATGGCTTGTACATAACTCTTTTTGATTTATTCAAATTACTGATTTACCAAAAAAAAGATGGTAACTCTTCTCTTTAATGAATTTTGTCATATGGAATGCTAAAGGCTTAAATAGTATAGGTCCTTAAGGACTTCCTTATCCTTAAGAGACCTTATTTTATAGGTTTACTTGAAACCAAAATAAAGGAAGGTCATAAACAAGAAAACCTTTAGTTTTTCAAAAAATATATTGGCCCATTCTAAGTAATTATAGAGAGCTTCACCATGGTTGGATTTGATATATTTAGATCCCTCTATTTTTCAACTTCAAATTTGGCTTTAATTAGGTTGTTTTATTCATTATGAGCTTAGAATTATCTAAACTTAGTCTCCTCTTCACATCATTATTATGTATGTGGAAAACCTTGAATTTCAAAAGAAGAAGCTTTAGTTTGACTTGAATGAATTCATTGGATTTCAGAAGAGTCAAGTACACAATTGAAATCTCTACTAATTTGGTGGAGATTTCAATTGTATACTTGACTCTTTTGGAATTCAGGTCCTAATGTTAAGTTGAAACATATACGTGATCATATTTTAAGGCTTACAAGAGATCTTAAATTATCAAACCTAAGTTAATTTGACATCATATTTACTTAAAATAATAAGTATTTAGGTGGATGGTTCATTCAAGAATATTTAGACAAATGTTTAGTTAAATCTGCATGGATTTCGTTATATCCCTAAAGCTATACTAACTTCTATGATCATATTACCTTAGACCATACAGTAATTGTTATCTAAGCTAAAGTATCTAATATAAGAAGAAGAAGCAGCTTTGGGTTTTTTTAACTCATTTTTGTCTCAAAAATTTAATTAAGATATTTAAAATGGCTTTAAAGTGTATATGGTTAGATCCCAAGTCTTCATCCATACTCAAAACCTGAAGCCATCAATTCATAACCCATTCAAATCTAAAGGGAAGCATGCAATCAATTAGATTAAGAGAAGTTTGATGCCCTTGACTCTCTTATAAGGTGTTAAGATTTATCAGCTTAGCCTCTTAATGATCCTGGTATTAAAATTTAGGAGGCTTCTACTTTGAGAAAATATAATGATACTCTAAAGAACCTATGCTCCTAATTGAGACAAAAATAAAAAATCTTGTGGTTAGAAGATGGTGATAGAAATTCAAGATTCTTTTATAAGGATATTCAATTAAGAAGGAACAAAAACAAGATAATTGCTATAAAAAAAGGTAAACTTATTAAGTATCAAGATGGACTCAAAGAGTTAGCTTATGAACACTTTAGGAAATTTTTGGCTACAATTATACAAGTACTTCTTATCGCTGATGTGCTACAAAATCACTTATAAGTGTCTTTCCTAGTGACGTGTAGATGATATAATTAAAGAGGTGACCGCTATTGAAATCAAAGATACATTATTTAGCTTCCACCTAAACAAAGCTTTTAGTCTAAATGGATTTAATCCAAAGCACATAGGGATACACAAGGGATATGATAATCATGTTGGTAAATGAATTCTTCTTTAGAGGTAATTAATATCCTTAATGAAATAAACAAGACTTATATTTGCCTTATTCCCAAGATAAAACCCCTCCACCATAAATGACTACACATCAATAGTATGGTGTAATTTCATTTAGTAGATAATTTCCATGATTATGGCTAACATAACCTAGAGGATCTTCCCACTACTTATCAATCCTTCTTATAAAGCTTACATATAAGGAAGAAGCATTAAGGATAACATTATGTTGGCATAACAACTGTTTAAAAGTTATCATACCAAGAAGTCAATCAAAAGATATGCATTGAATATCGGTTTCATAAAAGCCTTTGATTCACTCAATAGGATTTTTTTCTTTCCTCTTTGCAGATTATTGGCTTCCTAGATAAGCACATCAATTAGATCAGCAGGCATATTACTATCACTTTTTATGTTATTATGATAAATGATGAAGAGGAGTTAGGAAATGTGATCCATTATCCTTACCTATTTTCCATCAACATTGACATACTAACCATGCTTAACATCTTTAAAACTTTTGATTTCAAGTTCAACTATAGTAAGTTAGGTATCTTTAATCTCTTATTTGCTAAAAGTTACTACTATTCTATGGATTAAACCTTAAGTCCATTAACCTTATAATAAGTTCTTTGGATCTCTTTAAATCTATATTAAGTTTGTCCTTTAATCCTAGAAAGTGTGTCCGTTATCTATCCGCTAGTTCCATCCCTAATTTTGAGCAATTGATCACCTTTAAGGTCTTTCCAATCTAGGTTTTGCCTTTAAAATATCTAAGAGTATTAATTACCATAAAAAGAAATATATAGGTTGAATGTTATTAACTCATTAAATCAATCAACAAAACATTAAACAATTGGTGTAGCAGAACACTCTCACATAGGGGAAGGCTCAAACTTGTGATATTATTCTTAGCAATATGCACGTGTCCTAGATTTCTCATCTAGCTATCGTAAATGAGATTGTGAATATAATAGAAACTTTGATCTAGAACTTTCTATAGAGTGGTTCTGAGGTAAAGGTAAAGTCTATTAAAGTTAAATGGTTTGAGGCTTGCTTATCTAAAACAAACAAAGGACTAGGCATCCACTCTACCAAATTCATGACCATAACATTTCTTATAAAGATGTTATAGAAGCTATGCGTTGACAAAGAGAACCAATAAGTGAAATGGATACATCAGTATTACTTAAAAGTAACAAATATATGGTATGCCAAGTTGATTCCATCTTATCCTAAACTTTGTAGCAAATAGTACATACTAGGTCTCAGATGCAAGCTCCCATCAAGCACAAGATATGAAATGGTCAAGATACATCCTTTTGATTTGACAACTAACATGATAAGGGGCCACTCTACAAGGTGACAAAATTCCATACTAAAGTCATAATTATAGTTTATACCTAGGTAAAATCCCTTATCCATGATAATCAATAGAGCTGGCCTACTTATTCTACAAGGTTCCAAAGAGCTTATAAATCAAATGCTAAACTACCTATCTGATTCCTTAATCCTTGATAAATTTTGCTAACTATATGATAATAAGGTGTGTTTCACAATTGCCACTTATAAGAAAATGCTTTTAGGATCTCTATCCAAACACTCCATTTAGTGCATTTATATTATGGCCCACCGTGAAGAGGAAACTAGGCACCATGGACTCATTAATGTTTTATATAGAAAACAAGAAATGTGAGCTTTACTAAAATGTTGATGAAAACTTCAATCATTTGCTTTTTACTTACAGCTACTCTTCAACACTCTAGTATTTAATTTTAGACCTGATCAATACATAATATAGGTAGTTATAACTAAGGCAACATCATCAATTGGTCCATAAATGTAAAATTCAACTACAAGGGCTAGAGCCTATTTGTAGTTATGTTTCGTTTGATGATATACCACATATAGGGAGAAAGAAATAGAATATTATTTAGGGAAGAAGAAAATCATGTGGATAGTTCTATACTTAGCTTAATACATAAGATGTAGACAATTACAATTACCAACAACTTGATAGAGACTTTGAGTCTTGCATTAACCTTAAATTTGAGATTTGTAGAAACTGTTTTCTCTATAAGCTTGGCAATAATATTCTTTTAAATTCTAAAAAATTTAGTTAATTTTGAACTTCTCCTTTAATATAAATTTTTCTAGACAAAATTTTTTTGGTAGTGCTTATGAATTTTTATTATACAGAAAAAATAAAAATAACTATATTTTCATTAATAATAACCCCTTCCTTGGTCTAATTTTCACCCTTTTAACTATTTATAGTAACATTAATATGTAAGAACTTTCTTTTTAAGAAAATGCCTGATCCCTTACCATTTTAAGAAAGTGAACCATGTATGAAACTTGGGAATTTATGTGATGCATATCCTTTCCTGTCCTTTTCAAAGTTTCTTTAGCTTTGTTCTTACATTCCCCTTCAAACCATAGCCCTAGTCTTTTACCTTTAACAGTTTTATCTCCTGCTAATTAATCATTTCCTCCTTTTAAACTTAACACCTCTTCTTATCCTTCTGTTATTGTTAGCAATGGGGCCCCTACCACTAGTGTTTCATCCTCAAAAACCATTGTTACTTCTACAAATCTAAAGTAAGAAAAGGAACTTAAACTTTAAAACAAATTATATACAACCATATCTTGTATGAGAAGTTAAAGTTCATCTCTAATCCAATAGGAAGTGATTCCATATTCTCTCACCTCTAGTGGAGATCTTAAAGGTAGGTGCATCTAGATGGAATATATCTCTAATCAGTTTTTCATTAATAAAAGGTGCATCTAGTATGTTGATGTTGTTGAGCAAGTTCTATATATAATAAAACTATTAGTACCTGTAAGTATACAGATTGTATCTTGTAGTATAAAAGGCCATCATTCCCACGAGGATTATGCAATAGCTAACAGTTTGAACCTAAATTTGTTTAAGATAACACAAAATTGATTTAATTAAATTTAAATAACAGAAATTGAAACAAATAAATAACAAAACAATTAATCAAATAACAAGTGAGTTGCCAATTAAAATTAGGGTTTGATCAAGATTAAATATTTAGGAACTATTATTTCCTTATTTTGATTACTTTAATCTTATTGATTCAATTTATTTGTTTGATCCTATATTTCATAAGGTTTGATTGCTCTCTCTCTATATCTATTCAATTAACCCTAACTGAATTTGAAGTTCGTAGATTTTCTCTCGATTCATAAAATTGTTCCTAACTTATTCAATCAGATCTGAAGCAATCTATTAGGTAATCAATTTCACAACCAAAATCGCTCTTCGATTGATCATTAATTTGATAACTTTGGTTTATTAAATTGCCAAATCTTGTTATACAAACTAACAATGATTATTTTGATTCACTCTCTCAATTTATTGTTAAGTTTATACACGAACAATTATTATAAACATCCAGAAATATATTGAAATCAACAATAAATAAAAGTCATAAAATAATTCTAGAATAATTCCTAATCTAAAATTTATAAATCTATAGACATGTTTTACATCAAAGAATTCCAATTATACATGAAGGATAATGAAAAAATAAAGAAAAAGAATAAAAATTATGTTGAAGCCTTGATTTGGAATGTTAGAATTTCCTAAGTCTTCTTGATCTCTCTAACTTTGATTCACTTTTGATTAATGGCTTTAAATTTTTTTATTATACTTCATGTTCTTATATAACACTTTATGGTTATGGGGTTGTGTCAAGGGTTTGAACACTTTGTAAGGTTCCAAAAAAGGCTCGAACCCTAAAATAAACGAAGAAACTCGTGCCTAGAAATCTCTTATCACTATCACGACATTAGGGTCACGATCATGCTCCTCCTATTTTCCTCTCTATCATGATTGTGCTTACATGCCTATCATGATCATGCCCCTCATACATGATCGTGACACCCTTTAAGCTTCCTCCATCTTCTTTGTTCTTTAATTTTCTTATTTGAAAAACTCACAAACACATCAAACACCTCATGAAACATATAATTAAAATTGAATTCATGCTATAAACCACACAAAAACTTAAAATATAATCAAACACTCACAATAACACAATTCTAAGCCTATACATATGATAATCATCTAATAAACACTTACAAACACACTAAAACACCTAGAAAAATATAGTATGATCTATACTTTTCAACATCTCCACACTTAAACTTTTGCTTGTCGTCAAGCGAAAACACAACATAAATAAAACACATAATCACTCATTCATGCAACACGCAATAATGATACAATGGCATCGAATCTTATTGAGTCAATTTAACCACAAACATCAATCATTCAAATTATGCTAACATACTAACCTCTTCCTTCCGTGTTTAAGTGCTTTGAATTGAATATACATTTTAATCAAAATATTAACACCTTATTCATACACCTATGGCATTTCCAAACATGCATTTATAATTAGTGATCAATCAAAAAGACAATTATCACTAAGTACCATTTCATGAAAAGTTTTGTTGTTTTCAAATATCACTAGGTTTTATTTATTGAAAACCACTTTTTAAAAATTTCTTTAGCGTTGACTTTGTCTTTTAATGTTAAGGCAAATATTTTGTGATGAACATCCCCCGGTTACTTAACTAGGTTATTTTTTATTATTTAGTTTGGTTGGAGTGTCATTATAGTCTTTTTATATGAAGACAAACCTTTTATCATGAATGCCCCTGGTTATTTAACTAAATCACACTCTCAACTAGCTACCAGCTCTATTCTTAATCCAGTTTTTTCAAAAGGGCTAAGCAAAATAGGAATTTTATTTAGCACACATTTTTATCATAATTTCTTAACCTACCTCATTTTTTTAATCAATTATTCTCATGAAAGGTTACTAATAATGTTAACCATTTCAATTGACTTATAATTATAAATGTATACAACAGATTTCCTAATGTGAAGAATAGGTTTATATCTTAATTGACATGTATATTCTTCCAAAGATACTTAAAACACAAAAATCACAACTCAATATGCCTTTACAAATTAAATGACCAACTTCAAAGCTAAACTAATTACATTAAATTCTTGCTATTGACATATTGACACAATTCACACATATGCAACAAAATATTCACACAATATCAACTTAGTCAAAAACTAACATAATATGATATGCAAAATTCACACACATATGACATGTCAATGCATAAACGTCCCTGCACTTAGATAACACATTGTCCTTAATGTGGGAAACCAAAAAACACACATTAAAAATAAATAATAAATAATAAAAAGTTTAGAGCAAAAAACCACTTATGGAGATTAAGGTGGCGACGATATGGGTGAAGGAATCTAAACACCTTAAGTAGCAAAGTACTTCATAATCTTCTTTATATTGCATCACTATTTTAATTGTTCTCACGCCATCCCCTTCATTTAAATCCCCATAGTGTTCATGTGCTTCGCCGTGAGCTTATTATTTTCTAAAACTAAATTGAAGACTTTCTCCAAGCCTTCCTCGTCATCCTCATCTATTTCTTCACTTGTTGAGACCTTAGTTTGTTGTTGTGTTAGTGCAGAACTAGAGCTAGCTTATCCTGTCCTATATTCCACAAGAGTTTTGGAGCTAATATCTTGAAGTTCCATATGATAGACCTTCAAGATCTCAACTTGCCTTAAGTGAATGTGATTAAGAAACTCAGGAAAAGCAATAGTTAGTCCCTCAATAGATACACTATAATAAACAACAAGTGCGGTAACAAGATAACCCATGCCAAGATAACTACTTTTTTTAAATGGGAAGTGACCATAGTATATAAAATATGAGTTGAAGTACAAACTTTGACATTATTGTCTATGCACCATAGTGTAAATAAGACTTTAATAGAACACTGGTTACTTTCATATTTATCGAACATATTATGAAACATAAATTTATGTTGTAACAGATGCTTAGGAATAAGAAAGACATTATTATAGGCATTTTTAACAACAAAGTTATCCAACCCCATTAATTGTTTCCAATATTGCTTAGCATGAAAGTTATCATGTTTTTAGATTATATTTGATTTATGAAATCCACCACTTTCTTCCGTGATATCATAATTCAAATTATATGGTAGGCCCTTAATCGAAACCAAATTTCATCTAAATTTCACAGCTCAAATTGTAGAGTAGTATAAAATTTAAGGTTTAATTGCTTATACACAACATAATCAAAATCAATAAATTTTCCCTTTCAATTTTCAGGCTCAAAGTTTCAAATTTATCTTTCAACCTAGATTTTCTAAGATTTCAAAATCAAAGTATCTAAGTGCACTAATAATTCTAGAGTGAAGAGTTTAGAATTGGATATCTTCTTCCGAATAAATCAGAAAAGCTGCTCCAAAATCCATAGCCCAATCACATGCATCCTTCCCCGACACTTTAGCTTTTTCCTCCAATTGTGAACTTTTCGTAACTTGTTTGATTCTTGGTGCCATAAATAAGTGTATACCTTCCAAATCAACCAAGAACACATAAAATACACAAAAATAGCCAAAAAAATTGTGAAGAGAGATAGTTCAACAAAATCTTGTAACGACCACTCTAAAGCTGTGATATTTGTGTGGAAATTACTACATTTATGTAATAGAGATGTATATCTAGTGAAAGATGAAAGAAATAAGTGAAAACCCTAAGTAAGATGAAGAGAGATGTGAGAGAGTTTAAGAGTGACTGCTAGGTTTTAGAGAGATAAAGTAGGTATAGAAGTACATAAAAGATGAATTTAAAGAGTTAGGGTTAAGAAAGGAGGGGCAAAATGGGTTTGAGTATGGTTTTTCACGAGAGTTTGTTGTCTGCCTAAGTTATGATCGTGACTCACCCCCTTTATGATGATCGTAACAAGGTTGAACATACCATGCACGATCGTGATACCTTGAGGCATGATCATGACATGCTAAAAATGCCACATCTTTCCAGTTTCATTTGTTTTTCAACATGTAATACCAGAGCTTGATCCGTAACTTGTAATAACTTCAAAAACATGGAAATTAGCATTCCAAACCACTTCAAATTATGAAAATTAAAACCCTAAATACTAGAATTCAAGAAAAAATAACTATATAAAATGCTAAGTTAAGGTCTTTAACTTGACTTTTCATCATTTAAAACTTCTTTAATGAGTTGAAGGAAAGAAATCACTATCCTTTCTTGTGAAAATACTCCTCCAAGATACAATTTGCCCCCTTTTTTTTCACCATGAAGGTTTCCTTATTTTGATTTTTCAATTCCATAGCTTCATGTGCAAATACATGTGTCACATTGAAAGGCCACTCTATCTTGATTTGAGCTTTCCGAAAAACAACTTCAATCTTAAATTATAAAGTTACATCGCTTATCCCACTTTGAACTATTTTTTCTTAATATGAGAATCATGCAACTTCTTCCAGTAAATAGTAAAATGAATGGTCAGCACCCTTTCTATCATTTGATCTATGAATGGAAGAGGAAAGTGATCCTTTTAACACTTTATTGAGTTTGCTACAGTCGATGCATACTCTCCATCCTATGAACGTTCACGTGGAAATCATCTTCCTAATTTCACTCTTCATTATAGTCATTCCTTCTTTCTTTGGTACGTATTGTACCAAGCTGAGTCATTCACTATCCAATATTAGGTATTAGATACCCATGTCTAATAGCTTGATTACTTTGTTTTTAGGGTTTAACCTTCTTTGACGTTCCCTTACCACTCTACTTCCTTCTTCGAGGTTGATCCTATGCATAACTACATTCGGGCTTATATCTCATATGTTGGATATGTGCCATCCCATGGCCTTCATCCTTTTTCTAATAATCTTCACCACCTTACCCTCTTGTTCCCCATCTAGTTGATTGGAAATAATAATGGGTAGAGTTTGGCCCTTACCTAGAAAGGTATATCTAAGGTGTGTGGGTAAAGGCTTTAACTCTAGAGTTAGTGGCTCTTAATAAAGGGGTGTGGGTGCTTTGGATCTCACTAGTATGTCTTGATGGGCTGGAACACCTGACTCCTCCATCTCTCCTTCTTCTTTAGACTCAGCTTCCTTCTCCATCCCAACTTCCTTAGATTTAACTTCTTCAAGGCATCTCTCCTCTTACTCTTTATAGGAGAAGCAAGATCTTGAGGGGATAGTGCCTATGAATAGGAATAACCCATTTCCAACTTTTCTAGAATCTATCGAAGCTACCAACTAGAGAAATAAAAGTGAACTATAAATAAGAGCTATAAAGGAAATAGGAAAGTCTTAAATGAATGTAATGGTTATAGACACTCTAACTAAGAAACCAAAACATTTCCACTTAATAGTGGTTAATGGGATAGTCACCCCCTACTGGAGTTGTTGCATACAAAATCCAAAAATTAGTCTAACAAATTGATAGTTTTTTTTCTAAACAAAAGGCCTTCTTTCCCTTAGGTTCAAATCTAGGAACAAAGCAAATAGGAAAATAAGGGTCTAGAAAAAAATTTTGCTAACTGAGGACAATTTTCTCTTCAAATTTATAGATGTGGACAACTTAAATATGTTATTGAATCTTGTTCTTGGAACATTAGAGGTCAGCCAATGTTTTTCCATAAATGGACCCTTGAAATGGAGCTTGACAAAAATGGAATTAAAGTTGTACCTTTGTGGATCAACTTTCATAACATTCCACTGGAGTGTCAAACTCAAGATGGTCTGAGTTTACGTACAAGTTCAGTGGGCAAACAACTAGTCTTTGACTCACCAATAGCTAGACATGAGCAAACATGCTTTGCCAAAATTTATTTGGAAGTTAAGTTAAATTCAAGGATGAACTCCCTGATGCACTTCCTATAATGAAACTGAATGAAGTTGGAGAATTGGTAAAAACATAAATCCAACTTATTTACAACTAGAGAACCCAGCTTAGTAGTAAAATTGTAAACCTATAGGCCAAATGTTCTCCATCGGTGATTATTATGAACTAATGGGAATCATATAAAAAACTAATATCTCAACTAGTAGAAGATAGGATGGAGGTTCTAACAACTAATCAAAATTATCCTTAATAGATTCAATAGGAGGAATTAAGGTACTAGTAACCAAACATGTCAAGGAAGGAGACAAGGGAGAAAAAACAAACACAAAGGGGAATCATAGATGCTTAGAGAATGGTCCAAATAGCAATGAGCATGTTATTAAAGTCTAAGATGAAAAGATTCAAGAACTTAACTTGAATAAGGAGCTAATTGAGCAGTTGTCTCTAGTTTCCAATAGGAAAATAGAGTGAAAGAAGGGAAAACCCAAAAGGGGTTGGTAGTCCCCAACTCTCTCAACATCATTATATTATTTTGGAACATAAGGGGTATGAATGAACCCTATAGAAGATGTGTTATTAGGGATTTAATTTTAGAGAAAAATCTAATCATTTTGGGATTAGTAGAGACTATAATCAAAGCCCTTCAGCATTAAGCTTTCATCAAGTTTCTAGGCACCAACTGGATTTTTGGATCTAATCATGAGCATCATTATAATGGTAGAATAATGTCTGCATACATTAGAAAAGTTCAGGTTTTAGTACTAAATAGCTCTAAGCAGTTTAACCATTTTGCTTGCAAGATGGAAGGCACAAATAATGCATTTGACATTTCCATCATTTATGCTTCCAATTTTAAATTCCAAATAGTTAAATTATAGGAGGATCTTTCCATCATACAAAGCTTAATGTCCAGACCTTGGTTATTAGCTGGTGGCTTTAATCATGTTCTTTATCCTTCTGAGGCTCAAGATGAAAGAGTTAGGTTCACAAATATAGGCAAGGAACTAGAGAATCTAGTAAGCAAGCTTAAGTTTTGATCGATTGTTAGATGTGTGTAAGTTTTAATAAATACCCTTGATAATCCACATGCGTACGGTTCGTTTGTATAGTACCTAAGGTGTCGATCCCACGAGGAGGGATAATCTAATCCTAAAATCTAAGGCCAAAATAAATCGCAAAAATTCAAAATTTAATGAAACTAAAATGAGAATTCAATTTAATTCAATCAAATCAAATTAAGAATCAATCACGAAAATGTTAATAATTTAGTAATTGTAACACACACCCAAGAATCAACCTAAGGCAATTATCAATTGAGACAAAGGGGATTTTACCTATCCTTAATGCTAACCTAATTGATTATCAATTATCCAGATTGTTGGTTCTAGAAGATCCTAGGATTGATTACTCTCTCTCGAGTTATAACCATTAACCCTAAATTATAAACCCTAATCAGATTATGGAAGTTCTAATCCCTCGATTAACAATCTATCCAAAATTCTAATTAGTTCTAAAGTTGTCTATTAAGCTATTGGAAACTTATGCAAGATCTCTCTTCATACAATTTACCGATTTAATTTAATTCTTGTTCTATTAAAACACCTAACTCTTGTAAGCCTAATTTAATTATTTTTCATTCGATTCACCATCTCAGTTTATTATCGAATTATGCACATATAGAACTAAACCACAACAAATTCAATAACATATAAACAATCAAATTCCATTAATTTGAAGATAAAACTTCGAAGGTAAGTTTAAAACATCCAACCATTCAAAATCTATAGTCAAATTGTTATTCCTAATTCTATACAATAATAAAAATAGAAAATATGATTTGAACGGATGGTAGAAGGCAGCAACGCCGAGAAACCCCTTATCCGGGAAGTATGCCGAGTCAACTTCTTCTCCACTTCTCTTTTCCTTCTTCTCTTTCTCAATCTCTCGATCAATTCTCTCTGGGGTTTCTTCAATGTGGCTGATGTCAAAAGCTTCCTTCTGCCTCTCTATCTTGTTCTTTAAATATCCTTTGTGTTCTGAGAAGCCCTAAGGTTTTTCCGGGGCCTGAAAGATCCAAAAAATCCCTCAAAACTTGAAATTTTTTATTGTCTGCGCATTTACCCGGTGCGGGTCATGATCGTGGCTCTACAGACCATGATCATGGGCCACATCTGAGCCTTATATCATAATTGTGGCATACAGGCCATGATCATGGGCCATGTCCTAGGCTTCTGTCACGAAACTTTTCCGTTCTTTGATGTTGACCCTAAAGCACTAACAAACATATCAAGTCACCTTAAAAATATAATATTTAAGCTCAAAGACTTGTACTAACCTATAAAAACTTAAACACAAATAATTAACAAACTAACATAATTCTAACCTAAACACATACTAAACAATTGAATTCACAATTAAATACATATTAAACTAAACCCTAAAACATGATGCAATTTACACTTATCAACATCCCCACAATTAAATATTTTCTTGTCCTCAAGCAAACAAAACAACAAACACACAAAAATCACAAAGCACACAATACAATAATAAGACAATGGCTTCAACTTCATGAAATAAATTTAACTATAAACACAATCATTCAAGTTATTTCAAATCATTAACATGCAAAATCCGCATCTAAACGCTCTGGACTAAACATATATAGTAATCAAAACCCAAATGTCAAGTTACTCACCCTTTTTAATTGTACACACACATTAATAATTCTTTGGTCATTCAAACTTTGTAACTACTCCTAAGTACATTTTCATGAAAATTTAAGCTATGTACAAGTTCGGTAGGTTTATTAGAAACATTTTTCTTTAATATTTTGTAGATATGGACCTAGTCTTTTACTCAGAGGCAAACATTGGTGATGAATGTCGATCCGGTTACTCGACTAAGTCATATTTTTATTAAACTACTTTGTTGAAACTTCATTATAGCCTTTTGACACGGAGGCGTACATTTATGATGCTTGTCGATCCGATTACTCAGCTACATCACGTTCTCAACTAGCACTAACTCTATTCATAACCCGAAGGCCAGTGGAATGGTTATTTATTAAAATTAACCAACACTTTTTTTATTGCCTACCTTGTTGCTTAAGTTCTCGTTTTCATGAAAAAAAATACCGAATTGTCAGCCGGTTCCCGACCCGATGTGTCAGCATAGGACGTTGGACCCAAAAGAGGGTTGGGCCCTAAAAGGGGTGGAAAGTGTGAGATCCCACATCGATTTGAAAAAAAACGAAATATACCTTATAAGGGTATGGATACCTCTCCCCCTAAGACGCGTCTTCCCGAGGATGGGAAGAACAAAACCGTGAAAGGATTGGAGCCAAAAGCGGATAATATCTCTGGGTGGGTGGTCTAGGCTCTTACAAATTTAGTTGAAAGAACTAAAATTATGAACGAATGTGACAATTTAAAGGGTGACAAACTCACACTGAATCCTAATTAACTTGCATATTTAGCAAAAGAACTTAATTCACTAATTTTGTGAGCTAATGACTCTTCATAACCTAATAGACTATGTTCAAAATTAAATCAATTTCAATCCATCTAAGACATTGACACATTGACACAATTCACAAAATGCAACCTAACAAACTATCATACAATATGCAAAACTCACATTCAAAGCAAAACACATAACCTTCCCTACACTTAAACAACACATTGTCCTCAATGTGAGAATGAGGCAAACAAACAAGCATGGAAATAAGAAACATAAATTAAAGTAAAAAAAAGAATAAAATACGAACTAAATTTAAAAATAAAAGAGGGTTAGACAGTAATGGAGGCAGGGATGGTGTCAGAGGTGCAGTTGGATGCCTTAAGCCTTAAAGTAGCGATGGATACGACGTATATCCCAACTCTGACGTTGTTGAGTTCGAGCCATCTCCTTCATTCTTCTAAATTTCTACGCAAGTGTATTTGTAATTACCTTGGTGTTCACAAAAATTGTATCAAGCACTTTCTTCCAACCTGGTTCATCGGTATCTTCTTCCTCTTCGAAATCCTCACTAGTTAAGTCCTCTTTTGCCTGCTAAGGCAGTGTTGTGTTCGAACTTGCCTGACTAGCCCTGATTTTCGCATGAGTCTTTTGGCTGATATCCTAAAGGTCCATGTTATAAGACTTAAGGATTTCAGCACACCATAGATGATGGTGATTTAGAAAATCTGGGAGGTGGATGGTTAAACCACTGCAGTCTATGCCATAATACTTAGCAATGGCAAAAACCAAACCCCATACCCAAATTTTTGCTCCTGTTACGTAGAGTTGCAATAATAGCATTCAACACATGTGTGGAGGTGCACACTAGGATGTTGTGATCCATGCACCACAATAGGAAAAGCTCCTTTTTTGAGCATTTGCTGGTTTCTAATTTATCAAAAACCAATTGACACATGAATTTGTGCAATAACAAGTGCTCATGGGTTTTTATGATGTTGTTGTGGGCATTTTTAGCGTCAAATCACTTTAACCTAGTGAGCTTATTCTAATAGCGAGAAGCATGAAATTCATCGTGCTGTTTAATAATGGAAGACTCGGGAAACCCACAAATATCGCACATGATTACGATGTTCAACTCATAGTTTCGTCCCCATAAACTTATCCCAATGAATTCTTTCTGTTAAGTTCTCTACCCTATCCTACAGTTCTAGTCTATTAAGTGTATCAAAATCAAAATATTTTAGGACTAAAATTTTTTTAGCATTAAGGTATTGGAAATGAATACCTTCCTCCTCTGTGTAAATCGGGAAGGTTGCTCTGAAGTCCACCACCCTGTTCTTTTGCCCTCGTCCCCCAGCTTGGATTTGTCCCAACGATTGATCGCACTTTTTTGACTGCTTAATGCGCGACATACTGGCTTGCAATTAGGTAGAAGTTGGAGGAGGCTGGAAGTTTGGAATATGGTTAGAGAGAAGTGAGAGTGTTTCGAGGTTCTAAACTTAGAGTGATAAAGTTAAAATGAAAGTGAATGAAAAAGTGAAGTAAAAAATGAATATATAGGTGAATGGAGGGTAAAATGATAAAAAATGAAACTGAAATTCACGTGTCCCTTTTTACCCTGTCGCAAGCCACGATTCTGGCCTGCTAGACCATAATTGTGACCTGCAATTTTTCTTCCAATTTCTGATTTTTTTTTCTTCTTTCATCCTTCTACACTTCCTGAAATCACTTCTTAACTTTTTATGGCTCTTTCACCTCTCTTTTGCTTATTTCCTCAATCATCTAATTCATATTGAAGCCTTACGCCTTCTCGATTTTATTTGAAAATGAAATAAACTAACTACAAACTTCAAAATATCTAAAAATCAAAGGAAATAATGTCAAAATAATAATCTATGGGTTGCTTCCTATGCAGCGCTTCTTTTAACATCAGTAGCTCGATGCTCTTCTTGTGCTCAAGGTGGTTCAAATGAATAGTGCAATGGTAGTGCAGTCATCAACCTTATTATTTACACATGAGCTACAACATCTTGGGTTCCACCTTCCTTCTGCTTCGCCTTCTCCTCTGCGATTGTTTCTTTCTAAACGCATTCGCAGGGTCCTCAATATCTTCTCATTGTTCTTGAGATTCTTTTTTGTTGATGTTAACTAGGGGTAAAGGAGAACTGTTATCTTTCTTTGACATAGTAAAGGTTATTTGGTTCTCTCTAAGCCTCAAAGTTAGTTCACCTTATCAACATGAATTATAAAGCGGGCAGTAGTCAAAAATAGTCTTTCAAGGACCATAGGGGTTTCCACATCTTCTCCGATATCTAATATAAAGAATTTTGAGGGGAAGGTAAAAATATCAATTTGCACTAAGACATCCTTAATAATCCCCTTCGGCTGATGAACTGTTATGTCCGTCATCTTTACTAGTATCTTTGTAGGTTCTAACTCTTCTAATCCCAATTTTGACTAAAAGTATAGGGCATCATATTGATTCTTGCTCCCAAATCTACGAATGCCCTGTCTATTTTGACTCCATTGATACTGTAAAGAATGTAAAAATCCCCTGGGTCCTCTTGCTTCTGTGTAATATTAGGGTTTTAACCTTCTTTTTGTCTGATTCCTTTAGCATGAGCCTCGTCTATAGATGTTCCGTTATATCCTCAACCTTGTTTAATTCAACCTACCTAGAATTTCTCATCGCCCAACTTGAAATTATCTTCCGCTGAGCTAGAATAAGGTACGAAAATTCAGGTCAAGATTCCTCGATTGACTCGATTACGAGCTCACTTGGAAGGAATTCCATAATTACTTATCCTTCTCTTTTATCTCCATCTTCTTTCGCATGTTCGAGTTTCTTTTCTGGATTTGACTAATGGCCAGATCCGTTCCTTTGGGTTAGACTCGGTATTACTTGGAAGGGTTCTTGCATTTCGAGTAGAAATTGGCTCTGCTAGTTGAACTACTTAGACCTCCAAATTGCATATTGAAGAGGCATGGTTCTTCATGACTTGCTTGAATTTGCTTTCAAGCCTCCTATATGCATCCTCCATGCCTCCAATTTTATCTAAAATCTTATCCAACTTGGATTCCATTGAGCTCGGTTTGTCTTGTTGGAAGCCTGGTTGTCCTTAAGGTCTAAATTGTCCTATAACATTTTTCATCCACGAGAAGTTAGGTTGATTCTTCCACCCGAGGTTGTATGTGTTAGAGTAGGGATTATTTCCCCCTCCTCGTCCATATTGAGCTCCTATATCATTCACTTGCTTTGGATCGCTTTCCTTTATCAAGAAACCGTCCACTATATTATGGTCCATCTATTCACAAAGTTTATGACTTTTACCAAAGCTGAGGACGAAGCTTTCATGTTGTTGAGCTGTCGAGTTAAGTTGTCAATTTTATCTTGCATCTTTGTCATTTGATCAATAGCCACAATTCTTTTTTGTTCTCGAAAAGTAGTGGTTTGTCTACTTCGCCCATTTGTCCATAGGCAACTATTACTTTCCATCTCCTCTATCAACTCTTCTGTTTCATCTACCGTCTTTCTCATTAGTGATCCTCTTAAAGCTACATCAATTGTGCCTCTTGTATATGGGGTCACTCCTTTATAGAATGTTTGCAACAAGAATTCTTTGGGTAGAATTTAGTAAGGGCATTTTCGTTGCAAATCCTTGCATCTTTCCCACGCTTCATAGATTAAGTCCCATCACTTTGCTGGAAGTTGGTAATCTCTTTAATAATCTTCATGGTCTTAGTAAGGGGAAAATACTCATCTAAAAAGGCACGAACTAGTTGATCCCAAGATGTGACATTGGTTAGGTAAAGAGAATGAAACTAAGCCTTTGCCCTATCTCTAAGGGTAAAGGGAAAGAGTTTAATTCTTACCGCATTTTTTGACATCTAGTGGTAGTGAAAGTTATCACAGATTTCAAGAAAGTTCACTATATATGCACTGGGATCTTCATTCGTTAGTCCATAGAACTGAATGTTCTGTTAAAGCATGTTTAGGATGGCTAGTTTAATTTCAAAAGATATTGCTTGTACGGGTGGCCTAGCTACTCCTTGGTTAGCCACATTGAACCCTGGTCTTATGACGTCCATAAGGATTCGTTGTTGACATCCTTGGTTTGCTTCGTGGTCCAAATCTTGCTAAAATTCCTTGGCCATTGTTGCTTTCGCGATTTCTTCTTCTTCTTCACACCGAGCTTTCCTAATGGATCATTCTAATCTAGTGATATCTAACGCTAAGGCTTCAGTTGCATGACTCAAACTTTTTGTGACTCTTGTGTTCATGCAAGAGCATGATTTCATAAATAGAAAGAAAGAAAGAACAAAAAATAAAAACTAACTAAAAAAGCCTTAAATTAAAGAATTAAACTAATCGTCTCCTTGACAACAGCGCCAGAAACTTGATCGAGTGTTTGATGTGTGTAAGTTTTAATAAATACCCTTGATAATCCTCAAGCACACGGTTCATTCGTGTAGTACCTAAGGTGTCGATCCCGCTAGATTATCCTAAAATCTAAGGCTAAAATAAATCACATAAATTCAAAATTTAATGAAACTAAAATGAGAATTCAATTCAATCAATCAAATCAAATTAAGAATCAATCACAAAAATATTAATAATTCAGCAATTACAAAACACACCCAAGAATCAACCATAGGCAATTATCAATTGAGAGAAAGGGAATTTTACCTATCCTTAACGCTAACCTAATTGATTATAAATTATCCAGATTGTTGGTTCTAGACGATCCTAGGGTGGATTACCCTCTCTCGAGTTATAACCATTAACCCTAAATTATAAACCCTAATCAAATTATGAAAGTCACAATCTTTCGATTAACAATCTATAGAAAACCCTAATTAGTTCTGAAGTTGTCTATTAAACTATCGAAAATCTGTGCAAGATCTCTCTTCGCACAATTTACCATTTAATTCTTGTTTTATTAAATCACCTAACTCTCGTTAGCTCAATTTAATTATTTTTCATTCGATTCAAACGCTCAGTTTATTATCAAATTATGCACGTCCAGAATTAAACCACAACAAATCCAATAACACATAAACAATCAAATTTCATCAATTCGAAGACAAAACTCCGAAGGTGAGTTTAAAACATCTCAACATTCAAAATCCTATCTTCAAACTATTATTCCCAATTCTTTACAACAAAAAATGGAAAATAAATAGGAAATATGATCTGAATAGATGATGGGAGGCAATGATGTTAGGAAACTCCTTATCTAAGAAATACGTCGAATCAACTTCTTCTCCATTTCTCTTTTTTTTCTTCTCTTTCTCAATTTCTCGATGAATTCTCTCTAGGGCTTCTTCAAGGTGGCTGATGTCAAAAGCTTCCTTTTGCCTCTTTGTCTTGTTTTTAAAGTATCTTTTGTGTTTTGAGCAACCCTAGTATTTTTTAGGATCTGAAAGGTCCAAAAAATCTCTCAAAACTTGACGTTTTTTAGTATTTATGTGTCTGCTTGACGCAGGCCACAATCGTGGGCCACATCCGAACCTTCTATCATGATTGTGGCATACAGGCCACGACCGTGGGCTATATCCTAGGTTTCTGTCATGATCGTAGGCTAACTCTGATACTTCTATCACGATCGTGACCTATTGTGTCACGATCATAGGCTATTGTTTTAGCCCAAATGTCTCCAAAACTTTTCCATTCTTCGATGTTGACCCTGAAATACTAACAAACATATCAAGGTATCTTAAAAACATAATATTTAAGCTCAAAGACTTGTACGAACCCATAAAAACACTTAAACACAAATAATTAACAAACTAACACAATTCTAACTTAAACGTATACTAAACTATTGAATTAACATTTAAATACATATTAAACTAAGCCCTAAAATATGATGCAATTTAGACTTATCAAGTTCCTTGACCTAAAGTTTGTAGGCAATCTTTTTACATAGAGCAATAAATAACAAGGCAAATGCTTCCTTAGTAAAAGTCTAGATAGAATCCTAGTTAACCAAACTTGGTTGAGGAATTTCCCCAATTCTTGTGTCCATTTTGGTTCCCCATTTTGTTTAGATCATTTGATAATAGAGTTATAGAATTTTACCACTCCAGTCTTCTTCAATGCACCCTTTAGATTTTTTAACTTCTTGACCAACAAGGAAGGTTTTGTGGACTTAATGAAAGAAGCATGGGCTATTTAGACCCTAGGGTGTAAATGCTTTCAACTTATGAGAAAAGTTAAGCTTTTAAAGAAGGGAGAAAGTAATTTCTAAAAATCAGGGGGTCCTTCAACTGCATAAAGATTACAAGATGCAAAGAACGAGTTAAGGAACGCATAAGAGGCTTGTTATTAGGATCCTAACAATCATGAGTTGAAACTAAATGAAATTTGAAAACTACAAATGTTTAACATTGCTCTTCTTGAACACAATTCCCTGCTAATGCAAAAGGCTAAAACTACTTGGTTAAAAGAAGGTGAATCCAATATAAGGTATTTCCATCAATCTATCCAGGGAATTTTACCATCCTTTGCTAAATTGGTAACTTAAAAGTAGAAAAGGGTTTAGCCAACCTAGGAGTTAGTATTAATATGATGCCTTATTCTTTGTCTAAGAAACTAAAATTGGGTGAACCAAAACGTACAAGAATGAGTACTACTAGTATATACTTGTTAAGGTTTGATAAGTTTATCTTTCTAGTTGAGTTTATGATTTTTGACATATAGGAAGATATAAAAGTACCTTTAGTTCTAGGTTGACCATTTTTATCCACCGCCACGTCTATCATTGATGTTAGTAAGGGCAATCTAGTGCTTCGGGGTTATAGATGAAGTGCGCATATTTAAAATATTTGATTTCATGAATCGTTCTTTAGAATTTGTTAATGTTGATTTTTCTAGTGATATATTTGATGATTCAGTTTTGAATGTTTTGTAAGACTCTTTTTTTGAATGTCCACCAAAGTTATTTCCAATTCAAGGTAAATAGAAGGATAAGAAATGTGGCACAAGGAAAAAAATGTAGCTTACTTAGAGGTTAAGGAACCTTTATTAAGAAATAACAAACTTAATCCTTATAAGCTGACTTGATCATGACAGGTATGTCGCGCTAAAGAAGTTAAACAAGCATTACATAGGAGGCAACCCAAGAATTAGAATAGTTTTGATTGATTTGATTATGTTACTTTGATTGTTTTTAGTTTTAATTTAGGATTTCATTAATTTTCTATATGTTTTATATTAGGTTATAGAGAATCCTTATTTTATTTTTCCTCTTTTTGTGTTTGTGGTATTTGTTGTTTGACTCTCATGACTTTGAATGCAAATTTTTAAAGTTTTAAGGAGTTTATAAGTATACATGGTCATTTACATACCTAAGTACATGCCCATGTATATAAAATCTCATTACTACATATTTTACATGGTTCAAGTGACCTACACGATCATTGGAAGCGACCGTGAACATCCATACAAATTTTAAAGATTTTGGTACATAATCACAGGGGGTTACACGAGTAAGGGACATGTTCCTATTCGTAAGTCGCACATTTATAGTTACATACATGGTCACCCATATGTCCATGGATGTGACCGTGTAAATTTGTGAACATAAATATGCCCGTATTGAGTCACACATACGAAATGAATTACACAGTCAATTATATGACAATGTAACCGAGCAGGTAAGTTCATGACTCCTTTAAAAACCTTATTTCTCTTTTTCTCCCACTTTTTATCCCTCTTCTGCCAGCCCTCTATTGACTCTCTCCCTCTTATGACCTAGCCCAACCTTTTTAAATGATTTTGCAAAATACAAGTGAGTCTTTCTTGCATTTTATGTTAATTATTTTAGGGTATTTTAGCAAATCCTAGGGTTTTTTTCCTCATATTGCTACGTTTTTTATAGTTACTATATTCTAAGGTAAATTTACCTAATTTTCTTCTTGTTTTTCAATTATAGGTTGAATTTATACTTTTCCCTATGAATTATTGAATTAATTTGATAAATTGAAAGTGGATTGGATTAAATTTGAAATTGGGAAGCTCACAAGGTTATGAATTGCAATAATTTTATTAGATTTTTCGTTTTTCAAGTAATTAGTCAGTGTTTATTATTTTAATTTCATACCAATTTAGTATTTTGCATGATTTAGGTTTTAATTATGTATTTCATATATGGTTAATCGTTTAATGTAATTTTGAATTTTAGGAATTGCATTAGTAATTGCATAACTAGATTAATTTTATTTGTTAATTCTTTTTAATTGTGCTATTAATTTTTTCGTTAGTTTATTTTTCTAATTATTTTTTAATTACATTATTTTAATTTTAATTTGATTTTTAATTGTTTATTTTTTGCAATTGCATAACATAGTGAGTGTATAATCAAGTATGGGGGAACCTCTTCTTTTGAATTGATATTTATAATTTTCTCACATTTTATTTCATTTTAGGTACAATTACAGGAAAAGTAAAAGTAGTGCAATAACAAAGGCCAAAGGCCAAAGGAGCTGCAGACGAAGAGACAAAGAGGGGAAGGGTCATTTAGAGACTCGAATGGAGCTCGCCTAGCACCAGTGTAAAAGACTATTGCACATTCACCAGAGTGACACGAGATTCTACTTTTTAATGTCGAGGCCTACTAAGAATAGTTCCTAGAGTCTTAAAAACAAGCAGTTAGGGATTGTTAGTTGCATAGACTAAGAGATGTTGGAGCAGATCGACTAAGCCCAATAGGTTTGGGAGTTGATCAGCGTTGGAGTGTGATACTGATTTTTCAAGATCATAGAGCCCACACATTAAGATCGTACACTTGATCTTCAAATTCTTCAAGAAAAAGGGCTACTATAATTAGGACCGGAAAAGTATGATCTAATGTGGGATGCTCAAAGATACGATGAAGATAAGTTACACGAATTTCTCTATGATGATGGGCCCTACAATTAGTACGTTGTGGAGAAGTAGGTGTATATGGGCGTCTAAAGGGATTTTCTATATGGGACAATTGTTTGTCACTTCTGGTATAACATCAACTAGGAGTCAGATTACAACTCAAGCAAATTCAAGGCATTTACTCTACAACATCCCACACTTAGGTACATTCATAGGATTTTGAGTTATACACTAAATGGTAGGGTGATAGCTTCAACATAGTCGTGAACTTGGATATGTTTTACTTATAGAGTATAAGCGAGAGGACATCAATATGCCTTAGAGAGAGGAAAAGAAGGCAGGGATTATATACGTTGGGCCCGACATGAGTCAATTAATGAGGAGGGTGGGAGTGGGAGTCTCCAGCCTACTATCATCGACGAGGCTTCTTGGGGCTATGGTAATCCTCAACATCGTGATGAAGAACATATACATGATTATGAGGACGTGTGGACCTATAAGATATGAGTCAATTAGGGAGGAGG
>JANVCL010000214.1:25370829-25383467 GCA_026546855.1 Erythroxylum incrassatum | reverse complement strand
TTTCAACTATTGTTTTTGCAGATTGAATTCAAATACAAAGTAAGACACAATCATCTATCTCTTCATTAATCCATATAGAAGGTAATATACTGTCATTATGCTAATTTAGATTTCTATTTACTTTATGTTGGCAATAATTATGTTTCTTATTTACTTAGTTATAAGTGTGTAAACGGTTATGGAAGTTATGCACTTGAGAATGAAATTTATGTATTTAATGAAACAACTGAAAAACATTTTGGCTCCTGTTAAGCTTTCATTGATGATATTGATGTTTGCAAGGTTGAGAATGTGAAAGCTGTTGAAATTTAGGTTAATGACATAGGTTAATCAAATTCATTAATTTGCTTATTGATGGATATTGCATTAGACACATCATAGATAAGGCTTTACAGTGATGGATGTAATGAGAAAAAGGCATTTATGCACTAATGTTGATGTGAATGCAGGTGAATCCTATGGGACCTGGTCTACCCAAGAAGAAGAATAAGGTTGCACCAAGTTCCTTGGTACCTACACAACTGCAATCGCGGTACCGCCAGCTAATTAGAAGTGCAGCTAATGAGCCACGTGCTCGTACACAACCACAACATTAGACACCTGCACTAGCACCTACACAGGCACAAGCTCACACCTGTGCACCTTCTGAGCCTACTACAACACCAAGAGAAGTCACATCTATGCCTAGTATTCATCGTAGAGATAAGTATGAACAAATTTTAAACATGCGATGCAATATTAGTTCTCCATCAACTTCTCAAGAGATGGCTCCAGCTTCTAATTATCAGACACCAGTAAATCACATTATTAATCACACTGTGGGCTCCTCTTCTGCAAACACAGCAGGTATGATCTTAAGATTAATTAAATTTATCAACATTTTTATATGCTAATTATAAATTATTCCTTTTCTATTTTAGGATCCACGACTGATGTAAAAAGAACAAGGGGTGCCACAAAAGGACACGGATTAGCAAAGATTAATAAGGCAATAGGTAAAAGATTGGAGATAGAGATCTGCTTTACTGAAGGACGATCAACCAACTCCATACAGTCTGCCAAATTATTGAGTGAGATTGGCGTGGTTTCCCGAGCTTCTTTGCCTGTAAGAACAAAATTTTCAAAAATTACTAATGAGGAATTGGACATTGCATTTGATAAGTTAGACGTAAGTATTCTAAACCAATCCAATTTGTACATTTTTTACATATGCTTAAAGCATTGACCAATAATTTATAATTTTTTGCAGCAAAAGTTGGAAGTCAAGGGAATGAGGACTGACAATGAAGTACATGCTACTATGAAGAGGTTTCTTGCTTTAAGGTTTAAAGATCAAAGGTATAATTTAAAAAAGCATTTTACCAAGCATGGAAAGAATCTGAAGTCGCATAATGTCACAGTGGCAGAGTGGATGGATTTATGCAAATATTGGGAGCAATCAACTACAAAGGTTAGTTTTTATTTGATAAAAAACTTAATTTCACAACTTCTTTGACAACTGATTATATTTTAGTATTTATGAATTGTGATTTATAGATGTTATAATAGATTTTATTACGTTTACGATTAGGAAAAAAGTCAAAAACCCAAATTGGCTAGGAGTAAGGTCAAATGTCGACCAAACTCCGGCTCCAAGGCCTTTGTAGACATGAGATTGTGAGTTATTATCTTTTTAATTATATTTTACTTTGATTGACATTTAAAAATTTATAATAAATATTACTAGTAATATATTTTTATACAACAGAGTGACAGAGATGGAGAAGAGTGTGACCGGATGAAGCTATGGTATCACACTCATTATGATGAAAGTAAAGATCAATGAACAACTGCTGAATGCAAAGAAAAATGGGTGACTACATAGTTCATTTACAAATATTTCTTAAATGAAAATGGTATGTAATTAATTCTTAATTTTTCAGGAATTAATGTGTCATGAATTGACACATTCGTTAGAACATGGTCATCTAATGACAGTGGATAAAGTATGCGACAAAGTCTTGGGCACTAGAACAGATACATTGTTGGCATGGGAATTGGGCCTCGAGCACAAGGGAAGACTTCGGTCAGAAAGAGATTCGAGATGAATTAGAGGAGTCAAAGATGGCTAATTAGGGGTTACAGTCTCAAGTTGATGAATTGACTAAACAATTTAAAAAAATGCAAGATCGATTAACTACCCAAGTCGAACAACAAAAAAAGATCTTGAAACTTTTATGTGCTACACATAATGTTCGTTTAGATTACATATGTACTCATATTGATATATTAAACACTTATGACGTATTGTTAATATTAATTACCGTATTATGACATGTTTGAGAATTGCAATTAAATAATAAATTGTCTGCACATATTAAATTCTTGTTATACATGAATAATTATTAAAATTAATGATATACTCAAAAAATTGAAGAATTATTAAATAAACAAATTTCATAAATAATATTGAATAGTTATTAAATAAATAAGATTTTAAAATTTTGTTAATTATTAAATTAGCCAATAATTAAACTAAATTTATTTTCGAAAATTTGAAAAAAAAAATAAAAAAAATATTTATTACAATTGAAAATTATTAAATTAAATTTATTTTCGGAATAATGAAAAAAATTAAAATAATAATTAAAATTGAATAATTATTAAATTATTTTTATATTCGGATAAATAAAAACAAAGAAAATATTAATATTGAATAATTATTAAATATTAATTATTTTCGGATAAATGAAAAATTTTATTATAAAAATTGAAAAATTATTAAAATAAAATTATTTTCGGCAAAATCATAACAAATAAATTTCTTACAATCCGCGACGTTTAGAAAACAAACGTCACGGATTGTACCTATTCTCCGTCGTTTTTGAAATGTCGCCGAATAGTTCGTTTCTGCGACATTTTCTAAAACCATCGCGGATACTCTTATAATCGGCAACGTTTTATATCTTTTGGTGACGTTTTCTAAAACGTTGCAGAAAGTTTTCTGCGATGTTTTTTGACCTTCTGCGAAGGTTGTTTTCATGTAGTGATTTCTGAAGCTCAATCAATATAAATGAAAAAATAAATATATATGTGAAAACTACAAAGTTAAAAGACTGATTAAGTTTTTTCATGGTTCCTAGATCATAATAACAGAAGTTGGAACTAATGACCGGAAAAGAATAAAGAAAAAGCATAGTAAGTACAAGTCACGCAATCTACGAAATATCCTGGGACTTGGAGCAATGACCTCTCATTTCATTCAACTTCTATCTTCGACGTAGACATTGGAGTAGGAAAGTCGAATATTTGACATAATTCATAATGAAAACTGTTTATTTATGTTATAATATGAGAGAAAATGTCATAATATGAGATAAAAGTTAAGAATTGCCTTATGTATTAGCCAGTTAAACTAAAGAATCTTCGTTGCGTGGATGTCGTTCCAAAGAGAAAACAACAGATATGATGCCTTACATAGTTAAGAATTGTCTTATGTATTAGCCAGATAAACTAAAGAATCTTGGTTGCATGGATGTCGTTCCAATGAGTAAAGAACAGATATGATGTCATACATAGTTAAGAATTGTCTTATGTATTAGCCAGATAAACTAAAGAATCTCGGTTGCATGGATTCGTTCCAATGAGAAAACAACAGATATGATGTCATACATGGTGAAATGAAAAAACAAGTTTCAATATAGAATTTGGTAAAATACATTTGCTTTTTCCATCAGATTCATTCACCTACTGATGATGAAACATGAGGAATAGCTGCTGACACAGGAGTGTCCTCCAGCAGGTGTGCAAGGAAGGTGCACGTATAATATTTTATTAAATGTTATCTACATATTTATGAACCTCATAAAAATATATAATGAAATAGAGTTGAAATATTCATGTGCTTCCGAGTAAGAGTGATGCTCTCTTCCGAACTACTGGGTCGAACGCTGTGTTTGGTTACCGTCTTCAATAGACAGGGGCGGAACGAGACAGAACAGGGCAGAATGGAACAGAACAAGAATTGAAGACAATGAGATGTTTGGTTGCGGTGGACAGAACAGAGATAATTGTCTTCGTCCTTGTACAAAAATGTGTTTAATTGTCGAGTACAGAACAGAAAATAGTCTTAATGACGGAAATGCCCTTACAGTATAATAAAAATAGTAGATGTAATTCATTGATTATTTGATTATTGTTGCAATATTTATTTTACAATTTTGAATTATGTTGTTATTGTTGTTATTATTATTATTATTATTAATCCTTAATCATCATCATCATCATCATCATCATCATCATCATCATCATCATCATCATCATCATCATCATCATCATCATCATCATCAAGCTAAGTAGCAAAAAGCTTAAGCTAAATCCCTAAAAGCTAAATACTACATATTTAAAAGTTTAGGCTAACTATAAGAGAAAAATGCTAAAAGACATATGAGAATGGCAAGGATCTTTTTATGAGAAATACTTTATTTGTACCCTAATATGCCAAAGTTTTGAATTACAGGTCATCTCCTCGGTAAGTTCTAGCAATGTCATATCATGGTTGATCACCTCCTCCCAATTTTTCTTAGGCCTTTCTTTTTTTCTCTTACACTCTCTAAGTACAATCTTCTCGCATTTTCTCATTGGAGCTTCTAAATGTTTCCTTTTAACGTATCTAAACCACCTAAGCCTTGTCTCTCTCAAATTTTCAATAATATTAGCCACCTTTAATTTGTTCCTTACCATTACATTCTTGACCTTATCTCCTCTAATAAAGTTGCACATCTAACATCTCATCCTCATCTCTGCCATTATTAGCTTGATAGATCCTAGATACTTAAAACACTCCTTTTGTGGTATAACTTCTGAACCAACCTTTACTTTCACTTCGGTATCAACCCTATGCCCCTAAAAGTTACACTCCACATACTCAGTCTTAATCCTACACAATCTAAAGCCCTTTGACTCTAACATGTCCCTCCAAAGTTTAAGCTTGACATTAACATCCCCTTTTGTCTCATTTACTAAAACAATGTTATCAGTAAACAACATACACTAGAGCACATCCTCTTAGATATTCTTAGTGAGCTCATCAATCACTACTGCAAACAAAAAGGGGCTAAAAAAAGAAGCCTTAGTGTAGTCTAATATCAATAGAAAAATATTTTGTATCTCCTCTGATTGTCCTTACTCTAGTTTTTAACCTTCATACATATCCCTAATAACTCGTGTATTAGTCAGAAGAACTCCCTTACCTTCTAAATGCCTCTGTATGATTTCCCTAAATGCTCTATTATACGCCTTATTTAAATAATAAAAACTATATGTAGGTTATGTTGTCTTTCTTTATAATATTCCATTAATATTCTAAGGAGATGTAAAACTTTTATTGTGGACCTTCCTGGCTTGAAGCTAAACTGGTTATCCAAGGCAGAAGTATCCATTGTCACTCTCTTCCCAATCACCTTCTCCCATAACTTTATAGTGTGATTAAGTAATTTGATGCCGCTATAGTTGTTATTGCTTTGAATGTCCCTTTTGTTTTTATATAAAGGAATTAACATAATAAATCTCCATTCATTCGTCATTTTGGCAGACTTAAAGATCTCATTAAAATGCTTGGCTAGCCAAGTAATATCCTCTTCGCCTAGTATCTTCCATACCTCTATGGGTATCCTATCAAACTCTATCGACGTTCCACTCTTCATCTCCCTCAATTTTTTTTAATTTCTTCCCTTGTAAACCTAAAATGCAAGCATAAGCTCTAAAAAAGTTATGTTATAAATATAGTTTATTTAAAACTTATTTGCTTATAATCTTACAAAACTTGAAAGGCTTTAAGTCTAAGTAGAAAAGCATTAAATCTACATTAATTCCTAATTCAATCCATAAGTTTGAGAACCTCCTAAACTAAAAAATGAATAAACAATAAAATGAAACAAAGAAGTCTAAGTTAATCCAATCAAATCTAAACTAAAACACTTAGAACATCGGATTGCCTCCTAACAAGTGACTTTTTGTGAGTATTTTGACTAGACTTGTTACTTGGGCATCCTATATCATTAAGGTAATAGAGATCGTAAAAAAATTTCCTAAGCTCGTTGGGATTACATATTAAGTATAACTCTAGTTGATGCCTTTTGATTTTGGATGTGTTTTGATTTTGTTGCATGATTTTATAATCCCATAAGGAAAAACTTGGGTAACAGTGAAGGTTCCCAACCATTTAGATTTAAGTTTACTCAAAAATAGTAGAAGTTAGGAATTATAAAGTAAGAGTTGATCCTTTAGTTTAAACTCCTTATAATTAAGATATTTGTCATGTCTTCTCCTCCCCTTCTCCTTTTATATCTTTAAATTTTAATATGCCATGTTGGGCCATTCATCTAACTCATTAACTTAACGTATATGTTTTTCACCTACAAAGTCTAGACCATAGTTAAGAAGTTTTATAACCCAAAAATCTTTATGCTCTAAGTCTATCGATAAATCATAGGATTTTCCATAAAATAGCCTAAATGGTGTGGTGCTAATAGGTGTTTTATAAGCAATCTTATAAGCCAATATAATATCATCTAATCCTATAAGACAATCTTTCCTAGAGTGCTCCATGATATTTTATAATACCTTTTAGTTCCCTATTAGTTACTTCTACTTCACCACAAGTTTGAGCGTGATTAGGGGTAGTAGCTTTATATGTAACATCAAAACAATAAAGAACTTTTTCAAATTGATGATTATAAATGTCTATACTTATATATCACTCATAATTAGAATATGACATCTCACTAAACTTTTTTTTATCTGACTTCTCACTAAGCTTTTTACCCTTTTACCCATCTTTCATTTTTTAGAAAGTTCCCACAAAACAGGTCTAGATCCTAATGGTAAAGACCCTGAAGGAGGGTCATGAATCAACCAATGTTATTTTGTAGAAGCCTCTAAAGATAACCTGTGTATCTCAAATTTCTTCCCAAGACAAGATATGAATACGGGGGAAACACAATGCAGACATAATAACATGTTGGAGATGAATATTATCTCTAATATTGAATATGGGGCATGCTTAGTGGCATGTATCTTACTTTTAAATTTAATATGAAGCATAGTAGATACATGGTAACATGTTGCAACCATGTTTAGCTGTGGTCCACACTACTTCATTAACGGCCTGAGCACAGATGTAGACATGTGAGTGTTTTTTTCCAACACAGTGATAATATTGTAATGTGTTTTGACCATGTTATATTATGTTGCTCTCAACTTCTCAAGCTTTTATTAGAATTTTAAAACATGGAGCAAACATGGAATGAGACATGGTGGTGTTCCTAAACATAGTAATTGTTGGGTCCCAGACCCACACAACCAATTGGTATTGTCCCCTCTGGTATTTTCTAGGAACGATTCCCTCAACCTCAGGGTTTTGTTGGACCCTGAGGTTGAGGGTTCGATTCCTAGAAAATACCCACGCTTGGTTGAGGGAATCGTTCCCATAAAATACCAGAGGGGACAGTATCAATTGGTTGTGTGGGTCTGGGACCCAACAAAGCCTTTGTCCAAAAATAAGAGGAAGTAGAGAAGTGGCAAAAGATGATTGATTAGAAAAAAGAGAAAGAACCCTTTGTCTAGGAAGAGAAAGTGGAAAGAGTGGACAAAGGAGATTAAGGAAGAACTAAAGGAGGAGCCAATTGAGGAAACTACTTATGAGTCAGTGGTAGTCACCTTGAGTACGAAGGGGTCCCAATTCTTACATGACAAACTACTTTTTTCAACTAAAGACTCAAGGAGTTTTGTTATCCCTTATTTTATTAACAGTTTTTCATTGAAAAAGGCATTAATGGAGTCATTTGGAGTTATTAATTTGATAAATTATGCCCTCATCGTTATCTTGTAATAGGTGGCTTACTTATAGGCTACGAAATTGTTATGTAAAGAAACGGGTAAAAACAAGTCACTCATTATAAGCCCAAGATGATGGTAAATGTGGGGGGTGCGTCGAGCTAATGATGTTAAACAAACATTGCATGGGAGCTAACCCATGAATTAGGATAAGTTTTATTTTAAAATTTATTTTAATTCTATTTTCATATTTCATATTTATTTTCTTTATTTTTGTTTGTATTTTCTTTTTATTTTTTATCCCTTTTTCTTTATGTTTTGCAAGGATATTAGTATATCTTATCAAATGGGCAGTACCAAAATCATGAAAATCATAATCGAAAAATCGTATTACTCAGGGAAGTACTTATAGTGTGTACATTGAAGACAATGTATAATTTTAAGTTTGGGAAGTAGATTATGATTTTCTTAAATTTATTATAATCTTTGTTATTAAATTTTTAACCGATATCCTAAATTAATATAAATATGTCCATAAATACTTTATTTATTTGTTGATTACTGATTATTGATTTGAATTAGTATGTGAAAGGATGATAGTTAGAATGAAATTACTTTTATAAGTCATATAGTTAGTAATCATTGAAATAGGCAATTTGAATATATTAGTTACACACTTCTAACCTTTTTTGTGAGCTTTTAAGCCTGAGCAAAAATATTCTTACATTTTAAGCTCTTTTGATTCTTTCATTTGTGTTTTCATGCATAGTTGAATGATTCTAGAACTTGCTTTTATTATAATATTGAGATCATATTTGTTAAATTAAAAGCATTGAAATAATAAAGGCAATTAGATTCAACACTTTGTTAAGCATATTTCTGTGATAATTAATATACCACATTTTACCTTTAGGAGTAAACAAGTTGGCCTTAGCCTTTTTCATTGATTGTAACCCAATTATTAACCTTTATCCTTTTTTCTTTGAAGCCTTTTTATTATTTTGAACCTTAAAGGTTATTTACATTACTTGATTGTTTGAAAATTAACCAATATTTCTTTAATTATGGAACCTAATGAATGCTCGATACTGTAAAAAAAGATATGTTGCGAGCATAAAAAAAGAAAAGAAAAAAGAGAAGAAAAGTGTTTGAATGACGTTATGAAGGACCTATTTTGTGAAAGAACAAGTTTCTTGTAATCTTGTCTATTGTAAATTTCTTTCAATTTTAGCAGCCTTTATATTATCTAAATCATACCTTGCCTCCGTTACAACCTTATAAAGACCTTTTGATTTTCGCCTCTAGTTTAATTATAAGTGATGGAAATGTGATAAGCTTGCAAGCTTATAGTTACGAGTTCTTTTATGCATTTATTTTAGAGTTTGATTTTTTTTTACCATAAGCACTTGCGTGCATTGAGTGAAAAATTGGTGAGGGTGTAAAGATTTATACTTTTCATTTTAATAATATTATTGATGTGATTATTATTAATATTGACTTGTTAAGTTAGTTTAGGATAATTTGATTATACTTGAATGTTAATTTGATTAATATGACCTGATGATTTAGAATATGGATGGATAGGTTGGGATTAATAAAGAATGAATGTTGTACAGTTAATTATTTAGATTATGATTTGCTTGAGGATAACCAAAAGCTTAAGTTTGGAGATGTTTGATAAGTTCATATTTGACTATAATTATACACCCATATATAACATGTTTTGCTTGTTATTTCATAATTTTGTTGTATATTTAGTACTTAATTCGTTCCAAGTGCATTTATAGGTTATACTTGTCTGTGAACGTGTAAATTCATGCATTTAAATTCATGAGTTTTTGGAGCTACATGGTCGTGTAAGTAATCATATATGTCCCAAAAACCCAAGTTTTCTCTATAAAAGGACATAAGTGGAGACAACTTGAGAAGAGTCAAGTTTTACAGTAGTTTTGAGATGTAGGAATCCTAAAGAGGCAATGATTTTGATCAAGGGATGAGGAAAAAGCAAAGTTAACATCAAGAGATCCAATTGATAGCTACATCAAATTCAAATTTGCAAGAAGATTCAATAGAAGAGAAAGTGAGACTAGAATTATGATTCCTTTATTTTCTATTAGTTTTCTTCATGCTTATTTGTGATTTTGTTTTCTATGATTAGTAACTAAATTTCATTAGTGTCTAGGTGGGATGTACCCTAGTTTGGGATAACAATATGTTTAATCTTTTATTCAGAGCAATTATATTGTTTAATTATTGTGATTCAATTATGTGTTTTATTCTTATTATGATATATCTGGAATATTAATGTAAGGTCCTAAGTTACACCTTAGTTGGAATGATACATGTCTATGAAAATAAATGTGATAGGTGTTAAAATTATTATGTGAATTGTATACGTCTTGAATTTTTGGTTTAATGGATCATACTTAGTGACTTAGAATTAATTGTTATTATTAAAGAATTGAGGTTAAATTTTATATTTGGACTAGGAAAATGTCAAGTGGCAAGATAAGTTAGTACATGAAAATTTGAATGACTAAGCTTATGAATTAGTGACATTTGGTATGGTAAATTAAATGACAAATGGCATAGTTAATAAATTAACAAGTGGTGACCATAAGTGAGTGACAAATGGCCTAATATATTGGTGACATTTGGCATCTCATATATGGGACAACTGAAGAACATGTATAGTGGCATATGTTGTTACAATTTGATGACACCTAGCATTGGATGAGACAAGTTTCTGCTTGAGTAATTTATGTTTTGCTCATTCTTCACCATCTTCATCTCTCACCACCGAAACCTCTCATTTACTCACTACTCCTGGAATTTTTGCTTCAACTTGCATCATCATTGCTTGGAATCCTTGCATGATACTACGTCAAGAAAGCTACCTTATACTACCTTCTATGTTTTTATCATCATGGTGTTAAGATCATCCTACATCTACCTTGATCTTAGAAGTGTGTTGGTTGCATGAAGGGTTGGATTACTTGGTTCTCTAAAGAACGAATTTGAAGTAACATAAGGGAATTATAAAATTGATAGCATGTATTAATACAAGTTTTGTGATGATTGAATTGGCATGGAACATGTGTTATGATGATGACAAATGAATTCTGGAAAAGTGATCCTTGTATGGCAAATTCTATTTTGATTTTGATGCATGAAAGATCATGGATTGTGGGTTGCCTAATGAATGATTTCTGTATTAGAATTGGATATGAATTTGATGAGGAATTGGTGCATAGTTAAGGTATAATTGAGATATGATACATGGATTGAAATGAAGGTGTTTGGAATGTGTGATGAAGGAGTTGAATATGGAAATTCGCAGGGAAATGGGTAGTCCACGATTGTGGCACTCATCCCACGATCATGGGAATGTACCCCATGATTGTGGGCAAGGTTTCAACATGGTAATTTCTTTTTTGTGCAATTATTGAATCACATATGGATAAGAAACTTTACGATGGTATTTTTGAGCTTAATTAAGGTTTGAAATGAACCTAGTTTGATGTGGGATTAGTTAGTTAAAGGTTGAATCAGTTTTGGATTGTTAATTAAGGTGATAACTTAAGAAATGTAATGTTTGATATCAATGTATTTAATGTTGGAATATATAATTTGTTTAAGAAAGAATGTGTTCTTATGAACATAAATGTGTTCTAAAGGATTTTAGTAATGTGAATTAGATGCAAATATGTGTGAGTTGGAAAATTGTGTGAAAACATGTAATGTGAAATTACTTAATGTATCAATTGGTGCATTATTGCAAATGCTTATGTTTTAAGGCATGTTAAGTTCGATCAATTGTGAATAAATATGTTCAAGTTGAGCAAAATGGAATAAAGTCATATGTTTTGCAATGTATCTTTTACTTGAGAATTATGAAATGTAACATGTTTTGTTTTAAAACTGTCAAGTCCTAGTTGTAGGTAAATAGGCATGCCTCGAAGGGTTTGCAGGTGCATTATTGCAAATGCTTATGTTTTAAGGCATGTTGAGTTTGATCAATTGTGAATAAATATGTTCAAGTTGAGCAAAATGGAATAAAGTCATATGTTTTGCAATGTATATTTTACATGAGAATTCTAAAATTTAACATGTTTTGTTTTAAAAATGCCAAGTCCTAGTTGTAGGTAAATAGGCATGCCTCGAAGGGTTTGCAGTTGCTTCTATGACTAGATACTAAGGTGTCTTTTGTATCTAAACACTTCGGTGTCTTCTGTACTAGACACTTCAGTTTCTTCTAATCTCAGACACTTAGGTGTCTTATGTTTCGGAGACTTAAGTCTCTTTTGTTTCTGAGATGTCAATCATAGGTATCTTCTGTTCTGATCCCATTGCTCACTTTTGTAAAAAGGACTAACAGACTAATCTGTTTTGTGATTTGACATATGTTTTGATTTGATATAAGTTTTATTCTATTCTGACACAAATATATTTTATTCTAAAACTTGTACATTTTGTTCTGAGGTAATGATCTCTTATGTAAGTATATTCTATTCAAATGAATTATTTTCTATTCTGAGAAAAAATGTTAAATTGATATTTAATTTGAACAATTAAAGATTGTTTATGATGTGATCTGAATCAGTACATATGAATGTAGACAATTGATAGAAACAGTCACCATTTTATAATCCTGTTTAGTTATTTCCCCACTAAGATATATGCTTATCGTGATGGTTTTGTGTAATATCCCAGTTCCATACAAAGGATTAGAACCCTAAAAATTTAGTATATGTGAGATCAATCAAAGAAATTGGGACAACACATCTCATGCTCATGCATTAGATACGGTGCACATGCACATG
>JANVCL010000214.1:25349208-25370729 GCA_026546855.1 Erythroxylum incrassatum | reverse complement strand
AATTTCACTTCAAACCTTTCATATATTAGTCCCATAAACCAAGGATCATTCTAGGTTCACTTTAAAACCCATTTGAGCCTTAATTTTTATCATTTGACCCGTACCTGTCCGTTAAACCGACATGCCTGTCTGTTAAACGGACAAATAATTTGTAGACATAAGGTTGATAATAGATGGGTGGTTCCTCATAACCCATACCATTTGATGTTACTTGATTGTCACATTAATGTTGAAATATGCTCAACTGTGAAGCTTGTTAAATACTTGTACAAATATGTATTTAAAGGACATGACCTTGTGAACTTCAGTGTCAATGATCAAGGAACACAATTAATATTGATGAAATCAGTAATTTCCAAAAAGGTCATTGGATTTCACCTCCTGAAGCTTTATAGCGCATATATGAATTTCGTCTAGCAGAGATTAATCCGTCGATTTATATACTACAAGTTCACCTCCTAGATCAACAGTCTGTTTCCTTTGGAAAAAATGTTGATCTGTCTTATTTATTAAGAAATATCGACTTCTAAAAAACAATGCTTACCAAATTTTTCAAGACGAATTCCACAAATCCAAAGACTGCAGAGATGAAATGTCTATATAGAGATTTCCCAGAACATTTTGTTTGGAATCAAAAAACAAAACACATGGTCAGAAAGAAGCTGAAGAAAAGTCATAGGAAGATTAGTTACTATTGACCCTCGAGAAGGAGAGGGGTATTACTTGAGATTATTACTCATGCATGTTAAAGGACCAACATCATTTGATCACTTATTAACTGTTGATAACCAAAAGATGAACTGTTTCAGAGAAGCTGCACTGTAATTAGGATTGCTAGTGTCTGACTTTTACATAGAACAAACACTTAAGGAAGCTATCATTTTTCAAATGCTAGCATCCCTCAGACTTTTATTTGCTACACTTTTGTTGTATTATTCACTAACAAATCCTAAGCAACTATAGGAAACTTTCAAGGATGACCTTTCTTTTGACTAACTGTATGCTTCTTCTTCTTGTAATATGTATACATCTGATGACATTACAAAAATGGCCCTTCATGATATTAATAAATCTCTAGAACAAATGGGCAAATGCTTGGTTGATTATCACTTTACTGACCATCAGTTCCGTGTTGATTATCACCAACAGCAAACTAAGGAAGTACAAAGTGAGATGAATATACTGATTGATGCAGAAACCCTATTGTTACAATCACGACTGAACAATGAGCAAAAGAGTGTATTTGATTTAACAATGAATTCAGTTTTGACTTCAAACAGTGCAAGTTATTTTATTGACGATCCAGGAGGAACTGGAAAAACTTTCTTATATCTAGCTCTCCTTGGAAATTTACGATCACGGGGGCATATTGCAATTGTTGTCAACACATCAGGCGTTGCAGCCTCAATCCTTCTAGGCAGTAAGACAGCTCACTCAAGATTTAAAATCCCACTTGATTTCTCAAAGAAAAAAGTTTGTCAATTAAGCAAACAAAGCAGTGTTGCAAAATTGATATTCCAATATAGCCTTATCTTATGGGACGAGGCTTCCATGGCAAAACGAGAAGCCATCGAAGCATTTGACAACTTACTTCAAGATATAATGGAATCTGATCAGCGTTTTAGAGGTAAAATTGTTGTATTTGGTGGCGAATTTTGTCAAACATTGCTAGTTATTGACCAAACAACAAAACAACAACTCATTGATTCAAGTATTCTAAATTTACATCTTTGGTCGCGCATGTCTAAACTCTCTTTAACGAAAAATATGAGAGCTGTGTCAAATCCAATTTTTTCTGATTTTTTATTGCGAGTTGGAGAAGGCAATGAGCCAATAAATGAACAAGATCAAATATGCTTGCTAAAAGAACTGATTATTCGTTATGACAACAAGGATGAATCTCTTAATAGGTTAATATTGTTTTCATTATACAATTTACCATCCTTTTTTACAATTTCTATTACACTTTTCTAATAAACCATTATCCTCACTAGGTTATTGGAAAATATCTTCCCTGACCTAAGCTTATATTCATCCGACCCATATCAGATGATAAACAGATGCGTGCTATGTCCAACAAACAATTGTTTTGATGAAATTAATGACATCATGATTCAAAAATTAGCAGGAAATATGCATTCATATGTGAGTTTTGACAAGACGATTGACCGAAGACATCAAGTTGATTATCAAGATTTTCTCAATTCTTTAAATCCTAAGGGCCTACCTCCGTATAAACTCTTGCTCAAAGAAGGCTCTCCAATTATGCTTCTCAGAAATTTAAATCCAACTGAGGGGTTATGCAATGGAACAAGGTTGATATGCAAACAGTTAAAAGATCATACAATTTCTGGACCTCACAAAGGAAAATTCAGTTTTATACTTAAAATTCGTTTACAATCTTCAGAGAACAAAAAAAATGGAATTCCTTTCGTCAGAACATAATTTTCAATTTGTCTGTGTTTTGCAATGACCATAACCAAATCTCAAGTTCAAACACTTGATCATGTAGGAATTTATCTTCGTCAACCTGTATTCTCACATGGATAACTATATATGGCTCTATGAAGAGCTCGAACTCCTGAATATGTTAAAGTTCTTATTATTCCTGGAACTTTTGAATCTTCAGACTTCAATAAAAAAACAAGAAATATTGTTTTTCGTGAAATTTTTTAATTAGTCAAATTATAAAAGATAAAAATTCTTGAGAGGTATGTTACTTGTTTATTTAATCACTTCATATAATTTCATTTCATGTAAATAATTATTTCTCTTCACTTATCCATTTAACATATTCTTTTAGCATGAAAAACAGTTTATTGATTAAGGATATTTTTCCTGGAGCGCAATGGTGGTCTTATGAAATGATAGTGTAAGAAAAACAACATATCATCGCTTCACATGCTACACCATCAAAAAGACAAAAGTTTATCTTCTGTGATTCGAAGGTATATCAATTGCACTTTCTTCCTTTTACATTTTTAAAAATTACCTATTAATAATTTCCTTATTATTAACAGGGATCACAAGTTGAGGGTATCACATTCAACAACGATATCCACAGAATTGGCAACTTCTTACAGCCATGTAAGAAATATATTATTTCTAATGCGATTGTGAAATCGATTCCACCTCAATACCAAATCAAAAATTAGAAAATACAGTGGATTATTACAAGCCACAATGTCATCGAGCTTGTGGCAAAAAATGAAACAATTATCCTATCAAATTCAACTTCACACCTTTCAAGAATCTCGTAGACTATGTTAATGACAGGCAAAAATCAATTGGTTAGATGCTTAATATATTTCTTCATACAATCTTCACAATTTTTTTAAAACTAATTGTATTTATCTTTAACACATGATAGATATTTTAGCCATCGTTATTAAAGTGTTGGATAAAAAAGAAATTTTCAAAGATGGAAGAGCTTCAACTGTGCAAAAATTTGTTATCACCAACAAAGAGTAATTTTAATTCTCTGTCTTTCTTAATATTTTCCATGAAAGTAAGAAAAATTTTACTTTTTTCTAACATCTCTTTTTTTATTAGGCACCAAACGATCATACTATTACTATGGAATTCTTTTGTTGATAACGAGTGCCAACGCATTGTTGAATCCCTGCACTCTTATCCAATTATTGTCTGTAGAAAGCTCAAAGTCAACTTCTATAACAGTATTTTTTTCCCTTCCTCATAATATTACCTATTATTTTTTACCTTTTTATTCTATCTCAAAGTTACAATTTCAAATGTTAGGTGTTGCATCATCAACGTAGTTCGACTAAGCAATCTTTGTTGATCCACCAATACACGAAGTTACAGATCTTAAAAATTGCTAATCCATTATCTTACCTACAACATTTCAAATATTACGTTAAAAATTATATAGATTTTTTTTTTAATTTTTAAATTTTCATCTTTATAATTATTATGTTACAGGTCACGACAAAATAATAAGGAAATTAAAAACCTCATCAACGAACAATCTTATCTCAAATATAATCCTGATATATCTTCCGGATCTCACTAAAAAAATCACCAAAATCATGTTTTTAAATATTGCCCCCAAGGTAATCACATTTACATATTCCTATCCAACATTTCATTAAAAACTTTTTTCTCTAAATCTTATTATCCCCGATATCATGGATTCAAAGTAAAATTTTCTTTCAACACATCTTACAAAAATACTGGTATATAGCATGCAAGAAATGCTTCCACTCTATGGCTGCTGCATATGGATTTCTGTTCACTTGTAATTCTTACAGAGAAAAACTAACAGCTGAACCAATGTTTCCACTTTCTATTTTCAATCTTCAATTTCCTACTTTTTCCTTCCATCTAAATTTTGTAATTTTGACATGATTTTTTTTACTTACATGTCATCTGTGTGACTTTTTTGCTCACACTCGTCACCTTTTCACTTACATCTATTCTACTGTACATATAAAATCTTTTTTTGTTTCTAATCTAACTTTATTGTATAGTTGCTGATATAACATAGATTTGACCGACGAAACAGGGACTATCACAGCTTCCATTTCTGGCAAGCTAGCTGAAAAACTTTTAAATTTCACCGCCCTTGAAGCTATGCAATATTCCAATAAGTTTATATTTTTCCTTCCATCTTTCATCTACGTTTCCAATTTAATATGCCGCCAATTATCTTTATGTAGTTATTTCACTGACAATTGACATTTTTGGATTTGCATAATAAGAACATTGATTTCCCTTTAGAGAACCTACACACAAAATTGAAAAGCGATACGTTTCTTCTCGATGTCAAACTAGCAAACATTCAATCATCAGATGCAGTGCAACGATTTACTTTCGTTTACTACCGCAAAATTGATGCTCATGAACTAGAAAAGCCTTCTCTTTCGCCCTCAAAAGATGACCAACCTTTAGCTAATGATCAACATGACAATGCTGAAATTACACCTCTAACTATCTCAGGTCTTTTTTGTTTGTCCTTATTTTTTTATTTCATCTTTAACATGATCATTTATTATTTTTGTATCTACCATTTTCTTTTTAATAATCTCACCTTATATCACCTACCAAATATATTTTGATTTCTTATATCTTCAAAGAATATTCCTAAATCTTCTTCATCAGTTAGACAATGCCTTGATAAAAGATTCAGCCATGCTGAAAATAATTCACGGTCTCAAACAGATATGCCAATCAGCAATATTGAATCTGCACCGCAATTAGATGCATAATCAAATGCAAACATTCATCATAATAACAAAAATCCCAAACTCTGATGAATTTTTCCTGTCAGAATAAATCGATAAAATGACTACTTTACCTTTTGTCCTTTACATCATATCATCTTAAACTTGGATATTCTGGTGTGTTTTGAATGAGTTCAGATGGTATAGAAGTGAATGTGACTGTTCAAATGTGGTTTGAAGTTTGATTTTGAATTCTTAAGTTTGAATTGTTTTTGGGTTACATAACCTATTTTGGTGTGTTTTAAACCAATTCAGACGATATATAAGTGAATGTAAGTGCTTAATTGTATGATGAATGGGTTCTAATTAGGCTTTCAAATTTGATTTTGCATTCTTCAATTTATGATGTTTTTAGCTTACATAACTTCCATACGTCTAAAAAAATTACACATTAAATGTAAGACTATATGAACACGACGATTTATACAAAAAATGCTTATTATTATTATTATTATTATCATTAATATATATATATAATAACAAATATATAATTGGCTAATTAGTATTAACTAAAACATATTAAACACCAACAAAAAATTTTTGTCTTCTTTACAATATAATTAATTAATTAACTAATTAACAAATTTTGCTTGGATCATGTGAAGGGATCGAAATTCAATTTCATCCCTAAGATTGTCAATTTCTGAATTGAAGTTAGGTTTTGAATGCGGTCGCGGTTTTGTATGGTCTGTACGTAATTTGGCCATAACTTCCTCCATTCTGAACCGAATTGAGCGATTTTGGTGTCCTTTTTAAAGAAGAGACATAGAGGAACAATTCTTGAGAAGAACGTTTCGCCAAATTATTTCGTTTAACCACTCGAAATCAGGACACAAGGTATCAGTTTTTCAAGATTCTGTGCAAGGGTAATTTTGAAAGTTAACTTAAATGGAGGGGCATTATGGTCTTTTGGTTGTCATTTAATGACATGGCATATCAAATAGAAGGGGGGCTGTCGGTTTTGAGAGGGAAGCCACGAAAATGAACCAAGAAAAAGAAAGAAAATAAGAAGAGAGGGAGAGAAGAGAGAAACCGAAGGTGAGAAGATGAAGGGAGAAGCTAGGTTTCGGATTTTTGAGGGTTTCAAGCTAGTTTTTCGTCGATTTCAAGAGGGAGCAGCAGATTCATGACAAGAAGGAGAAAAAGGAACGAAAATAAGAAGAAAGAAGGGAGAGGTGTGTTCGGTGGAAGCAAAGAAGGAGAGAAGAAGAAAAGTTTCGTGGAAAGCTAGGGATTTTCATGGAAAAGAAGAAGAAATCAAGGGGTTCAAGGTTAGTTTTCATCTTTTCATCTTGTTTACAAAAGAAATGGGTTGTTGTGTGAGAATGGAGAAAATCCTAGAGAGAGAAAGCTTTGAGCTTTGGATTTTTAGTGAGATGTTGGTTGATTTGGCTTAAGATTGATATGGATTTGAGTTGTGTTTATGCTTTAAGTGAGGTTTAATTTTGGAAAATTGTGATTAGGGTTTATGCCCAAATTTTGGGGTTTGGGGGTTTTTGGAAATTTAGCTTGGAAATAGGATGAATTGATGAATTCCTAAATAAATTTTGAGAGATTATGTATTTATGCCATTGAATTTGGGTGAATTGGTTTAGGGAATTTTATGTTGGAAGAAAGAAAGGAGCTTTGGGCAAATTGGCGATTGGGACAAGCTCCTAGCATCGATTCGAGGTGGGTAATTTATTTATTTATTGGATTATAAGTCAATTGTGTGATTTCGAAAATTTAAGAAAGGAAAAACGCTTATAAAATATTATTTTCGAATGGTTTTTATCTTTTTGAGCTAACGCATATCTACTATAATCTTATATGCCATATTATCCAAGATCGTTTCTTAATCTTGATGTTTGCACCAAAATTGACGTTAACACATCGTAGCCTTATGCAAAATAAACTAGACATACTACTGTAGCAATGGTGAGTCTAGGTCAATCCCATAGAGAGTGTTCAGCTAGTTTTTGTTATAAAAATAATCAATGTTTAGGATGAGGGGAGGTTGGTTTGGTTTTGAAATAAGAAAATAAGACAAAACTAAACTAACAAAAACAAATTAAGAAAACATGCAAAAATGGTGAAAGTAATGAATTCGTTAGGAATTTAGTTTTTTAGTTTAATCTCAGCCTACACCTAATTAAACATATTTCATTGAATTATTGTTCTTTTATCTCTTCTTGAACTATTGATCATAGATTAACAACATACTCTGCTAATCCCGATTTTCCCTTAAGTCGTGTTTAATTAAGAGACGCTCATTAATTAAACCTAGCCACTGAACAACCTAGGATACAATCTCTAGATTTAATTGGACAGTCGTATTACGAATTAGGAAAACACACCAATCTAAGCAACAACCACATACATTCGAGTCATTTAACCTAGGTTATGTTATCCTTAATAATTACGAATCATTAGTCGCTACAAATGAACCTCAAATATAATAATTACGGAGTATATTGAAATTCTAGTTACAGGTTCATACACAAACAATTGAACGATAAGAGATATACGATCACTCATACACAAAACCCAAATCCATACACATAGGATAACACAATCAATTCCTAAAGAGAGAAAGAAACAACAAATACAAAGAAGAAATACTTAACTGAGTCATCGATGTCAATGTCACCTCTGAACCGATATCAGGATGCTAGCTCTCTACAGGTCTCCAAATGGATGGAGCTTTGCCCCTTCTCCTCATCTTCTCCCAACCTTCACTCTTTTCCTAAACAAAATCTAAAACTTTTCATAACCCTTTGCTGTCACAAAAACAATGATTTTATACTAAAGTAAGGTTCGGGTGAGCTGGCATAACCTCATAGGTGTGACATGGGTTGTCACACTCGTGACACCCATGACACACTTGTCACGATCCGTCTCACGCCCATGCAACCTCATACATGGTCGTAAACATCTCATGCCTTAATCTTCTTTGTATTTTCAACATATATCTCATCTTTCTTGGCGTTTTCTTATCTTCATCTTGCTCTAATCTTCTTCTTGTTCCATGAAGACAACTGAATGTGATCCTTTGAAAAACGGCTCAATTATAATGCTTTTGATTCACTTTAGCTTCTTCGCTTCCAAATTATGCCTAAAATCAAATATGAACTAAATTAAGTATCCTAAGCATTTTCCTAGCAATAATCACTAAGTGTTATGGAATAAATTCATAATCAATTAAGCACATATCACTAACGTATATCTATTATGATCTTATATGCCATATTATCCAAGTTCTCTCCTTGATCTCTGTCCATTAATGATGATTCATTCAAGCCTTTTATAGCACATTGGTCTGGTCCAATGCTTACCCATGTCTAGTCGATTAGTCACGATCTTCTATTTGAGTATACATTAAGTCGTTAGAGCGCTCACATGTCTCCCTCATACATATGATCTAGCCAACCTTTAACTTAATGTCCATCTTAAGCTATCTCTTCGTCTTACACATGAATCTTACATTTCGTAAAAAAATGTTGCCAATGTATGCCAACTTATCAATAGTGCTTATTTTCCTTGCCTTCTTGTAAGTCTTTACCTTGTTCTGTCATTTTAAGTGTCAAACATTGGCTAAGGCTTGCCGATGCCTGCACAATTTCACTATTAGGACTTAGGGCTTTTACAGGAAATAGAGTTGAGAAATTTTTTATGAGTCATTTTATTTGTAAAAATGGTATCCCTTTATCAATTGTAATAGAAAATGACATAGTTCATCTACTTAAACCTAAAGAAATTTTATAAGTCTCAAAGTATCAAATAAAAATTCAAGGGCGAAAGATATTGTAGAGGTCATTAATAGTACCATTTTGAAAGAGTTGAAGTCAATGATAGATTAGTTTAAAGAGATATAGGAAGATGGTATTTCATTTTATTTTTCTTAAAAAATAAAACAATACTAAAATAAATCACTAAGATAAGCGAACCTATCATTTTATACAATAAAGTTTTTGTAAGTTCGAGTTCAATCTTATAAAGGCTATAATTACTAGTATTAATCATTTTATTATTATCTAATCTAATAAAATGTTGAAAAAATATAAATAAATAAATGAAAATGAAAATTAATAATAACCAAATCAAAAAAATAGGTAGAAATAAACATCTAGTAGATAAACTAGATCCAAATAAAGAATCCCCCTAGAACCCTTCCTATGCTTGAACTTATCCTGACTTAATGTCTAATCCTAATTTCTTAGACTAATAACGTTGAAGTTAAAACTATATTATTTTTCAAGACATAGTTATTATCTTTAAGTTGATTAACTCAAATCTCTTTCTATTCAAAACACCAACTAATGAATTAATTCACTCTATAAATTCACGTAATAGGTATGACCTTAACCTAAAAGATTTATATGGTCCAATTTTTAGGATTTCATACAACTCTCATTATTTGCTCTTTGATCTAGTTATATATATGATTTCTCAATCCATATATATGAAAATGATATTGAATCTTTATCTTTCACTGCTTCAATTCAACGTAATAAGCAAACAGGAATAATTCTTAAGAAAATTATAATCTTACATTAAATCAAGGAATCAACACAAAACGGTAGGTCTAGGTTCATCCCACCTAAATCTATATCCCAATTAGTTTATACTCAAAAACATAAAACCCACAATAAATAATAAAGAAAATAAAAAATAAGATAGCATTCTCATGAATCTTGAATCTTGATGTTCGTGATGAATTTTAATAGACTTTTTGCTTTTCTCTAAGGTTGCTTTCTTCTTAACCCAAGCAACTTTTGGTTGACCCCAAATTGATAGTTTTTTGGGTTCCAAATTAATCTCCTTTAGTTATCTTCTCGACCTCTAGTTATCCTCAAATCTAATAATTCCCTCTCTAATTGGTCTATGGTTTTTCTAAACAACTCGCTCTTTTTTCATCTTATCTCTCCCCCTTTTATCTTAAAAAACCATAAAATTTTGACCAATACAAGACTAATACAGGCCTATATTGGTTCTGTATTCTTCACATCCAGGAAAAATCTTAATTTATATAAACATCATTGCCAACACAGTTTACCAACGTGTACCATGTCATGCCCATATTAGAAATGTATCTCTTATATAATACGTTTAAGGGTTCATCCATGGAAAACATTTCTTAAAGGCACGAACATGAGTTTGTGTTTGGGTTGAGCTATTGAACACATGACCATGTTTGAGTCGTGTTCCTCTTGTGGCAAATTATCTCAAGAAACATAATGTAGTAGTAGGGTAGAACATGAGAAGAACAATATACCATGCTTATGTCATATTCTTTCATGTACCCAGTTGTCAAAGAAGAAGAATGACCCATTAGCCTATATAAGGTTGAAAAGGATACCATATTTGTGTCATGTTAGTGAACATGGGATCATGTTCAATCCGAGTTCCACTAAAATCACTCTAAAAACATCTTTAACTTGGCTTTAGTTTATTTGAATTCATTCCTTTTTCATTAGAGAGCTAAAATAAGGCATGTAAATAAATATAAACTAAATTAAGTATCAACGCCTTTTCTAGATAGTTAATGGCTAAAATAATTCATATAATGAAGATTGATACTCAAATGACATTCAATGTAATCAATAATCATCAAGAAAATAATCCATAATTTGGATATATCTTCCTAAAGTGTAGGTATATGTTTGCTTTAAACACTAATATTAATGGGTGCTTTAGTATTAGATGCAAACTAATGAGATTATTCACTATTTCACTCGCAATTCTCATATATATGTTAGTTTTACCTTTAAAATCAAGTTCTTAAAAGAGGCTTGTTTTCAATGTTTCTTATATTTCTTGAATGAAATTCATTTTTAAAAATTTATAAAATAAAATTTAAATTAATATTTCGTTGTCACTTTTCAATCCATTAAAAAATTTAAAAACACTCAAATCTTTAAAATTATGAAAAAGAAAATCCTTCTAGTCTTCAATTAAAAAAAACACTTTTTTTCTTGAACTATGATTGAAAAATAACAACAAAATATATGTAATATGGACATCAAACATGAATTAATTAAATATAACTAATATGATAACTCACCTCTACTCTTAAACCTAACTTCAATCAATTAATTTGACTTAATATAATAAGTTATCAATTGTTAAATCGTTATATAAATAGTATTTGATTAGTTGACGTTTGATATTTATACTGTATGTATTTTATTATTATTTTTAACTAAAATTTAAGAGAATAAAAAGTTAAAAACTAAAAAAATTAAAATTTAAAAGATAAAAAAGTAAAAGAAAAATTAAACTAGAAACGAATTTGGCCTTATTTCGTAAATGACTGATCCACTATTTTTCGACAGATTGAGAGGTATTTGACTGTTCGACTATGTCAAACCGTTGATAATCATATTTAGTAATCAACTAATTGGATTAGCAGATTGAGCTTAATCCTCTATATTTGAAAATGCTTATATGAGGAGTGTCTTGCTCTAGCAATTAAGAAATTATGGAAAGAAAAAATGATTGTGCCTAAAAGTTATAACAAATTACTCAAATTATCATCTTTTATTATTCCTTTTCCTTCTACAAGCACTAGTAGTAGAAAATTTTGAAAAAATAAATAAACTTCAACTTGATTAATACAGAGAAAAAAAGTAGTGGCAGTAATAATGATAATATTTATTATTAGAATTATAAATTTAACTTTTGTAAAATTAATTTTTTATAAAAATATTTAAAAAATACTAAAACATAATATTTATATTCTTGTAAATTTTTTAAAATTATTCTCTACGTAAATAACTAATATTAATTTTATCAAATATTTTTAAATTAGATTTAACTCTGAGTTAACCGCTGTTGGCAGTTCGGTGTCTTTAACTCGATATTATTATTTATTAATCTGGAGAGAAGTGTTTCCCGCTTGTCCTAGGAACCACTGGTTCTTAATCTCTTCATCCCCACACCAAAATAACTCACCAGATTCCCTGCGACGCCGGAGACCACAAAATTCTCTCAGACACAGTTCCTCTGTTTCTCTAGCTTAAGATGATGCTCAATCTCAACCCATCAATCTCTCCACTTCACCTCCGCTTTTTCCCTAGTCATCATTTCCACTTCCCTCCCTCTCCTCTCCTCAATTCCCCTTCCCCAACTTTCTCCATTCGATCCAACAGACTTGGAGCTTCTTTGAGTGACACCCCAAACGTCGAGTTAGTGAACGAGGCATTGCTTTCCCGTGTTTCTGCTGCCAAAGATGCTGCCGAAGCACTCAACATAATAGCCCAAATGTCCCAGAGAAACAGCGGTGTCGTCCCTGTTCCTGATTGTTGTTTGATCATCAGCTCTGCCATTCATCGCAACAACTCCGATCTGGCTCTCTCTGTCTTCTATGCCATGCGCTCCAGCTTCGACCAAGGTTTTACTTGTTATTCATGCTCGAATTTGTTTCTTTTTAAACGGTTATTTGAGTGTGTTGGATGAAATGGGCATTGTTTATTTGTGTGATACGTAGTAGTTGGTGAGAATGGCACTTTGGTTGAGAGATGGAAATGGTCCAGACCCGATGTTCGCGTGTATACGTTATTAGTTCAGGCCCTTTCTGCTTCACTAAAGGTTTCTGATGCTCTTAGGATCATTGATTATACATGTCGTGTTGGAGTTTCTCCTGGCGAAGAGGTAAAGATCCAATCGTTCGTTCTTACACCTTTCATTTAACTTATTTGCTCTAGTTATTGGAGATGGTAAAAATGGACTGGAAAGAAGGGAGAGGCTTTTACTCTTTAGCTATTTAACTATAATGGATGATCTGCAGGTTTCCTTTGGGAAGGTTGTCAGATGTCCAACTTGCTTGGTAGCTGTTGCCGTTGCACAACCGCAAAATGGTATTCAGGTATTAACTGAAGATGCTGTTGGTGATTTTGTCTAACGTTTTTGTTGCAACGATCTTTTTGTCTTTTAAACAAAATTGTATTCAAACGACGAAATTTTCATGGTAAGTATAAGCAGGAGTTACCCATTTTTTATCATTTTATTCTTTTATGATAAACTCAGCCTTCCAATACTTATTTATTATTAATTGATTAGGATAGTGTGATAAACTGATGTAGACTTGAAACTCCTGCTATAGGTTGCAGCTTGTGCAAAGTGCCGTTACCAATATGAGTTAGTTTCTGGAGACATTACTAGTATCAGCTCTGAAGAGATCAGGTTAGTGAGCTTTCATCTGTATTGTTTGAATTAATCAACTTCTGTCAAATTTTCTCTTGATTATGAATCAGATGACCATGGTAATCCTTTCATGAAGTCTATAAATTTTAAGTGGGTGTACATTAGCTATTGCAATGCTAATACTGTTTCTGTTGCCTACTTAAATTTGTGTACGGTGTTGATCCTGGGATAGTGACTTTTTCTAAGGAACTCCTAATACCGAACGCAGCATGGATCTTCCAGCATGGGAAAAGGGGCTGAGGTTCTTGCAAATAATGAAGCAAAGAATCCCTGCAGCTGTTCACTCCATTGTGGTAAATATTTCCTGATTTAAATATTAAAAGAAGGCATCATGTTCGTTATACCTTTTTCAGGTAGTTAAAGGAGATGAAATCAAACAGATCGTCAGTACGGTGCTTGTACTTAGGTTATCAGCAATGATGTTATTTTGGACTTGAGAAGTTTGGGGGTTTTACTGAGATGTTATTGTCTGTTGTTTTATCTTTTAAGAATTAAGCCTGTTTGTTTAATGTAGCATGAAACTCTAGAATGATCTCATAATATGCAGGGGAATAGCTTGTGATCTGATTAGTCCACGATGTCCATAAACAACTGATGGGCTGTTGTACATTCTGTCTAGAGTTCTTATTACATATCTTTATTTTTCAGGTTCAGACTCCTTCTGGAATGGCTCGTACACACAGATTTGCCACTGAAACGGTTGACCTCCCAGCGCAGGAAGGAGAGAGGGTAACTATTGCATCAGCAGCTCCAACAAATGTCTATAGAAATGTGGGCCCCTTTCGATTTACACCAAGAGCCCCAAACACGTATCCTGGAGAACCTATGTGCCTCACAAACCATAAAAATGGACGAGTTGTAGTCTTATTAAGAGCCCCTATTAAAGATGGAAAGTTATCCTTACTTAACCCTTCCATACTTATCCCATTTCTTGCTCTTCTGGCTACTGGAGATGCTGCATCTGGCATTGTTGATCCCAGCTTGCCTCAGTTCCTATCAATTGTTGCCATAGCTTCTCTTGGTGTTGGAGCTACACTAAATACTCTTGTACTTCCTCAATTGAATCAGGTGAAATATTCTCTTGTTACATTGAACTGTTTTTTTCTCTATCCAATAGTTCATTCTCGACAAAATCTCTCCCTTGAAATTTGTTCTTATTTTTATCAAAAAATGGTATCATTGTAGACTATAATCTTCAATACTTCATGGGATTCTTGATATTTTAAACCGGATTCTATCTTTCTAGTTAGGGATGGCAATGGGTTGGCCCTTTGCCAATTTTTTTAAAATTAAAAGTATAAAATAAAATTTTTAATTAGATCCGATCTGGGCTGTCTAGGCCCAAGCCTACCCGAGGCCTAACTTCTAAGCAAAACGATGTCATTTTGCTCAGAATAGTTGAGTTTCGGGTCGGTTTGGGCCAGCCCATTGAAAGCACTTGAATCTGGGCCCATGTGCCAACCCATTGTCATCCTTATTTCTAGATTAGAATACTTTTACCATTTCATTTGGTGCAAAGTGACATCAAGCAATTGAATGGGCAGTTAAAGATATATGCAAGATGCCCCTTCACTCAATACTTGGACATGCATCGATTCATGTGTTCACTTCAAGTTCAAGCATCCTTATCTCAACAAGTTTAGGGTTCTGAAACTGAGAATTCTCACATTAGCCAATTGTTCCTTTTGTGAAGGGGTTAAGTATTAGAAGAGATTAGATGATTTTTTTTTTTCCTGTTTGCAGATGTACATTTGCAGACGTAATGTGTTTATTATCAATATAGAGTATATAATTCTTTTATTGTATAGATTACAAAATGAATACACTATCTTTGGTGGTTTTAGCTTCCTCAAAATTTGGTGGCCGTGATCAGTATCAAGCAGCAGCTTTTATCTCAATATGATGTTCTTCAATCCCGCATAAAGGACTTAAAAGAGGCAGCAGAAAAAGAGGTATGCTTCCATAGTTGGAATATTTTTCCTTAAAGATGTGGCTTTGATTTGTCAATTCTGGCTCCCGATAGCTGTGTAATCAAAGTAGAGTATCTAATTTATAGGTTTGGTTGTTGGCTCGGATGTGCCAGTTGGAGAACAAGATTTTTGCTGTTGGAGAACCATCTTATCGGTAAAGCACTCTTGATGCTACTGTTAGTCTTACTTAGGCATACTGCATCTGCTGAATGGTATTATTTGTTGTCAAAGTTCATTTCCTTATCATTTGACTAATTTTATGAATTGTTCAGTGCTCGGAGAACTAAGGTCAAAAGGGTCCGAGAAGGCCTGGAAAAATCTCTCAAGGGTCGGGTTGAGCTCTTGGACAGCTATGCCAGAGTATGTGCCCTAGATGACATAAAACAGCATCGCATCTACATCCCTATAAGACTATAACCTGTTCCCCACAGCACCACATCTACATCCCTATAAGGCCAAAGCCTGTTTCCGACTCCCACCCGCAAAAGGATATCAATGTACTAGCTATGGTTCCTAATCACTCTGAATTAATTATACATTTACATTTCGTTTGCCAGATTTCTTCAATGATTGAGATTGAGGTAGAAATGGACTCCGATGTTCTTGCTGCTGAAGCAGTGAGCAATGCTGTGAGTTATACTTGTGATTGCCTTCTTGTCATATTTAACAAAGAATTTTACTAAACTACTTGACTGAATGGTTTTTTATTACAGGAAAACATTGCTGAACAAATAGAGCAGATAATGGAGCTGGAAAATCTTGAAGAGGCAAGTTTGTGAACTTTTCTTTTTCTTTCATGAATTGGTATTTGGAATTGAAAATTACCAGACTTATGATAATAATGTCCAAGTAAAGGAAGGTGCTTTGCATCTCTAAAGTAGGTAGAGAACTTGGCGTAGTTGTCAACTTTGAGGAATTTAATAGTATTTAAATGTTTAGTATTAGTTATAATTATATTTTTGTATTCAAATTATAGTAATAAATTACAGTAATAAACTCAAGTTTGAGGTATCAGTTTCTGAAGCCCACCATATTGCTGTATTTTCTAATCTGCACCTGGAAGGCCCATCATTTCAACTTCACCGAATACTGGAGTTGCATTTGGCAAACGCACCCTTAATTGGCCATATTGGGTCCATCATTTCATTACGGCCATTACTAACAATCATGCATGGAGGTTAATTGGAATTTAGAACACTAAGTTGGTTTGGCTATTCCTGCCATCCAATAGAAGTTGTGTAAATCTGCTTTTGAGTGATTTCTCTACAGCACTACCTGTGCTTTCATTATTGATTCTCCTTTCATTTGCAGCGATGGAAACTACAAGCTGAAGCAAACGATGAGGCTGAAAGACTTCTGACTTCCCAACCTGTGCCATCTGAACAAGTTTGAGAAATGCAGGTATTTGAACAAACCAACTCTTGTTTTCTTGGAAGTTTTCAAGGAGAGTTCTTTGGTTGCATAGCCTGAAAGCAGCAGAGACGTGGCAGACATTGGTGAACAATCATAACCTCATTGGTTACTGGTTTACCTGAGAATTAGCATTTAGTTGCTTGTGTAATCATGATAACAATCAATTAAGTAACTCTTTATGGATGATACTGCCATTTTTCTCACTTGTAAATGTTTTAATCTTGTACAATGTGTACAAAATAGAGAAGCGTTTACTCCGGATCCTTGGCCCAAACCCTTTATTTATGTCTATTCACTTCTTTTTTTTAAAGAAAAGATTATTAAAATAGACACCCTTTATTTATGTCTGTCTACATGGTTGATACAAGTTGAACGATTTAACGTCAAGACAAAGAAGTACTGTCCAGCTATGTTTTCTTTGGAATGGTATACTTGGAATAATGTTTCCCGACGCGTGTCCACCGTCTTTTTGTATGAACCCTAAAGGGTGCATACTTTTGAGGTCTCGTGTCCTGAACTTGCACGTAACGCTTTTTAAGTTGTAGAGATACTAAAGACACCGACCTCTTCAACCGACTTTTTTGGCTCATCCTTTACGCAAAAAGTATGGAATAGTATAAAGCTCAAAACGGGGTACGCCTATTTGATGCGGTATGCTTCACTTACGTGCCTCATTACCAATATTCCCTAAACCATTATATGTCTACCCGTAAAGAAGGTGTTTAAATGCAGAATGCTTTTTCTTTTCTTTAAAATATAAAAAATCTTACGTTGGATTACTCAATGTTATCGGTAAATTCAAAGTAATTTTTGTTCTTTTCTCTTAAAACCAAAAGTTAAGAACATATAAGATTGTGCCCTTGAATTTAATAGGACTGGTATGAATATGATAGATTGAAATGTACAACACATTTTCTTTACCACTAAATGACTTTATTTAAAAAATGCATAAAAGCCTAGAAAAGTATTAAATATTTATTTAAAGTAATGCATTGTTAAATAGTGATTATAAAAAAATAAGATAAATAAGAATCATATAAATACATTTATCCGCTTTTTGTTAAGGGCCCAACCTCATTTGAAGGCAAATGTTAGTTTTAGTGATCTTAGCTACCTTCATTAATCGTAAGAATGATGAGCGAAAGAAGTCAAGATGGAAAAACATTTCTTTGAGGTCATGTTTAGAGAAACGGTCGTATTGAGTAGAATATGCGCGTGTCCTTAATTTACAAGGTCGTGTAAGTAACTGTAAACGTGTACGAAATTGATGATTACTTAGACGGTCACGTAAGATCAGACACGTTCGTGTCCCTATCATATATGATCATGTGTGTAGGATGTGTGATTAGCTAGAACCGTGTACATACACGACTATTAAAAGAATGATAGACCCAGTTATTATATATGACCATACAAGTGATCGTGTCTGGTCAAAAGTCCTATTTTTAGATTATAAAAAGGGAAAAAATGTATGAGTCATCTTTATGAGTGAAAAAAAAACATTGAAAAGGGATAAAATTGAGGAGTGTGAAAGCAAAGAAGACTTTCTCATTCCATAATTAGTATTTTCTTTAGATACAAGTTATCTTTGTATTTGTTGCTTCAAGATTGGTTTTAGAGTGGTGTTAATTTAGGATATTAACTTGAATTCAATCTTGAAACTTGGTTGGGATTATTTCTTGTTGTATTATGGTATAGTTTCGAGTTTGGGCCAACAGTTTGGAACTTGAACCCTTGTAAGTTGTTATTTGGTTTAATAGATTTACTTATCAATTTGGCTAGTAGTTTTCCCTTTACTCTAAAGAGTTTTCCACATATATTTGGTGTTTTTTTTAACTTTTCTGTCATCTATAGTGCTTGATTTGATTGATTATTATGATTGGATTGTTGAGATTAGTTTATTGTTATTAATTGACTATAGGGGAGGGGTGGGAGGTGGTGTGATTGGAGCCTAATAAACTAGTTGTTGGCCCCCGAGTTCTTTTCTTATTGAATAAGCATGATTTCAATTTATTTTTGAGGTTTTATTGATTAATTGTTTTGTTTGGAGTTTAATTAGCATGTCAATGATTGGAGAATTTATTGCTTAGATTGATGGAATTAGAAGTATTAAATGGAGAAATTAAGATTAAGTTAGAGTATAGTATAGTGTAAGTCAAATTGAAAGAGTAAGAATATATAAGGGCAAAATGGGAAGATCACTTAAGGTTAAAAGGTATAAGGCTTACATGGAAGGGCATAATGGACATTTTATGATCATTAGGACTGGAAATTAGAAGAAGAAAAATAAAATGAAGAGGTAAAGAAGAGAGTGTCGTGGAAGAGAGGAAGAAAAGAGGGAAAAGCTAGGGTTTTGGGATTCTTAACATGTGTATAAGTTTATTTCCATCTTGTTTAGTTAGATGAAACTCAAATATAGCTTAACATGTGTGGCAAGTGTTAGTGAATGCTATAGGCAAGTGTTCTCTTTTAGGGTTAATGATCAAAGATAGATTTTAATGTTTTGTTATTGGTATTGGGTTGAAATGAGCTTGGAAATGAAGTAGAAGAGTTGTTTTAGTGTTAAGATAGGTTATATTTGAAAGTTGGGAAGTATATAGGTGATGAATGTTGGAAAAAGGTCTTCGAAATGAGTTTTTGGGAATGTTCGCCGCGGTGAACTTCTGACCTTGCCGCGACAAACTTCTGATTCTGCCACGGCGAAGTCCAGTTTTTCTGCACAGACATGTTTTGGTATTTTGGACATAACTTTTACTGTAGATGTCCAAATTGAGTGATTTTTTATTTGGTGTAAACTAGAGACATAAGGATACAACTTGTATGAGGAATCAAGTCTAAATTCAGTTTCTAAGAATCTCAAATTTTGGATGGAAATTGAGTATAGAATTTTTGTTTCAGCATAAGTTATAGTCCAAATTATTAAAGTATGACTTTCCAATTTCTAAACCAAATTGAATGAAATTTTGGTTATTGTTTAAGAAAATCAAGTGAGGCAAGAGGAGTAAGAGGAACAAGAGGAAAGACATCCCTAAGCAAGTTTATAAGCAAGGGACTCAAGGTGGGTACACGTTTATAATAGAGTAAATAAGCCACTCATTGCTTTCTTCAAATCAAGGAAATTTAATGATTTAAATTGCATCATCAATGTTACCTTTGTTGCTTTTTGAATGAATTGTGGAATTGTTATAAGTTTGCCACATGATTTGTGTTGATGATTACTAAAAAGACTTTGAAAAGGGATTTCTCTTTAAAAGAATACATGTTTATGAAATTATGTTTGCAGAAATGATTTTTACAAGGATATCAAGTTTATGAAAACCAAGTTTTCAAGAAAATGTGCCATTTTGAGCAACAAGTTTACAAGATTTTGAAATATATGTGTTATGTGTGTTTGTGGTAGTCCCTCAAGAATTGTCACATGCACGTTTGTAGCATCTCATTCTCGCAAGACCCGAACCTGACATCGATGGTGATATCCGAGCCCATGTCTGCGAAGGTGACATGTTAAGGCACTCAATCAATCACAAGTCGGATATTTTTTTTAAACACAAACATATGCAGAAGTCCGTTTCCAATGTGGGCCAACTATATTGAAAAGTCGATATCATATTGTTTTCAATACATTACAATCATTAGAGTTTCAATAGTCATTTAAGGCCCAATTTAATTCATAACCCTTTTCAGTTACAAACCAATCCATTTTGGGCCGTTTGGGCCCATTTCAATACACAAACACTTACAGTCATTTCCGATTAGCACATCTTGATATAAACAGAAATATTCGTATTTTATCAATACCATTTACAAAGATTCCCATATTTCATTGCTTATTTCATACAGAAGTATTCAAATACATATTTTACAGAAATTGCGGAATACAAAGTATACAAAAATAAAAAACTCCTAATGCAGACGCGAACTGATCCCAACCTCTATCCTTTCCCTCCATGCAGTAAGTATACTCCCGTTGCAAAACGGGGTATTCTTCTAAGTCCTGAAAAATAATTACAAATTTTGGATGAGTTTTGCGTACTCAGTGAGTGACCATCATTGATGGTTCACTAGTCACATAACACATAATTGCCTTCCCATCATGTTACATTTCACATTCACTGTCACATTTCACATTCGATACAATTAAATCAATCATATTATGCACATGTACATGAGACCCACTTTCCATTTATTACTTTGTTGTGACCGAGTGCCTAAACTGTCCCGTATCTGTTGGATATCGGGCTCATTGATAACTGTCCCATATAGGGCTCATTAAATGTTGAGCCTGAGGCTCTGAATCACTATTTGAGCACGAAGCTCATTTTCACTCGTTGAGCTTTAAGCTCTGATCGGTGGCTACTATTGTCACAACTCCCGTTATCATCGGACCGTAGTCCGACATTCAACATATAGTTGAGAATTCACATTTTCATTTGCATGCATATGTAGAAAACAATTAGCAATCACTTCAATTCACTTAGTTTATCCAATTCACATTCAAGTAGCACTTCAATATCCAAGTCAATTATTTCATTCATCGGATCTCCTATCCGGAACCCATCATAATCAATCACAATCAACATAACTAGTCAATAATCGTTCAATTTATAACATAACCGAACAAACCATAAGGTAAGACCATCTAGGTCTCCTCACAGTACGCTCCAGATTAGCATTAGCTTCCATGATCCAGAAATGTCTGGATGAGGACGTT
>JANVCL010000214.1:25326650-25349108 GCA_026546855.1 Erythroxylum incrassatum | reverse complement strand
CTCGGATATCACCCACGATATCGGGTTCGGGTCACGCGGGAGTGGGGTATTACATCCGTGTCCGATGTTGGGCTCCGAAAACGAGGTCTAACACTAGTATCAAAGCCATTAGTTATGGAGATTGGAAACAACTATATGGTCAAATTGATATCGGAAAATTACTCTATTTAAAGACTCATTATGGAGGATCTTTTATATTGTAAGGAATTTTTTGATCTTATTGATGTGGATAGAAGTGTAAAAGATGATGTTCTAACTAAACCAGAAATGATGACAGATAGAGAATATGAGATCTAAGCCTTATTTTTTTGTTGTTTTTGTTATCAAATAGTTGGAAGACATTAGTAGTGATCATCAACAATTTAGCCCTAGAAGGTATGCTCTCCTTAGATGTAATCAAAGTGCACATGTTTAATGAAGAGATTAGAATAAAAGAGAAAGGTGTTAATAATGTGCAGGCTCTTGAGGTAGAGAGTAGGGGAAGAAGAAAAAGCAAAGGTCCAAAAGGCGTGACAAGTCTAAAAATCAATCAGAGTCTAAAGATGACAAAGAGATCAAAACATGCCATTATTGCACTAAGAATGGTCATAGTAAAATTTTATATTATAAGTGAAAAAGGGATAAGAAAAAACAAGATTATTAGAAAGATGTGGATGATAAAAATATAACTACAACAACTTCAAACATAGATGATTAGGTGTCATTGATCTGCGCAATTAGTGAATGCTTGCATATCAGTGATTTGGGTTCCGAGTGGCTTGTCAATATAGAGGCCTTATATCATTATGTTTTAAAGAGAGAGCACTTTGGCTTGTCGATATAGAGGCCTCATATCATTGATCTGCGCAATTAGTGAATGCTTGCATATCAGTGATTTGGGTTCTGAGTGGCTTGTCAATATAGAGGCCTCATATCATTGTGTTCTAAAGAGAGAGCACTTCGGCTTGTCGATATAGAGGCCTCCTATCATTGTGTTCTAAAGAGGGAGTACTTCTCAAATTATAAGAGCGGTGACTTTAGGAATTTGCCGATGGGTAATCAAATTTCTGCCAATATTGTCTTATGGGTGATATCCTACTTTAGACCAATGTCAGATACTAATTAACTTTGAGAGATGTATAATATATTTCTAACTTACACTTAAATTTGCTATCAACTAATGTGCTTGATCATGAAACGGTATCACCACAAATTTGGGGATGGAAAGTGGAAGTTATTAAAAAGAGTAATAATAGTTACCTGTGGAGGGTTATGTTACACATTGTACAAGACACACTTGAAGGTGTATGGTAGAGAACTGTATGTAATTGTAGAAAATACTTTTCTGAATCTATAGCATTAGCGAATGGTGCATGTGGAGGAAAAAGAAATCAAACTAGTGGCTGATAAATCTCTTATTATGATAAATACCACCATTCCTCTTAATCCATATGACCATTGTTTAGTAAGAAAGTAACATAAAGTCTCTTTCAATAGGAGATCTATAAGGAAAATGACCAATTAGAGTTGGTACATTCAAATGTTTGCAGTCCTATTGAAGAGAAGACATTAGGAGGTAGCAAATACTCTGTTATATTTATTGATGATGCTACAAAAAAAACTTGGGTCTATATGTTGAGAGCAAAGAGCCTAGTATTTGAAACGTTTCAGAAGTTTTATGACATGGTAGAAAAGGAAATAAAGAAAATTGAAGTGTCTTCGAATCGATAACAAAAGAGAGTACATCTCTAAGGAGTTTGAGGATTATTATGTAAGGCATGGAATGAGACACAAGAAGATAGAACCTGGTACTCCACAACATAATGTCGTTACTAAGAGGATGAATATAACAATTTTAAAAAGGTTTGATATATGCTCAGAATGTCTAAGCTACCGAAGATGTTTTTGGGGAAGCGGTTAGAACTTTTATTTACTTGATTAATTGAGCACCATTAATCCCCTTGATATTGATGTCTTAGAGAGAATATGGATAGGGAAATGCCCCTCTTATTCGTATCTGAGGGTATTCAGAAGCAAGGTGTTCAAACATATACCCAAGGAGTAGAGACTAAACTTGATTTAAGAACTACTCCTTGTATATTTGTCAGGTATGGTGATGAACAATTTAGCTTCAGACTCTCCGACTCAAAAAAGCATAAATTTGTCAAAAGTAAAGGCAACGTATTCTATGAGCATGAGATAGACTCAAACCTCAATAAAAGAGGAAAGATTTCTCTTAGTATTTCATCTTATGATGTTATTGATGCTTCCCTTATTTTAACTTTTGATAATCAACTTATAAATGAAGAGGGTGAAGAATATGAGCAGACTCATAATGTTAGTAATCAGGTACAACCTGATTACTAACATAGGGTGTTACATGAGCTACATAAGCCACTTCTAGGTGATGGTGTAGATGAGGCTGATGAGAATCATGAGCAAGGGAAGTAACTTGGTTCGGTGCTTTGAAGTTCATCTAGAGAGGAAAGGCCTTCTACAAGGTATTTGAGTACATAGTACCTTCTAGTTATTATTGAGGGGGAGCTTGAAAACATTCAAAAAGTTTAGTATCATGAAGATTATGATCTTTGGTTCACAACTATGTAGGATGGGATGAATGTTTTTGAAGAAAAATAAAACTTATGAGCTAGTGATACTTACAAAGGGTAAGAAGGCATTAAAGAATATATGAGTATTCAAGGTAATGAAAGATGGTGACAAGTTGGTGAAGCATAAGGCAAGACTAATGGCGAAGGGATTCAACCAAAAGAATGACATTAAATTTGATGAAAATTTTCATGTGGTCATGTTGACTTCAATTCGAACTATATTGGGTCTAACTCCTAGCTTAGACATTAAACTTGAACAACTGGATATAAAGATAACCTTCTTACATGGAGATTTGGAAGAGGAGATATATAAGAGTAACCAAAAGGATTCAAGGTTTAAGGCAAGAAGAATCTGATTTGTAAGTTAAAGAAGAGCTTGTGTGGATAAAAACAGGTGCCAAAATAGTGGTATAGGAAGTTTGATTTATTTATGAAAGGTAATGGTTATAAGCTAACTTTTACTGATCCTTATGTATATTTCAAGAAGTTTACTGGTGGAAACTTCATTATTCTCCTTCTGTATGTTAATAATATGATGATTATGGGACAAGATATTGGGATAATTCTTAAACTAAAAGAGGACTTGTCTAAATATTTTGACATGAAATATTTGGGCCCTACAAAGTAGATTCTGGGTGTGAAAATAACTGGGGACAGGAAAAACGTGAAATTGTGATAATTACATGAAAGGTATATTGAATGGGTGTTAGAAAAGTTCAACATAAAGCATGTCAATCTAGTTAGCATGCCACCGACACCTTACTTTAAGTTGAGTAAGTGTGTTTGCCCTTTAATTGAAAAGAAGAAAGATGGTATGTCTTTTATTCCATACTCATCTGTTGTGAGCTCCTTGATGTATGTAATGGAGTGTACAAGACTAGATATTGCACATATTGTTAGGTTGGTGAGTAGGTACTTATCCAGTCAGGGAAGGTTCACTAGAAAGTAGTGATATAGATATTAAGATATTTACGAGACATTTAACTAGTGTTTTAGCAATAGGACGCCAATTTTAGAGGGTTATACCGATGCAGACATGGGTGAAGATCTTGATAACAAGAAGTTCACTTTATGCTACTTATTCAAATTTATAGGGGGAGCCATTTCTTAGTAATCTAAGCTATAAAAGTGTGCAAATTTATCCATAATTGAAGTTGAGTATGTAGCTATCATGGAAGCAGGTAAAGAGATGCTTTGGTTGAAACAGTTTCTTCAAGAATCATCTCCAAGATAAGTATTTGGTATTTTGTGATAGTCAAAGTGCTATATATTTGGCAAGAATACTGTGAGCTATTCCCGCACTAAGAATATTGATGTTAGGTATCATTAATTAAGATCCATAATTAAGAAACAATGATTGTAATTGAAGAAGATTCATATGGATAAGAATGATGCTAATATGTTTTGGTTCTCAGGAGCAAACATGAGCTTTATAGTAAGCTCATCAGGATGACTCTCAAATATGCATTGGCGTGATTCATGTCCTCCCAAAATAGGCTAAAAGAGGAGATTGTTGAGAGTCCAGCAAGGCAAATGTGAGTTTCAGTTATCTTAGATACCTTCATAGATCGTAGGATTGATGAACGAGTAAAATCAATATGGAGAAATATTAATTTGAAGCCATTTTTAGAGACACGACTGTGTTAAGTAGGACATGCCTGTGTCACACGATCATGTAAGTAACATAAACATTTAGATTAAGAACTAGTTGTCTTCTCTCTCTAAGATTTCTCTTTGCCTTCTTTTTTGTGACTTTAACCATTTTCCCCCTAACAATTTCCTTTTTTGAAAAAAAAAACTCCCACTTCTAGTACACTTCACTTCTAGCACAAATCTTCATCTTCTACAATTAAGGTTTAACTTCGAAGGACAACATCTTAATGGCTTAGAACATGGAGAAAGAAGGTCATCCTTCTCCTGAATCTTGAAGAGTTCCCTGAACTCACTAGCATTGCAAAATGGAAACAAGCTGGAGAACATTCAGCTACAGTGATTATCAGGGAAAATGTCAAATATGACTCAATATAGTCTAAAGGAGCTTGGAAAAAGAATCTTAACATTCAACATAGCAAGGGTGTGCTCAAATATTTCCCAGATGTTATGAAGGATGGAGTGTTAACTCCTCTTATAGAGCTCCTCCAAGCAGGAGCAATTACATGGTCCTCGACATTAGTGGATTATTTCTAGAATAAAAGGTCAGCATTCCTTGTTGTTCATACTTGGGCAGTAGCTAGGGGATAAGAAGGACTTGGAGAAAACCATGTTGATTAATGATGGTACATTCCTATGCAAATTCTTGATAGAAAGTAGCTTGAATGAGATCATTGAATTTTCAACTTAGAACATGGGTGGACAACCTATGTTCATTCAAAAATGGAAGCCTGGTTCAGAATGCATTTCCTGTATGGGTTAACTTTCATAATGTGCCACTTGAGTTTTGGACAATTGAAGGCTTAAGTTACCTTGCTAGCTGACTTAAGAAACCAATTTGCATGGATTCTCAAACTACTAATATGGAGAGAATTTGCTTTGTAAAAAACCACATTGAAATAAAAAGAAAATCTGATTTGCCTGATATATTGCCTATCTTGAAGCTTGGAGATGATGGGAAACTTAAGAAAATTATAGTTCCTATCACCTATCTATGGAAACCAAACATATTAAGTAAAAGATGGAAACCAATAGGGAAGTTCTTTAAAACAGGTTGGCATGATGAGTTGATGGGGTTAGCTTTCCAAGAAATCATAAATAAGGCTAATTAGGTTAACTTGGCAAACATTGGGCTAACTACAAATGGTGAAAATGAAGTATTGACAGATGATATGTACACTAACTTGACAGAAGTTGAGAATCTCCAAACAAATCCAGAAATGCAAAATGATATTGTGGAAAACACTCAAACAAATATTGAGAACAATGTTGGAAAAGAACTCCAAGTTGAAGCTAAATATTCAGGGACCAATTGCAAAAGAAGATCAACTAGAAGAAAGCGCAAAAGCAAATCTAAAAGGGATTTTCTTCCTAATGATACTAGTTGGGAATGTTAGATGGTTTAATGACCCTCTTAAAAAAGCAATGGTAAAGAAGATTATTTTAGAGAAGAGGCCTTATATAGTAGGGTTTTTTAAAATAAAAATAAAATCACCACAAATGCTAGGTGATTATAAACTTTTGGGTGTAGAATGAAAAGCTATTTCTAATCACTCTTCACATTACAATGAAAGAATCTTGTGTTTTTATAATTCAAACAAACTCTTAGTGCAAGAAGAAGGAGAAAGTTATTAGTTTATTCACTTTAAATGTTAAGTGGATGGTAAAAACTTGATCTTTGCACTTATTCTAGTTTATGTTTCAAACTTCTAGTTCTAGAGGGAGATGCTATGGGACAATGTTCAAACTATTGAAGCTACAATTTCAACTCCTTGGTTGTTTATTCGCAATTTCAATTGTATACATTCTGACCATGAATTAGAAGGAGGAATAGGATTTCATATAGCAAGAGGGAGAGAGTTAGCAAATTTTTTCCAGAGAGAGAAAGTTATAAATCTCAGGTTCAATGGAAGACTTTTCACTTGGTTCAATAAGAAACAAGCATATAAGTTGATAAGGAAAAAAATTGATAAAGCATTGGTCAATAAATATTGGTTAGACATGTATTCCCAATCTTTTGCTCATTTTGGTTCCTTTTCAGATCACTATTCTATACTTATATTGAACCTTAATGCACTAAGGATTTTTGGAACACCTTTCATGTTTTTTAAATGGACTAAAACAATAAGATGGTTTCTTGGAACTAGTGGGTACCTATTGGAACCAGAATGTAGATGGGTATAAAACTTTTCAGCTAATGCGAAAATTAAAGAAGCTCTTTATAAACAATTAAACCAGGTAGCTTGTGGAGACTGAGAAGAAGCATAAAGAGGCTCTGAATGATTGTTACAACTACCCCTACAATATTCAATTAAAGAATACAGAGGCACAGAGACTTAGAGAGCATCGGGAGGCCCTTAGCTTACACAATTCTATCTTGAAACAAAAAGCTAGAGTTGAATGGCTAAAAGATGAAGATTCAAACAAAAAAATTTCCACGCTTCTTTATTAGCAAAAAGGAACACAAATGAGATTGTGGAAACCATAGACAACAATGGAAATACTTTTTTAGACCAACTTACCTTATTGAAGCTCACTAGGGAAATTTTCATGCAGCAGATGGGCACAGTAAAGGATTCTCTATATGGTTACAACATTAAAAGATACTTTGGCTGTTCTTTGAGACCATATATCAAGAACTTATGAATTGTACCCTTCACAAATCAAGAAATCAAAGAGGTCTCATTTAGTATAAACCCTTCAAAGGCACTTAGGCGAGATGAGTTTATTGCCTAGTTATATCAAAATTCCTGGGATATCGCTGGCAGATTATTTACAGAAGCAGTCCATAAATGCTTTTCCTCTTTTAAAATGTTGAAGGAACTAAACCATACCTATATTTTCCTAATTCCAAAGAAACATAACCCTTCTTCTCTTATGGATTACATGCTAATTTTCTACTGTAACAGAATTTACAAAGTGGTTGCTAAACTCCTTACTAATAGGTTGAAAATATCTTTAAAGGGTGTGGTTAATCCAACACAATGAGTTTTCATAACTAGAAGAACTATAGGGAATAATACACTCATAATGCATAAGTTACTAAAAGAATACAATTAAGGGAGAAACATCAAAAGTTGCTTTTGGAAAATTGATTTTTAAACATCAAAATTTGATTTTGGAAAATTGGTTTTTAAACATCAAAATTTGATTTTGGAAAATTGGTTTTTATAAGTCATTTGACACAGTGAGTTGGCAATTTATTCAATCATGTTTGGAAGCACTCAAATTCCCTACTCTTTTCAAGGATTGGATCATGTTGTCTCAATAAGCATTCTTGTGAATGGAGCCCCTATAAAGCCTTTGAATTGTGATAAGGAAATTAGATAAGAAGGTCCCCTTTCTCCTTATCTTTTCACCCTAATAATGGAGGGGTTACCTAAAATCCTTAACAAGCTCACCGACTACAATGGTAGGTATCAGCTTCATTAAAAGTGCAGAGATTACAAGCTAACACACTTGATGTTTGCAAATGATCTCATTTTTCCTAAATCATACACTGAAATACTTAGGATAAAGTTCTCTGGAAATCAGATTCCAGTGGAATATTCATACTAATAAGTCATGATACAAAAGTTTACAAGCTGAAAGAAAGAATGCACCATAGTTTAAACTCTTGTGGAAGAACTCCTTAAACCTTAAAGCATCAATGATCACTTGGCTAGTCATCAAGAATTAACTCAGAACTAAGAACAGGTGGTTTGGATCTTATGATCTCATATGTGTTCTATGTAAAGAACCAAAAGAAGATAGGAATCACTTGTCCTTTCAATGTAGATATTCCAAATCTATGTAGAGTAAAATCTTGGACAAGCTGGTGACTATTGTACTTTATATGATTGGACAATAATTCTAAATTGGATGACCTAAATTGCTATGTATCAGATGAACAATGGAGCACTTTATAAGACAACTTTCATAACTACAATCTACTCTATGTGAAATGAAAGAAACAAAAGAATCTAAAAAGAGGTGAAGTAACCAAGCATATGTTTCTAGCCGAGGAAACTATCAATTGGATGAAAGCCTTAGCAATTACAAAATTTGCACACCATAACCTGTCTATAAGAATGAAGTATAGACGAAATTTGTAATTTAAAGAACATGTTCTTTCTAGTTGCTTAACTTGCTAAAAGCAACATTTCTTGGTGAGCTTATTGTAAAGTTGAAATAGCTTTGAAATAGTATGCTTAATATTTGGAATGCTTCTTAACAAAAATAACTTATTAAAAAAACTAAAATAAAAGCAATAAATTGATAAAAATAAAGTAGACATACTAAAATTACATCAGTTAAATTCGGTTAGACTAAAATTTAGAAGTAGAGCAAATATTTGGTTTATTAAATTCATTTAAATAATGATTTCAGATTGTTTAATTTGAATGGATTAGATTGTTTTGGATCTTCTATCTTCTTGTGCCCTATAATTTAATTATCTATGATAAAGGTCAAAGTTGGGGTTTCACGTCATGAGACTGACAAAATATTGAAATGATTTTAACGAGAAGAGTTGATCGGGAAGTTACAATTCTTTATGAGCCCAAATCCCAACGTCAACTCAAACTATCTATTTTAGGAGTAAATGTTGAATCCAAATAACGTCAACAAATTGAGGTCACGGTCGGTTAGAAACACAACAAATTACTCAACTACTCAAATGTTTTCACTGAAACTGCTGGACCATATGTCATTAGTTACACTTCTATTTAATTTAATATATTTTTTTAAACCAAAGTCCACCAGAGAATCTCAAACTTTAGAAATTTCGTAGACAAACTTCTGCCACGTGGCGATTACCCTTTATTCCCTGCTTCTCTGGACGCCGCCCTTTTTGTGTTTTTATTTTTTTTATTTTTACCAACGCGGCGCAACACAACACGGGAACAAACACCTTTTCCCTTGATACTTCTATTTCTATATCTACTTGCTTTTCTTCTCCTTTTCACATATTCTCCGCTTCTTCCCTCCCATAAACCACTCTCACAGTGACAGCCACGGACTCTTTATTGTTATAAATATCTCCTTACGTTTCTCGTTTTCTCTTCAACATTCCTCCAGAATACGAAATTCCCATATACATTAAATTCCTGAAAATCTCTGAGTTCTCACGATGCCTAACAATACGATTTTGGTCACCGGAGGTGCCGGTTATATTGGGAGTCATACCGTGCTTCAGCTTCTATTAGGCCGCTACTCCGTCGTCGTCGTTGATAATCTCCATAACTCCTCCGACGTCGCGCTTAAAAGAGTCAAGGAGCTCGCCGGAGACCATGGCAAAAACCTCTCTTTTCACAAGGTTAGCTACCTTTGTTACGATGCTTAGCTTAACAATACCATATTCGGGCTTGTTTTAACGTTTTCTAACTATTTGCAATTAGTTTCTTGTTTCGATTTAGATCCATGAAGTAGTCTGGTAGATTTGTTGGTTTTCGTACGTTCTATTCGTGCTTGCGTTGGAACCAATAATGTGTATTAAAAATACATAATTCCTGACATGGAATTTGTGTATATTAAATATTTTCTTACTCTTAAAGTGGGAGTGGGACAGGACAGGACACCTACAGCACCATGTCATGTGTCATGTACTATTGATTGCCTGGCTTATTCTTTTGCTTGGAATTATGCTGTGAACTTCAGGTTGACCTCCGGGACAAGCCGGCGCTTGAGAAGATATTTTTGGGTACAAAGTACGAGGAGTTTTCGGTTGAATAATTGTAGCCCAAACGTTTGACCGCATGTTCTGTAGTTTTATTTTTGACAAACAAATTTGCTGCAGATTTGATGCTGTCATCCACTTTGCCGGGTTGAAAGCAGTCGGTGAGAGTGTGGAGGAACCATTGCTCTATCATGATAACAACCTCATTGGGGCTATATCTCTGCTGGAAGTAATGAGTGTTCATGGGTGCAAGAAGGTATAGACACTCTTTTGCGTGTCACATTCTGTGGCTGGGGATCTGTATTTGCCTGATATTCGTAACTTTTAAATGCTTTTCAGCTTGTATTTTCATCGTCAGCAACAGTTTATGGCTGGCCTGAAAAGGTTCCATGTACGGAGGAGTTCCCGATTTCTGCTATGAATCCATATGGACGAACCAAGGTATGTTCCTGATGCTCAATTGGTGCTTGCTAATATTCACTCTAGGCAACTAGTTAGTTTTTTGGAGCTTGAAGAGTGTTTTCGTTTGGATAGTTTAGTTTGGCTGATGTTACTTTCAATTTTACAAAAAGAAAAAAAAAACCACTTTTCTCCTTCAATACCATTCTTCGTCTAACAAGGCATATTTTCAGCTTTTCATTGAAGAGATATGCCGTGATGTTCAACGTTCAGATCCTGATTGGAAGATTATTTTGCTAAGATACTTCAATCCTATTGGTGCCCATCCCAGTGGCCATATTGGTGAGGATCCCCGTGGAATTCCAAACAATCTAATGCCATACGTACAACAAGTGGCTGTTGGCAGGCGACAGCATCTGACAGTCTTTGGAAATGACTACTCAACTAAGGATGGAACAGGGGTATGATTGGTGCTTCACTGGTCCTTTCAAATTTTGGAGATTCTCTTATGTGTGAAACTTGTAAATGTAACAACCGTCTTCATGCTTAAAGTTCTTAGTCCATTTGTTACTTTTAAGTTGGTCCGCGATTTGATCTCTGAATTTTCCTAGGTTTGGATTTTGTTTCTGTGATGTTGTGCTAACTGATTTAGGGTTACTTTATATCTGTAATCTGTCATGAAAATACTCTTCCATGGTGTGAGGATGTTTCAGCTCAAGGTCCTCATATCTATTGATTTTGATCTTGATGACACTTGTACTTTCAGGTACGTGATTATATTCATGTTGTTGATTTAGCTGATGGCCACACTGCTGCATTGCAAAAGCTTACTGATCCTAAGATAGGTAAATTCTTGAATCCTGATCCTTGTTTCCCATTCTCACTCATGTAATTTGTTTTGTTCTATGATTGTTGGCTCTCTTTTTTAATGAAATCAATTCATGAATTCAAACGTTATCTATGATCCTATAATTGTGGATTCCTGGAGAATCTATTTGCATTACTTTAACATGATCTGCAATGAGTGAAGTGTCCTGACCTATACGCACTGTAAGTCTGAGTGCTAGCTTTTTCTGGTTTAACTTATCTTCTTTGATCATGATGCATATATATATTTATCAAATCTACCTTAATCGCATCAAAATGTATATGCTGGAGATTTGGTATATTTCCTTTTGTTATATGTTGATTGGTTGGATTAATGTTACACAGGTTGTGAGGTTTACAACTTGGGAACAGGAAAAGGAACGTCAGTTTTGGAGATGGTTGCGGCATTTGAAAAGGCATCTGGAAAGGTGTAATTTTGTATTTATATGTCTCAAAATGCTCATGAGAATTGTATTTATATTACTGTGGAAAATGGTTGCAACAAATTGGTAATGCTTGTTCTTGCTCCCTTAAGGTTAAGAAGGCGGGGGCATCCGTATCTTTGATCATATATTTGATTTATGCTATGAAAGAATCATGATTATCTGTTTGAAGGTTGAACAAAACACTTCTGATTTTCCTGTAACGGAAATCCATTATGGAATTGATATTGATACAAAAAAAAGAAATAATTGGATTGCAGGAAATTCCTCTTCAAATTGCTGGAAGAAGAGCTGGTGATGCTGAAATAGTTTATGCATCAACAGAAAAAGCAGAGCGGGAATTGAAATGGAAGTAAGCACTTCTCAATTATGGTGTTGTTCCCAATGATTTAGCGTATTATTAAATGTTAATTACATGTGTTTTTCACCGGCTACAGGGCCAAGTTTGGCATCGAAGAAATGTGTAGAGATCAGTGGAATTGGGCAAGCAAGAATCCTTTTGGCTATGGATCTCCTTGATCAAGACTAAGGCAGGCAGGCATTTAGGAGTGTAGGCCACCCAAGTTATGAATGTAGAAAATGCTTTGTATACCACAATCATCTAGTAGATGTTCCATTAGGAATGCTTACAGCTTAATAATGCACACCAGACTACAATTCTTTGCTTGTCTATGTAATTCCTTTCTCCTACCAAATACTGATTCACAGCAGCTTCATTTTGCTGTTGTTCTTAATAACAACAATTACCTTATACCTTACCTTATATAAGGATTCAATTTCAAATTACTTACTTAATTAATAGTAGTCTTTGCTTGATTCAGCATTAATTAATTACTAATCCAATACACATAATATAAATTTGATGATGAAATAAGTCCCATATATTTAAAATTGTCAGTAGAGATGACTAAAGACTTGACCCATTGTGACGCGCACCACGAAAAGATTGACGTCGATATGATGATGTTTTCAATGAGTATTTTTGTTTTATGTTTTTTTTGACCTAGAGGAATTAAAAAGGATAGATATTTGGAATTCATCAAACAAGAAAATAAAGATACGCAAGGTTTGATTTCTACGACACCTCTCAGAAACTTGTTCCAAGCAATTCCTATGATCAAAATAAAACCCAAAGACGACAATCGACACATCACAATTGAGAAAATAATTGATAAGTGAAAGATGATTCGGAAAGTAACAAGAACAAGAGAATAATGTTCTCCCTAAAGCCAACGACACTCAAACAATATGATATGATCTATTCTAAAGCTTTAAAACATAACTATTTATACCTAGGTTAAATAATAAAAAGTTGGGCTAAAATACATAAAAGCTCAAAATAAAACGAAGTCCAAAATTAAATAATTAGGTCTGATTCGTGTCTTCAAACTCTAAGTGTATCCGATCCAAAGATTTGAGTTAAATGAATTAATTTGAGCTCAATTCCATTAAACTCTCTTCCAATAAGTTCGGAGCTCATCATCTTCTCAAGATTCTTACTCCTGCTCACATCATATTGATTGACTGAATCTTACGTCTAATTTTTAGGTCTGACAAAAAATAACAAAATCATATTATTTTGTCGAAAATAACGTAATTTTTTTATTTTAAAAAATGATTTAAATTTGAATCGAGCCGCTTTGGGTCCTATAAGATTTGGGCTTGAACATACTACCTCAGTCTCGGCCTTTAAAAGGGCCCTGATCCGGGACAACCCTGATCGGACTTATTGTCAACTTCGGTGGACGGATGAAATTTAAGTATTAATTAATAAAACCTTTCTAAAATTCTGGCCTTCCTTCTCATTTCAAAACCCCATCGGGTTTACATTTCAACCAACACTCTCAAGTCTCATCTCTTTTTTTCAAAACTTCCTCCCCCCTCTCTCTCTCTCTCTTACTGGATCTAGCTTTCTTCTTCTTCTTATTCTTCACGCCTCACCTATCAGATCCAACTCATCCGAATCTGACTCTGCGATTGTTGCCACTGGTGGCGGTTATTTCTTTCCCCTTTTCATTAGATGGAGAATCTGATTTCGTTGGTTAACAAAATACAAAGAGCATGTACGGCTCTTGGCGATCACGGTGAAGCTAGCGCATTACCTACTTTATGGGATTCCTTGCCGGCGATCGCCGTCGTCGGTGGCCAGGTTACCTCCATATCCTCCTTTCTCTGCCTAGATTACCCTTCGTGTTTTCCATTTAAAGTACAAGCTCCATTTTGGTGATCTGAGCTGGGGTGTTGCTAAGTACAGTAATTAGCAGCTTTTGCTTCGATTTGCTGTTTTATTTAATTTATAATGGATTCATGACGTTTATTTAGTAATTACTTCTTGCGTTTCTAGAGGCTTTTACTTAGTCTTATGTATTCTTTTGTTATGTTTACTTATAGAGCTCTGGTAAGTCTTCCGTGTTGGAAAGCATTGTTGGGAAGGACTTTTTGCCTCGTGGATCTGGTAATTAGATTGTATTGATATTGTTTAGTCACACTTTTCTGTTTCTAGTTTTAGTTTGTTAATTAAGAGCGTGGAGTTCTATATTGTGCAGGGATTGTTACTCGGAGACCACTTGTACTGCAGCTTCATAAGCTTGATGAAGGCGCAAGGGAATATGCTGAATTCCTTCATCTTCCTAGGAAAAGATTCACTGATTTTGGTATGTTTTCTTTTGCTACTGACTGGGTTTTGGTATATGAGGAACATGCCTCGTGTATGCATAGGAAGATATATCTTTGTATTAGTTTGTATATAATGTTGTTTCACTGTATAAAATTCTGGTTCTCAAAGTTTCCTATACAATGTTGATGGTTTTATCATGTAGCTGCTGTGAGGAAGGAGATTCAAGATGAGACTGATCGAGAGACCGGCCGCACCAAACAAATTTCTAGTGTTCCAATTCATCTCAGTATATACTCGCCTAATGGTAAGAATTAGCTATTTAAATTTGTTAATTTGGGTTCAAGTTACAATTCTAAATTCACATATGGTGCTTGTACTTGTTAGCTCTTCATGCTTATCTTCTTTCAATCTTGGCAGTTGTCAACTTGACATTGATTGATCTTCCTGGACTGACAAAGGTAGCAGTGGGTAAGTTGATAAAAATGATTTGCATCTTGTTGTTGATAATCCTAGTAAGAGTTAAAAAAAAGAGAGGACTATTTGTAAAAGTTAAAGCTTAAATACTTTCCTTGTATGTACTCAACAGATTTTTGTGAGATACTTGGGCCAACTTATGTATTATGTTGTTTGACTTCAAAAGTTTTGAAGTTTCCTCTGCAGTTATTATGATATTAATGTCCGATAACATCATGCACCATTTCTAAATGTACAATATGACTTATCCAATACAGAGGGTCAGCCAGACAGTATTGTGCAAGATATAGAGAATATGGTCCGCTCCTACATTGAAAAGGTACTGTACATCATTCTTGCCAATATGCGTAGATACTAGTTTAAATTGGAGGTATTTTTCTTTGTTGTATGGAAAGCTTTGCCCAATTGGTAGGAAAATGCATCTTTGGACCATTGACTTTCTACTATTAGTATATTTCCTATATTCTACGCATGGATGGTATACACAATATAACACTTCTTTTATAGTGTTTCTATAATTCCAATGTTTATTGCAAGGCTAAAATGAAAGATATATCACACTGTTTTGTTTGCTAAATCTTTTAATGTAGCCCAACTGTATAATTCTGGCAATTTCACCTGCCAATCAAGATCTTGCTACATCAGATGCAATAAAAATCTCTCGTGAAGTAGACCCTACAGGTAACCTATACGCATTTTTTTGCTTTTACAAGCAGTTATTATTATCAACTTCAGGTAGAAAATGTCTGTGGTCAGTGCAAGCTTCTAAATCTCTTAGATTAAATGGTTTTGCAATGTTACAATCCCTTTTAATACTTGTTGTCATGTTATATTTTCAGGAGAGAGAACCTTTGGAGTCTTGACAAAGATAGATCTAATGGATAAGGGCACTGATGCAGCTGATGTAAGTTGTGTTCTTTCTGGCTTTAAATCCACAAAGAACACTAATTTCTGTTGTTGTATCTCAATTCAAGACTTAATATTGCAAATGGTCTTAATTCTAATTGAATGAAGTCTCAATTACAAAATCATTCCTAAATTGTTTCCAAGTCAACCTACAAACTTTGATACATAGTAGTTCACGCCTTCTTTGTCATTAGCTTGTCTCATTCTCAATCTCATCTTGGGTTTGCCTAGATATTGGAAGGAAAAGCTTATCGCCTTAAGTTTCCCTGGATTGGGGTTGTTAACCGCTCACAAGCAGATATAAATAAGAATGTCGACATGATTGCTGCTCGTCGCAGAGAGCGCGAGTATTTTGCCAACACCCCAGAATACAAGCACCTTGCACACAGGATGGGCTCTGAACACTTAGCAAAGATGATGTCAAAGGTAGGCATCATTATCTCCCATGTGTATTCCCTGAACATCAAATTAAAATTTTTTACTCTGCTATAGGTGTAACTTGAGTTGATAAACTAATAGCAAGGTTAACTTTCTCAGCACTTGGAAACTGTTATCAAGTCCAGAATTCCAGGAATCCAGTCCTTAATCAACAAAACAATTTCCGAACTTGAATCTGAATTGAGTCGTCTTGGAAAGCCTATAGCTGCTGATGCTGGGGTAAGCATGGTTTATTTAAATAGTGCGTATTAACTGGAGCATGTCTTCAGGCTAGAAGACTTTTGTGTAATGACTATTAATTTTTGGCTTGATGTTTAGGGGAAGTTGTACACAATCATGGAGATTTGTCGTCTTTTCGATCAGATCTATAAGGAACATCTTGATGGCGTGTATGTATCACGTTTGGATTTTTCCTTAATTATTTAAGCTCCTTTTATTCACCTCTTTGTCATCCATCATAATAAGTTCTATTTGACATGTCTGATATCATCCACAGGCGACCTGGTGGTGACAGAATTTACAGTGTTTTTGATAACCAACTTCCAGCTGCTCTGAAGAGGTTGCAATTTGACAAGCAACTTTCAATGGATAATATTCGAAAATTGATTACTGAGGCAGATGGATATCAGCCTCATTTGATAGCTCCTGAGCAGGGATATCGCCGTCTCATTGAATCTTCCTTGGTTACAATTAGAGGTCCTGCTGAGGCTTCGGTTGATGCGGTATGGATGAAAACTGTTAACGACCCAACATTTTATTTGACACAATTTTTTATTACATTTCAAAATCAATTGTTATTATCTTTTCTTGCATTGTCCTGCTGCTTGAAAGTTTGATTCTTAATTGCTAAGCAATTAAAAGCACATTTGTAGTTAAGAGTCAGACTAGGTGGAAACTTGGAATGTTTTATGTTTAGTCTTTCTTGATGTTACTGTTCCATATAGGTGAGCCAAAGAATCCTTGCACTTTCTTAGCTGGCTGTTAAATTGGAAGTTCTTGGATTTCACAAAAACTTTTTCTGGAATAGCAGTCTCTTTGATTTCAATCGCTGAAAGATACAGACGGAAAGAAGATTAGAAAAAGAGCTGATCTTGACAATTAGGTTACATGCATCAATAACTGCACAAGTACCTAGATGCCTTTTTTTTTCTTCCTGCAGTCATGGATGTATGATTTAGTCTAATGCTTTTGTGAATTGGTTTGATGAAGTGCCCTATATATGAAGATGTATGTGTTAAACTCTCAGTCTTGACCTTTTCCAATTTTTTGGTATAGTGGACTTTTTAATTTTGTAACGTTGATTTTCTAAAATGAAATGTTTGATTCTATTTCTGAATTGTAGTGGACTATGTGATGCAAAAACCTTATTATAGTTTTTTTCTCGTTCACATTCTCAGGTTCATGGCATATTGAAGGATCTAGTTCACAAGTCCATAAGTGAGACACCGGTATGTTGTTATCTTTGCAAAATCTTTTTGCTTCTGTCACATGCTTTTTCTTGGTGCTTTGCTTGTAAATTTTAGTGGAGCTCTCCGAATACAAATCTATTGAGGTTTTGGAATTATGTGTCTACTTGAAACATAAGTTCCATGAAAAGTTCATTTGTAATTCCACTTGTTAGATATTTGTAATACAAAAAGTGTGGAACTGAATTTTAGCATTTCAATTTCATGAAATTATATCACTTAATCCAATTCGTTTAAAGTGCAACATGCAAATGGTTTTCATATTGCTTATAGTTAGTAATATACCCTATATAAAGTCTAAAACATTGTTCTCTATGAGAATTGTTAAGAATATATAAGGAAATTTTGCCTTTTTAATTTGACTCTTTTAATGTTGTAAACAAAAAGGTATATAAAAATAAAATTGAATACAATATATTAAGTGGCTGATTCTGAACATGATTATTCGTTTTAAAATGAGCTTTACAATGAAAATTATCATTTGCAAATGAAATCCAAATGTATTTGGTTCCAAACATTTTTAAGTTGAAGTTTTTAATGTAGTGAGTAAAATATGTAACTGAGACTTCTGAGAGCAAGTAGGACATGCCTGATTTTGGCAAGCACTTTTTATGATATATTCTTGACATTATTCCAAGCCCTACCTGCCTTGTTTTCTAGGTCATGAAAGCTATGTTCAAAAACGAGAATATATGTTACCCAAATTTGACTTTGAGCGTAAAAGCTTGGAAATTATAATAATTTGAAATAGCATATCTGGAAAAGGCAGTGTCTGCTTCTAGTATTACAAGTACTCTGTTTGCTGTGATGAAATCAGAAAACAGCTTTAGGCTGGTTCTCGTGATATCATAACCTACTTTATTTTCAAGCCTTGTGGCAGTGAGATGTAACCTGTCCCTCTGTATAGAATCAAGCATGTTTCTCTCTCTCGTTAATCTTGTTTCTTCATACATTTAATCTTTCCGAAGTATTTGGTGCTAGATGGACCTTTTTCCTACTATTATTATGACTGGTGGATAAGTTTCATTTGTCTTCTTTCTCAGGAGTTGAAGCAGTATCCTGCTCTCAGAGTAGAGGTTGGAAATGCGGCAATTGAATCACTTGATAGAATGAAGGAAGAAAGCAAGAAAGCAACACTTAAGCTTGTTGATATGGAGTGTAGCTACTTGACAGTGGATTTCTTCAGGAAGCTGCCTCAAGATGTTGACAAGGGTGGCAACCCAACACATTCACTTTTTGATAGATACAATGATTCATACCTTAGGCGAATTGGTAAGATTGATGGGTGTTATGGACAAATTTGCCTCCACTGGATATTTATTTTTGTCTATGTATTTAGACAACTACACAATTTCCTACTGATGTTTCATGTATGCACAGGAACGACGGTTTTGTCTTACGTCAATATGGTCTGTGCAAGCCTTCGGAACTCCATACCCAAGTCTGTTGTTTATTGTCAAGTGCGTGAAGCCAAGCGAAGTCTCCTTGATCATTTTTTCACAGAGTTGGGAAAAATGGAGGTGAGTGATGCCTTTTCTTTAGAGGTTATTAATGTTTGAATCTGTGAGGCTGCCGCCAATCTTGATTCCTGAGCCCTGATAGATATAATTATTGTCTGAATGAACTTTGCAGCAAAAGTACTTATCATCTTTATTAAGTGAGGATCCAGCCGTCATGGAGCGGCGCTCTGCCCTTGCAAAGAGGCTGGAGTTATACAGGAGTGCACAAGCAGATATTGACGCAGCTGCATGGTCCAAATAGAGTTGGAACTACATATATTATGACCCTTTCTGTACAAGTAATTTAGTTTGATGGCTGTGCTATTTCTTCAATTTGTATTGGGAAACAATTTGTTGTACTGCTACGTTGGGCGATTGACCACGAGGGCATTAGTATAATATTTTTGTATTCCAAAAGTATACATTTGCCCCCGATATTTGACATGCCAATACCGTCAAAATGGGGTTTGAGTGGCTGCATAAGCTATGTTGATATGGATGCTGGGACGGTCCGGGCCTATATATTTACTCAAAAAAGTCATCTGCCGATCCATACTAGGCAGCATGATATGATTGTTTGATTAGTAAGATATTCCTCAACGATAAATTTATCAACAGCCTAACCCCTAATATATTAAGTCGTACGGTGATTTTTAACAAAGAACTTTTGTCTATGGATTGACATGAGATACAATTCAGTAATCAAATTGGGAGGAGCAGCGGGTCATTAATAAACTTCATCTTCTACATATCTTGCCATCTTCTGCCGTAACTTGAAGTTTATTAATGACCCGCTGCAAGTATGGTCATTTTTGTGTTTTTATTGTTATTTGGATAGGTGATAACAGAGCCAGTGTAGTTGAAGCCATCATATTAAAGACTTTGGTTTTACAATGGGATGGAGATAAATACCTGTTTCCCTCCCTCCATTCATCCAGGAAACGGCGCTTTGTAAGTGCTCTAAATAACACTGGGTCGGATTTTGACCACTGGTGTATCTCCTTCTCCTCTCATCTTGTCGATCATCATCTCCCCCATAGCTTTTGTGAACACGTAAGTGTCTTACCATCCATATTTTCTGCCCTTGTTTTAGAGCAGATCACGTAAGTTGAATCATGCATATTCTGATCAAGGAAAAAGGATACAACAATCACCTCTCTAAGAATTGTACATTATTATCGTCATTAAATTGAATATAAATGTTTTTATCATTTTTTAATAATTAAATTTATTTTTTTACTAGAACTCTTAATATTTTCTTAGGCCATGTATACTGGCATAGTTACTATTGATAACATCTTGATAATTGTATTGCTTATAATACTTGTAATTGTATTGCTTATAATAAATAAAACCAACAAAAAAAAGGCGAAATAAGGGGAGAGGTAATCGGAAAGAGTCTAGATCTTCTGTCTAATTTTATTATTTTTTTCTGTCTCATAAAATCTCAGCTATTTATTTTATGAACCTCACAAAAATTACATATGAAACTCACATAAATAAATAGTTAAAATTTATTGGACAAGATAAGCCAAGATCTGAACTCAATCCGAAACCCTTCCGTGAGAAGCAGATATCTTTATTTTATTTTGTTTAACTTTAACCCAATAAAAAGGTGGGGAAGTTACACAAGCTAAAAGCAACGTGTCTCACCGACAGGACTTCAACGCCGTCGTGTGGTTATGAAGACGTGAAGAGAGCAAGACTACAATACAGTTTGGTTTTGGCCTAAATTTGTTTGATCACCAAAATAGAAACAAACTCCCTGGTAAATTAGGCATAGCCAGAGAAGAACAGAGGGGGAGAGACGGAGGAGACAGAACAGGACCTCTTCCGGTATCATCGTGGTCAGGTCTGTTGTTTTAGTTTAGTTTATCAACGTACATTTCTCGTTTGCTTTTCAACTCTACATATCATTCCTGCTATATACGTGGTTAGACCAATTTCGTATCGTGACTCATTTATTAGATGAATTTGTTTTCTGTCGCTCACATTGTTGTCTTTGGATCATTTGTCAATTTCCTTTTCTTGTTCTACCAACAACGATTGCTTGTTTGTCTTTCGTAGGATGTGGGCAGGATTGTTTATGATGAGTTCCATGCTTGAGGAAAAAAAAATGACTTTTAGTAAATGGTGTTGTTTCAGAGTCTAGTTTTTGTTTGATGGAATGCTTTCTTAACATGAAATATGAAAATGAATGCATCGCCAGATTAATATCTGTATATGCTGGGGTAATCGTCGAAATGGTAAACTTTCATCTCTTCTATTTTTTTTAATGCGATGGTGTTCTTGTGCTCTTGAATCATCGGTGTTGCTACTTTAGCCTCCTCACTCATCTTGTTCCACTAGTTTCACAGATCCTAGATCCGGTTTTCTCGCTTCATTACTTACCATTTATAGTAACACTTTTCCAACTTGTTCTCTTCTTTTCTCTTTGTTCTCTGCAAGTTGTATTTACTCCTCTACTGTCTTTTAGACCAAACTGTCCTTCTCTGCAATTTGTATTTCTCTTCTTTTCTATGTTTGCTTGTGATTACTCGCAGAAGCTTGATTCACAGTCACAGGTCCAGAGTCTGAGTAGCTTGTGTGGGGTTAGGCAGATCAAGAAGTACCTTCATTCTCTATCAAGATTCGGTTTGGTTTATCTTCAAAGGGAAATAAAAATATAGATCTGTAAATTTTGCACCTTGATTTTCTAGTTTAACATTAACCTGTAAATCTTTGGGTTGATTTTCCTTGCTCTGAACTTAAAGATCTATATGAGGAACTCTGCTGAAATTTGTTAAAAGTTTTGTAATGGTGGGCTTGCTTTGTAGAATTCTTGTTCAGGGTCTGCGTTAAATTTGATCTTCATTTTGTGGTTCCTTGCTTCTCTTTTTGGGTTTGAGATTTATAAGGAGTTTGTGTTAACAATGAAGTGCTTGAATTGTCGACTTTTGTTTATGAGATTTCACAGTCCACTATTTTTTACATCTTCTTCTTCTTTGATTTGGACTTCGAATTTCTCTCAACTCTCTTTGCTTTTAGCTGTAAGCTTCTATTTTTTCATATCCATCAAATTTTGTACCAATTTTTCTGTGGTTTTAGCTACGCAATCATTGTGGTTGTCTCTCGGTACCGGCAGTAGTCATGGTTGGTTCTTGATTGTTTTTCGTGTTCTTTGAGTGGGTTTTGAGTTAAATTTACATCTCCTTCAGCTTGTTTCATTATTTGTTTGTTTGATTTGTGTTTGTTTGGCGCTTTCTGATGCGTGCTAGTGGTGCTTTAGCTTCCATGAGCTCGGTGTTTCTCCATTTTTAGGGTTTTGCGTGTTCTTTGGCTGGGACTTGGATTGGTTTTTGGTGTCTGGTTTCATAATAGATTAGATCGAAGTAGTGGGTGCTTCTACCTTTTGGCTTTATTTAGTAATATGGGGTTATTATTGTTTAGCTAATGAGAGAGTTGGTGTTGACTGT
>JANVCL010000214.1:25288841-25301385 GCA_026546855.1 Erythroxylum incrassatum | reverse complement strand
TGATATTTGATAAGAGTGTAAAATGCTATATTATTTTCCCTTAATATTTAATGTTTTATATGTAACTTATATCCATATGAATTCATTATCTTTATATTTTGGTTAAGGATGCAATTAGATGTGTTAAGGGTAAAATGAAGATATGTGAGCATAACTCCTATTGTATTTGAGAATATGTGATCTTAGAGCTAAACTTTGCCATGAATTGGAGGAGTTTATGAGGAAAAGTAAGAAGGAAACATCATTGCTTGCTATATATAGCCCAATACATAGTCATGCATAAGTTGATGTTGTTCTTAAACAACCTAGATATAAATACAAGGTCTAATATATAAGAAAAAGGAAGTCATATGATAGAGAAAATTTTTGAAGAGATAAAAGACCTAAGATATGAACATATCTCAAATCATGGCTATGTCCACAAAAGTTATAAAAAGATTAAGGTGTTTCAGTTTGTGTCCATTTTCATAAAGTTATCGAAAGGTATATAACTTGAGACACGAGCGTCTCGGAGCTTATATCTCTATCTTGATAGAAGCAGTAAAATACACAGTTAGAGATATGATCGTATTCCAGTTAGTGTTAATTTAAAAATAAAGACACATATCATATTTAAATAGAAAACCCTAATTTTAAAATTAGTTTTTTATTAAATTTTTTAGGGCTTAGACTAAAGCTAGTTGTAATTCTTTCTCTCTTCTCAGTAGTCTTTTCTGTTTTTCACGTTCTTGTATGACTAATCTTCTACATTTAAGGAAACTAATACAGATGTATTAAACTGTGAAATATAGTTTATTTTTATTGTTCAATTTATGTATTGGGTATTAGATGTTGTTTCATAATTATGTCACTTAATTGTTGAGAGGTCTGTTAGTTTATTATTTGATTCAATCTAATGTTAGAATAGATATTAAATTCATAATTGTTTAATCCCTCTAATCTATGAAGTAATTAGGGTTTAGTGAATTTATTTACCAAAGTTTTCAGAGAGAACCACAAACTGAATTGAATGTAATCGCTTATGTTTCTGTTATTCTGTTTTATTAATCTATCTAGTTCTTTAAATAATTGAATCTTTAATGTTGAACAGGGGCTATTTAGTAGTTATGGTTAATTATAATTTTTTTTCTCTTAGTTAACTATGGTTAAGGAAAGATAGAAATTGATTCCAACGAAGAATATTTGAAGTATAAAATGATTCATTCTTATATTGATGATTGTTTTCTTCACTATTAGATTTGAATTGTTCTTTTATTATATTTTTAACAAAATTTTCATTTATCAAAACTCGCTTTTATGTTCTTGTTCAGACAAGGCTAGATACTCTCTATTAGATTGACCCTTACTTTTGTTACTATATACTTTTTTGGAGTAAGGGTACATGTAAAAACACATCAAATTTTAGCATTATCACTGGAGCGATATTTAGCTATTTCCATGTTATTCTAGATATTTTTTCTTAAGGATTTGTTTACTCGTTACTAATCTTTGCTTTCTTTATTTTTATATTTATTACTCAATCTTTCAATCAATTTTATTTGTTGTTCAATCTAAAAATAGGAATAACTTTGTATAAGCTAAGACAAGAAACTACACATAGATCCTAAGAGGCCAATTTAACTTATAAATTCTTAGTCAATAATGATTTAGAATTAAAAGAGAAAGAAACCATAATTTGGCATAGAACTTTGAATGAGTTTGTTGCCCTTAACTTGAACTAATAACTGCTTAACATCATATTCCCTATCTTAAAGACCAATACCACTTTTGAGTTAAAATCTATTCTAATACATCACTTACCATCATTTCATGGTCTTATAGGTGAAAATTTGCATAAGCAGTTAATGAAATTTCATGGGGTATATTCAAATATGAATCCTACATAGGTGATGGAATAAGAAATCAAGTTTAGAACATTTTTGTTTACGTTGAAAAATGTTGTGAAGAAATGACTTTATTAGTTACCTTCTTAGAAGTATTGTCATATGGAATGAGATAATAAGATTGTTTTTTAGAGATATTTTCAACTATAAAGGTAGCCACCTTTCGAAAAGGAATTGTGGTGTAAGGCAATGCAATGGAGAATCCTTGTATGAGTACTAAGACCATTTTAAGAAGTTGTGTACCATTTGAACTCATCATCAAATTAGTGAATATATGCATAATTGATACTTATATAAGGTTTTTCTACTCACTGATACAAGTATGATTGATACTTCTAATGGAGGATCATTGATAGATAAAACTCCAAAAGCCACTAAGAGTTTATTTGCAAACATCAAAACTATGATTGATACTTATAATGGAGGATCATTGATAGATAAAACTCCAAAAGCCACTAAGAGTTTATTTGCAAACATCAAAACCATCTCTTAATAATTTGGCACAAGAATTGACCTATTACCTAAGCACATTAATAAGGTAATTTTTTCCTTACAATAGATTTCAAATCTAACCTCTCTTATTCGTTTAATAGTTGTATGTAATATGCATACTGTGAAGGCTTATGAGATTTTTTTAATTATAGGCATGTAATAAATATGTGTGTAATTATTCTAAAGGAGTCTCTTGAGTAAACAAATAAATAGGTGGATTTTTTTAGATAACAACGAAAAAATAATCATCCTTATTTAAACACATGAAATCAAGGTGGAGAGATCATTCCAATTTCAATTATGAGAGTCTGTAAATGAATAAGCCCATGACTTAACTAGTAAAATTTTCAGCTATACAAGCAAAATATCCATCTAGATAACAACTAAACCAAACTTCTAATTTTGGTACGCTTATAGAAAGATATTATTAAATACGTTAATACTAATATTCAAGGTATGGAACATCATATGGGTTAAATGATAATTGGAATTAGTTGGTTAGAGGTTTAAGTGGGAGGGAAGTTGCCTTCCCAAATTGTTTCCAACCTAAAGGAAAATATGAATGTAATATAGTTAAGAAGGGATAAGGTAGTTGAAGAACAAAAAAGGGCAACTCTTAAGGTACATAAAGAATTTGTAGAAAAAGAAGAAGATGTTACTAAACCCAAACATAATTTTTGTCCTCTTTTTAATATAAACTAGTTCCTCCTTTTTCTAGTAGGTTATTGAAGCTAAAAAAAGATGAGAAACATAAGGAGATTTTATAGACGTTTAGGAGAATACAAATCAACATAACTCTATTAGATGACATCAATTAGATATCAAGGTATGCAAAGCTTTTAAGGATTTGTGTCATAATAAAAGAAAAATAAATGTTGATGAGAACATAATGATGGGTGAGAATGTCTCAGTAGCTTTAAAAAATATCTTCTAAGTGCAAGAATCTAGGTATGTTCACTATTCTTTGTAAGATAGGCAACACCATTATTAAGAGAGTTATGATAGATTTAAGAGTTTTGTTAATGTTAATTCCATTATTTATGTATGCTTCATTAAATCTAGGACCTTTGAAAGGAATAGGTGTTATTATATAGAAAGTGGATCATATTAAAGTATACTCTAGACGGGTAGTTGAGGATGTTCTTATGCCAATAGATGAGTTGTTATTTCCATCTAACGTTTACATTTTTGATATGGATGATGATTCCTCTCCCTATCTTATGCCTATTTTTTTAGGAAGGCCATTCTTAAATATAGATTATGCTAAAATAGATGTGCATGATAATACTCTTATAATGGAGTTTGATGGTGAAGTAATTTATTTTAATATATTTAAAGTTATAAAACATCCCAATGATGTTTATTTTATTTTCTCCATCAATGTTGTTGGTTGTGCTAATTCAATAATACAGGAGGTCTTTGAAATGTATGGTGAGGATAAGCTAAAGGTTAACATCACCAAACATGTTGATTTGGAGACAAAAGAAGGAAAGGAATTAAGTGAAGAATTAAAGGAGACTTTGGTAATTTCACACTCCTAGAAATCAACTTTAGGAAAATAGGAAGTTTCTTTTATAAAACTAACTGAATCTCTCACAACATTTTCAATTTTGTAAGCCCGCATCTTAGAGTTGAAGCCATCATCAGCTCATTTAAAGTACATCGTTTTATTGAGAATGAGACATTACTATTGTGTTTGCTAACAATTTAATATCTTGGCAAGAAGAGAAGTTGGCTTAAAGGCGAAGAAAGCAGATCATTTGTTAGACTATAACCACTATTACTGGAATAAGTCCTCCATATCAATGTATAGAATTATTTTAGAAGAAGGTACCAAAATAATAAGGGAAGTTCAACAAAATTTAAAATCCTAATAATGGATGTGGTGAAGAATGAAATTTTAAAGGTTTTAGATGCTGAGATAATTTATCCTATTTTAGACAGTAAGTGGTAAATCTAGTCTAAATAGTCTCCAAGAATCCTAATATTACAATGATGAAGAATCAAGATAACAAATTGGTTCCTATATGTATCTAAATTGGCCACTGTGTTTATTATAATTATAGGAAGTTGAATTTAAAATTATAAAAAGAATATGGATCAAATACTTGAAATACTAGTTGGCCATACTTATTATTATTTTTTGATGGTTTTTTAGGTTATAACCAAATTATGATAGCAGTGGAAAATCAAGAGAAGACTATCTTCATATGTCCCTCTAGTTCTTTTTTATACCAAAGGATGCCCTTTATACTTTAAAATGTTACAACCTCGTTCTAATGGTGTATGATAAGTATTCTTTAATATATTAAGTCAAAAATAGAGGTCTTTATAAACAATTTAAATGTTTATGGTGTTCACTGGATGAATATTTAGATATCCTTATAGTAGTTTTAGATAGGTGTATGGAAAAACCTTATCTTAAATTAGGGAAAACATAATTTTAGGCTACAATAAGGTAACGTTTTAGGACATATTATTTCTTTTAATGGAATGGAGGATGACAAGTTAAAAAAAGATCATATTTGGTTTTACTTTACCCTATAAGTGTGTAAGAAATTTAAACTTTTCTTAATGCAAGTTCTAGTTAGAGGAAAGCCATTAGCATAGGATAAAGAGAATAAACCTTTCATATGATGAAGATCCCTCCTCTAATTATCCCTGCTTTTTTCCCACTCCTCCTTTTCCTCCCATTCAATAGTCTTCCTTCCTTTCTCCTTTAAAGCTCAATGGGTCTTCACCATTTTTTTATGTGGTGCTAGGTTTTAGTTTCTCATTTGTATGTGTTATAAGCTGTTGAAGGGCATCATAATCTTTTTACTCCCTTCTTATTTCCTACTTCTCTTTTCTTACTATTAATATAATAGTTTTTTTTACTTTTCTCTAATGTCAGCCTTTGCTCTTTAGGGATAGTCAACTTGTCGCTTGCTCCATATTTTAGGGATGCCCATGGAATCCACTAGTGGCAGGGACTCGGTTTAACCTTGCGGTGTAATGCTTACATCTACAAATAGTTTTTTGCACTTGAAATTCTTAGAGCAGGCAAATACTTTTATATATCTTGTACATGAAAATTGGAAACTATTTTCTGCAAAGAGATTCATAATTATGTACTATGTGGCATATTGGATTTGGTAAACTTGGTTTAAGGTTTTCTGATTTGTCGTTGCAAAACTATTTATGTTAGCAAGTGAATGGGATAGTGGTGACATATCAAATATGCCATTCAAATGAACTCGAAAAATGGAGCAATCGATTCTTACTTGATGCTTGAGGATGCGAGCATCTTTTATACACTTTTTTTATGGCTATAAAAACTACAAAAATATGAAATTATTAAACTGTTTAAGTGATAAACGATCAATTGACAATATTTTTATACTTATATTTAGTGTGATTTGCTTGTTATTTGAGAGTTTTGTAGTATTTTTGATACTTATTTTGCTTCAAATGTGTTTTTAGATAATGATTGCCTTTATAGAAAAAAGAGAGAAGAATTCATGCTAAATTGAGGCAAAAAAGGAAGGATTGAAGCAACTTTGGAGATACATAGTCAAGTGCATAGATCATGTTAACTACTATAAACGTATGAAGCTTTAAAGGCACTAGTTATGTTCGTATAAAGATACGCACTCGTTTATGTAACATATATGACCATGTATGTAGCTAGTGTAAGCTTCTAAAATTGCGTAAAGTCATTATTTAGAGGGGATTATACAGTCACTTACAAAGTTATATAAGTGATTGTATTTTTTTCCAAAAATCCTAATTTTTACTTTAAAAGGAAATTATAAAGGCTAACAAATGAGGGGGGAGCAATTGGAATTAGATTAAACACCAGAAGTGATTAAAAGAAGTAATTATGAACTTAGGATGGGAAAAATATGAAGATTACTTCATGACAGCGCGTGTCGAGTGCACTGCAAAATTTACCTGACTGTGCACACTAAAATTTGTAGTTGTGGTAAGTCGGGATTGAATCCGCAAGAAATGTTCGGTTAATTTTCGGAATGAAATTAATTGATGTAAGTAAAATAAAGGGGGGTTTGGTTTTAAAACAACTTAGAAAATTAAAGTAAAAATAAACTATCGAAAACAAATTGAAACAAATAATCGAAAATGAGAGAAGTGTCGAGTATGAGTAAGGTCCAGTTCTAGGGTCAATCTCGGCCTAAGCACAATTAAGTATATTTCCTCATTCTAAAGCCCTTATAATTCTTTTCGGACTATTGATCTGAGACTAATAGAACGCTCTACAAATCTCTATCTTTCCTTAGGTTGTATTTAATCAAGATACGATCATTGATTAAATCTAACTACCGAATAGCCTAAGATACGATCTCTAGATTCAATTTGGCAGTCGCATTATGAAAAGGAAAATAATCAATATAGGCAGTAACCTCACACGTTTGGGTTATCTAACCTAATTTATGTTGTTCCTAACGATTAAGGTCGTTAGATGCTACTCACAAATATTAAAAGGAACAATTACGGATTATAATTAATATTTAGCAATAGGTTCGAAATAAAACGATCAAAGTAATCTATCAAGATCATTAATTGCAAACCATCAAAATTAATATCAACAACACAACAATCCAAAAATAAATTGCAACTTTAAAATGAAAACAATAGCTTAACCGTAGTTTGACATCGATATCCCCGTTGAACCGGTGTCAGAAAATTAGCCTACCATCTTCATTTTAATGCTCCAAAAATAAGTCAGATATGTCAAGTAAAATGGCAGAGTAGTGTTACCCTACTTTCCCTTTAAAATGCATGAATAGCTTGTCTCCAGTACTGTTTGCATCGACTTGTTACTGTTGTTCTTCGTTTTTCCTTTGAGTCGTCACTGTTCATGACAAGACGATTAAGTTGTGCAAGCTCGTTAAAAACTCTCTCACCCTTGTCTGTTGCCTTTCTTCGTGTCCTACACCGACCCTGTAGCAACAAAATCACCATACAAAAATGAGTTTATGTCTTTTCTTAAGACTTTTCTCCCTGCCGGCACCTTTTCCTATGTGTTCGCAAGACAAATTTTCAAAGCCTCCTAGTTAAAGCCCTTTTAGCCAAAAGTTGATTTGAAAATTATATTACCTATGCATTAAAACCTTGGCTCCTCTCTCCTTGCTCTCTGTCGGCACTATTCCTCTCTCATGTTCCTATAAGACAATGAATCCTACATGTGTCGGCCCTCTGTCTCTATCGCCATCCCCCTATTTAAAAACCTAATACCCCCTTTATAAACGCACATTAACGCAACAACTGTGTGTTAACGCACATTGACGCTTTAGGCATGCGTTTATTAGCTCAAAACATTTTTTATTTTTTTTTCTTTATCTTAATAAATAATTATGCCCCAATTTTGCTTTAGAAAATTTTGCCTTTTTGGTCTCAAAAATATATCAATAAACCCAATCTAGCAGTCAACATAAATTGAACACAAATTGAGTATACATCAAACATTTTATCTTAGAAATAGGATTGAAATCACATGTAATTGCATAATAAAATATAAGATAATTCAATCCTATCAAATACCCTCATACTTGATCTTTGACTATCCTCGAGCAAATCGTCAAAATCAAAATCACAAACCAAAACTTTAACTCATTTTCCACATTTCTTAAGAATAAATAGTTATAAGTAAAAGTCAATGACTTTCAAACCCTAAGCAAAGTATGACTAACAGATAATAACTTATGGGATAAGGAGGGAACAAGCAAAGTATTATGTAAAGATATTGTAGGTGACAAGGTCACAATGCCTGCTCCTGTGTTGAGATATAACCCCATTGGCATTAGCTATTATAGTCCATCTTGGTGATGAAGTTTTGGAAAAATCAGTAGCATCATAAGTCATGTGGTCTGTAGCTCCTGAGTCAAGTATCCAAGTATTACTATTAATAGCTTCATGGGCGAGATTGTTATCTGAATCTGAGAGAATGAAACCACAATAGATGGTGTGAATGAAAGTTGGGATTTTATTGTAACCACAACATCTTTACCATTAGTTTCATCCTTGTATTGACGCTTTTGAGCTTGGAGTTCATGCCACCAGTCGGGGTAGCCATGTAGTTTAAAGCAATTGTCGCGGGTGTGCTTTGAATTACCACAATGAGAACACTTAGGCCCATCAGAAGATGTTCGAGATTTAGAGGACACGTCTTTTTTGCTTAGGGAAAGAGGTCCTATTGATGATGAAGTAGATTGTCCCATTTTAACACTTTTGGAGGTCAACACAACACTCAAAATTTAGTATTGTTACCGGTTATCATGACTTGTTATCAAATAGCTTCCTGATGAACCTACGCATATGCCTCTTCAATAGTAGGAAAAGGATACATTTGTCGTACATTTGCTCAAATCTTGTCAAGTTGGTCATCAAAGCCATCCAAAAATATATATACTCTCTCCTCTTGAAGGAGATTATTATAACGTTGAATATCAGCAGCACACTCCATTAGATTTGGACGACGAAAATCAATTTCACGACACAAACCTTGGAGATCATTATAATATTTTTCAAGAGAGCCTCCAAATTGTCGCAAGCGATCACATGGCGTCAGAGATCATATACTTGCGAGGTATCACTGCCATCAAAGTAAGTAGTAGCAATCGAATCCCACACCATCTTTGCTGTAGATCGAATAAAATTACCAATCAAGGATATGTCCATGGAGTTAATCAGTTTGGGAAGGTTGAGGAAGATCGCCATTAATAAATCCTAATTTTTCTTTGCCTGAGATGTACATCTCAAAAACTAGGGAACATAGTGCATAGTTGGTGCCATCCAACTTAATGCCAATCTAAGTAGCAGAAGTTTCTGTAGTCGGGGTCGCCTGTCTATTTAATATTTTAGACATTTTCATGGTCAGTTCAGTGAGGGTAGGGTTGGATTGCTGTCCCTTAGAGGGATCTGAGGTTTTTGAATCTAACATGGTTGTGAAATGAAAGTGAAAAAAAGAGATGAGTATGTCAAGGATCAGTTTGCTCTGATACCACGATAACTCATGTAGAAGAAAGAGTTTTCTTTATTTTCACTCATTTATTGAGAGTAAGTACAAATATATATACAGGTTCTATTCTATTTTCAGCTATACACAAAATATGACTATGATAAGAATTGGCCCTTGAATCATGGGATTTACATTAATCAAGACATCAATAGCTTATAATCTCTCTAGTTTGACAGCTCACGCTAATAGCTTTTGTCTAAGCAATGCCATGAGTGGTGTTGTGGTGGACTTGAAGTTGTGGTTTTGTATAAGCAATTTGAAAGGAAGAACCACCATCATTACTAGTGTGAGAGTTAAAAATGTGAGTTTGGGGATGTTGAGCACAACGAATTGGGGATATGTTACTGTTAACGATGGCCTTTGGTACTTGCAACATATAATGTATAGAAACTTTTTATTTAACTATTTGAGTTGCATGTAATCCACCTTTACTAAAAAAACATTCCTCTATTTCTTTTATGCATTGTGAACTGCAAAGGTTTAAAAACTCAAAAGGATTGGCTAATGGGAGTTGTGTACGTGTTAAATGTTTAAAAACAAGTTTTTTTTCTCTGAAATTTGATTTCTTAGTTGTCTAATTTAATGCTAGACTTATTCAGTTGCACTATTATCTGCTATGTTGTTTAACAACATAGCATTAGTGTAGATGTTATAGGTTCGCGCATTTAGAGGTTAAATAAGGTGACATTAAGGTTTGAAATATTTAAGGACTGACAATTAAAGTTTGAAACATTTAAAGATCAAGGAAATGTTAGCTGATCTTTTAACTAAAGGACTTTGCCCACTTGTGTTTAAAAGACAATTATACAGTATCGGTGTTTTAAAGTCCTTAAATACTGTTAGTTAGGGATCGATATGTTTGCTTCTTTAAAGTTCTTATGGTTTGATGTATTATGAAAACATGGGGATTTATCAATAAAGATGATGATCATTTATCTTCAGTAATATTTGTTATCGTAAATTGTCATAATACATGTAAAAATTTTAAGATTTGTGTCAATTTTAAGTATTTTAAAGGTGTATATAGCTTTATACAGATATCTATGAACTTTGACATGACATAGAGGAATATAAGTTTTAATCCCATAAAGATTCTCTAATACAGTTTGGTTCGGGTCGGTTGTGCCAGGCCCAGGCTCGTTTCCACATGTCCATTGCCCATCAGGAGTTAGTCTCCCATGCAAACACAAATGTCTACGTAGAGACCTAAACCTAGCGTTTATTCCATATATAAGGTACTATTCTACCATGATATAGGTACGAGATTACAACCATAGTCTTTTCTCTATTCTCAGCAACCGAAACTCTCTCAAAATACTAACTTGAGCGTCGGAGGGGCCTTCCGGGAACCAACCCCCGGTGAGCCATTATTTGTTTTGCAGGTATTCATCAGCCAAAGCCACATAGAATCATGGATCGAAACAATGATGTTCAGCCCCAGCAAAATCCAACTGAACCAGTTTGCGCCCACCGTGGGGCCCGACATCAGGGCACCACGTCTAGAAACACACAAGTTAGTCAGGCGACAGCAGCCAATCCTGACATGGCGGCCGTCATGACTCTTGCGATGCAACGGATGGGTTTGCGGTTATCCACCACCCTTCTGTTGCCGCATCATGATTCCCGCACTCCGTCGTCACATCTGAATGATCAACCGCAGCTTCACAACCAAACCCATGATGAACAAAGCGTACCCCTGGAAGACGATGCCGAGGTTAATTCGCACCTCCATTTCCAGCGCCCCCTGAATGTACATCCTCCGGCACCGCCGCAAACCTCCCTCACCAAGAAACAGATAGAGGAAGCGGCCGACCTATTGATTCGCCAAGTCCTACAGTCTCAGCCGGAACAACAGCCGGTCTCCGCTCGGCATATTGGTGTGACGGTCGATCGCCACTCTGCTGAAACCCTAGAAAAAACCAAGGACGATCGAGTCGAGTATGGGAAAAATACCGATCGCGGTAATACCGATTGAGACAATAATGGTGGCAGCGGCCCACCTGACAGTTGGCGAAGGCCTTGGAGGCACAATAATACTGACGAGGTCGAAAGGCAGAACAGAAATACGGTTGACCAATGTGACATGAAGTTACGACCTGGGACAAGGAACGATAGAAATGCCAAACGACAAAGGGACCGACCGGTTGGGGTCATCAACATGATTCTTGAGGACAATACGACAGGATGGTCGATTGCAAAAGGAAGAAAGAGGTACGACAGGCAGGTCAATGAAGACTCGCTCGCCAAGAAACAAAAGCAGAGCGATAGAATAATACCGTTCGATGAATCCGATCTCGATGGTGTTAGCTGTCCCCATGATGATGCGCTGGTGGTCAGTCTAAACATGAATGGAAGTGAGGTAAAACGGGTAATGATCGACACGGGTAGCTCGGTCAATCTATTGTATTACGATGCCTTTAAGCGGATGAAGATACCGGAGGATCGACTACTACCCATAGAGGGACCCATCAAAGGGGTAACTGGAGCATCAGTTTACCCATTCGCCCGAATCTTTTTGAAAGTGAAGTTTGGACAAAAGCCGTGTCAGGTAGAAAGGAACGTTGATTTCCTGGTCGTGAAGTTTGTAGGGGCATACAATGCAATACTCGGACGAGCCACACAAAACGCCCTCAGAGCCGTTGTTTCCCCTTACTATCAAGCGATGAAGTTCCCAACGTCTCATGGAATCGGTGTGGTCAGGGGTCAACAGAGAATCGCTAGGGAATGTTACTTGGCGGAAAAAAGAACACTAGACGAAGCGGTGGTCCTGACAAGCTCCCTCGACGTGAGAACTGATGAAGAAATGGAGAAGATGAACCCTGTGGAAGAAACTCAGCAGGTTGTATTGGATGAAACAGACCAATCCAAATTCACAAACCTAGGTTCCGGACTCGAAAAGGACTTGGTCAAAGACATCACAGATTGCTTGATAGCAAACAGATCGGTCTTCGCCTGGGTGCCGAGTGATATGCCTGAAATTTCCCGATCGGTCGCATCGCATTCTCTGGGTATCCGAAAAGGTTGTAAGCCGGTTAGACAGAAGAAGCGATGGCACAGCAAGGAAAGACAGGAGATAATCAAGAATGAGATAGAGAGACTACTCGATGCTGGGTTCATTCGGGAGGTCAAGTATCCTGAATGGCTGGCGAAC
>JANVCL010000214.1:25262745-25274385 GCA_026546855.1 Erythroxylum incrassatum | reverse complement strand
GTAGTTAAATTAATTACAATATTTTAATTAATTAATAATTATATTTTAATTAGTTATATTTTAATTAATTATAACAATTATACCCTTATATAACAACGATACCCATTCTTCTATAATATGAGGAGAATGTGGTATTACCCAAAAATAGGTAATGAAAATAATACCTCTATAATGACACTCTTTTATTAAGCTTAATTTTTTATTCCATACCTATTCTTTTTTTTTCATACCTACAAAACAAGCACTCCCTAATTGTTACATAATCGATAGCCTTTTGCTTTTTGTACATAAATAATTTTGTATTTAATATTTTAGTTTCTAATTATGATTGAAAAATCGTACTGGTAGTCGACTAAACATTCTAAATTTTGAATTAATCAACTTTTTAATTTAATTTTTAACTTTTCGATTTGATTTATTTTAATAACTTATATTGTTAAAAATGAATCAATTTATTCATTAATCTATTAAACTATTTTTATAAATTAAAATAAGCTAATTAGTTTTTATTTAACAATCTTTCTTTTTAATTAAATTATAAATTAAGGGTCGTCTTTTTTAATTATATTTTAAATTCTTCAATTTTATTCGATCCTCAATTAACTTTTTAAACCTTAAACATCTTATTTTACCGATTTAAATTTTAGTTCGATTTTTAAAACATTATTTTATAATAAGAAAATCAGTTCATGAAACAATTATTATAATAAACAATAAAACCATTATTATTTTTATAAAATAAGTTGATCCTAAAAGTAATTCCTAGTAGATGAATCTTGAATAGGAAAAATATATATATACGCGTGCATGTATGGCATGCAAAAGTGCAACTTTGTTTTATATCCAGTCAATCCCCTCGCCGCGCCCGCCACTTTTTCTCTTGGTCTCTCTCAAGTGTCCAACAACCAACAATGTCCATCGATCTTCTCCTTCCCTTATTCTGCTTTCTTGCAGCTCAAGCAAGCAGTCTTGCAGTTCCTCAAGAACTCTACAACTTCTCACAGAACCTCATCACCTTTGATGACTCGTCCACTGCTATACCGCCATCGTCTTCTGATTTTCACATTTCTTGGACCTCTCGTGTGTTCAGCCCTCAGCCTTCAAGTCCTCTGGTGCCTGCCTTCTTCATTCTAGGTGACTCTTCAGTGGACTGTGGTACTAACAACTACCTTGGAACCTTTGCTCGTGCAGACCGCCCTCCTTATGGCAGAGACTTTGACACTCACAAACCCACAGGAAGGTTCTCCAATGGCAGAATCCCTGTTGATTTTCTTGGTATCTTCTATTTCCCCTTATCTTTATACGCAATGTGAAATGTGCGAAGAAACAAGAAAAATCAAATCTTGAGTTGTTACTTGCCTTGTCTGTTTGTTATCTGATTTTCAAGAAATGGACACTTTTCTGTTGGTATGCTCTATTTGGCGGAGAGAAAGTAGCCAAAAGTCCATTGTTTGGCCAAGCAGTGTGACATGGTCTGTCCCCAGATTTTCTTGAATTCGTTGATAATTGACACCTTTTTCTTCCTAAACAGAAACAACTTTTTGTGATAGTAAATTTCCAAAAAGAAAGAAAGAAAAAACTTTTTTTTTGATAATATCGTGGCAAAACTTACCAAGATTATTTATAACGCTTCAGCTATGTTGGAGCTTTGCTCATTGTGTTTGTTACTTGCTTTGAATGCCCTGATCAGCCTCGCGTCTTGGACTACCATTAGTGCCGAGTTATCTTGGGCAGAATGGAACTGTTGAAGACATGATTCGAGGAGTGAATTATGCGTCTGCTGGTGCTGGAATTATATTCTCCAGTGGATCAGAAATGGTATGCTTTTTGTTACTCATTTCTATGCTTATTTACATTTAGAATTCCCCATGCCTCAGGCTCGATTTTCAGTCTCATATTCTCAAGTACAGGACTTTATTTGGTGTCTTGGTATCATGTACTTACAATCACGTAATTAAATATCTCGAAAAGTAAGGGTATAATTTCGCTTTAATTTGTATTTCTTCAGGGTCAGAGAATCTCCTTCACACAGCAAATTCAGCAGTTTGCAGATACTTTTCAATCATTTATTTTAAGCATGGGTGAAGATGCCGCAACTGAACTTATATCAAACTCAGTCTTCTACCTTTCAATTGGAATCAATGACTATATTCATTACTATCTGCTTAATGTTTCTGATGTGCAAAACCTTTACCTACCTTGGAGTTTCAACCAGTTCTTAGCATCCTCATTAAGGCAGGAAATTAAGGTATCAAACCTATTCTTTTTTTCTCTTCACCAGCTACTTTGTGTTTAATGATCTGTAGCTAGTTACTTGGTTTATTCTCCCTCCTCAATGAGTGCCGTTTAGCAATATTTACCAATTTCTATTTCTAGGTAATATCTTTTATCTGCAACTTAAATTCCAACGTTGGTGCAGAATTTGTATACCATGAGTGTCAGGAAAGTGGTGGTCATGGGGCTGCCACCTATTGGTTGTGCTCCTCACTACTTGTGGAAGTACAAAAGCCAGAATGGAGAGTGCATTGAGGAGATCAATGACTTGATTATGGAGTTCAACTTTCTCATGAGGCATATAGTTAAGGAGCTTGACCAGGAGCTTCCTGATGGCAAAATCATCTTCTGTGATATGTATGAAGGTTCCATGGATATATTTAAAAAACATGAATTTTATGGTAATAAAACCTATTTTTCTTTCCTATATTTAGTTTCTCCTTAGTTTGTGGCATTCACATCTCGTACTTATATAATTCTGTTCATTCAGGATTCAATGTTACTACAGATGCTTGCTGCGGGTTAGGAAAGTACAATGGTTGGATTATGTGCATTTCACCACAAATGGCTTGCAGCAATGCTTCCAACCATATCTGGTGGGATCAATATCATCCGACTGATCAAGTGAATGCCATTTTAGCAGATAATGTGTGGAATGGATTGCATACAAAAATGTGCTATCCCATGAGCTTGGAAGACATGATTGCTCCCAAGGGAAGATAGACCAATGGAGAATTTCTGATTTCTGGCAGAACACTTATCTTTGCATATTGTGTTCCATATTTCTGGTTCATCACGTGCTTCTTAGAAGAATAAATATCATATGGTTTCTACATAGATTGAAGAATAACATTGTGTAATATTAGGAAGAAGTACCACATGAAGCATGGTATGGTATGGACCAAAACAGTTGATATCCATATTTTGGTTGAAGGGTCATAGTTGGAAGTGCTTCTGTCATGTAGGAAACGGAGTTTTGAAGGAATTTGTAAATCTTTGGGTCTCTGTAATCGGATTATCATCCAATCTTCCAGCTTTACAAGTCCTTTCAGAGAAAGGCTTCTTGTACTTAGGCTTAGTAAAAGAAAAACACAAAAAGTGACTACATGTATAAGCAAATAGTAGGCAATCGCAGGGAAGGACAGGATTAAGTGTTGTTTCTTGACTTGTATACGCGAAAGATTCAGTCTTGACACTTGTCTTCAATATCTGGGCTGACCACGAAACTAGGAAAAGTAGTTGTAATGCCCCTGCAAAATCCCATCAGTGACGTTCTTACGAGGTGATGCTATATTTGGAAGCCAAAGCGTGAGGCGTAGTGTAAATTTGAACTTGAAAGTATCCATCAATAAGATGCGTCCAACAATTGAAATAAGGATTCTATGCAGTGAATTGCGAAGAAGAAATAAACTATCTATCAAGAGTTTATGGATTGATTTCTTCAGCTGCACTCAAAATATTTGGGGGAGAATGTGGAGTTACTTACTTGAGGTATGGAACAGTCATATGCTTCAGCAACAATGGATTATGAATTACAAACTCCTTCCACTCTTCCATATCAATCTTCCCATCCCCTTTTTTGTCAACATCCATAAATGTCTGCACAAAGAATGGTCAAGTTTATAATCGGAATCCATTTTGTACTATGAATTATTTTGACCACCTGCGGTCCTGCTACTCTTACCTTATGAATAATGGCTTCAATAACATCATCTGGAAAGGTCAGATCTGATTCATCTAAAAGTGCCAAAATTAACTGCTTGACCTGTTCACCAGGTGCAATCCATGATACTCCCATCGGATAAAATTAAAAAACATATGTGATCTCTTCAGTCGGCCTCAATTTTGTGGCATTGTCTATAGAAAATCAGGCACTGCTCTTGAAGGAATTCAAGTTGAGTGACACTTAGGTTGGAAGAAACATTTTTTTTCCTCTTTTTTAATTTTTAATTTTTAAAAAGAAACCAGTTCAAGAAGAGTATCTCTTTTGTACAACACTTTCTACGGGTAGATTTTCGTTACCTCCTTCTGTTGAATGTAGCCAGTTTGACATATGTCATACAAATGAAATGAAACTGCGATATTAGATAATCCAATGTTAATGAGGTTGGCAAATAAGTATGCACTCTTTGTGGAAAATATGCCAAAAACAAAATTCTTACAAGCAACTTTTTCTGCTTGGGGTGCTTCTGGGTGGAAGACATTTAGAGATAGAACAAATTCCTCGAAGTCTATTACTCCATCGTGCTTGAAATCGAACAATTGGAAGATCTAAGAAATGAAAAGTTAGTTTCAAGTTTCAACTATTGTTGATTTTGGATTTTATGGACTAGTTAAAATAGACGAAGATGGTTACTCTGTCTGCAAGGAGACTTTGCTTCTTGTTAATTCTGAATAAGCCAATCCAAAACTCTTCCTGAATGAACGAAAGGATTATTGTTTTTGGTACAACTAAAACCAAACCAAGATTATTGTTTTTGGTACAACTAAAACCAAACCAAACGTTACTTTGCTAATAAGCCCATCATCTGTTATAGAACTGCTTAACTTCCTAAATAGTTCATACAAAGCTCCAATTTCAGCTTCGTTAACTGCAGAAAAACAAAAAAATGAGTGCAACGTCAAGGAAACTGCAACCTGTACAAATAATAAACTTACAACAAGTCTTGATGAGTGCAACGTCAAGGAAACTGCAACCTGTACAAATAATAAACTTACAACAAGTCTTGGTAGCAAGATCAGTTCTTCGTTCACTTTTAAGCCAATGCTTCGCACATATGCAACCCATCAATGAAATTCCTCAGAGACGGAAATACTATATCTTAATCTTAGATATGCAAGAGATTATATACTTTGCAACATTATTTCGCGGGAAGATGCTGTTGTGGTGGGTTCCAAATTTTCGGTTACGTCAACTTCTCGTAAATTGTCAGTGGATACCTCCAGCCCTGCGTGTCTATGCGATGCAAGCCCTACTTGTGGTACGTTTACGAACGATTTTAGCGCCTCCATACGGAGAGGGAAAAAAAAAGCCATGTCATGTAATGCTTATGGGCATCAACAGAGTTTATCTTTTGACTTTTCAGTGAGGCGAATTTGGAAGGCCAGGAAACCAGATGAAGCTCCCTCAGTGCATATTTAATCACCAAGGTGATATTCTGATGCTAAGTCCGTAACAAATATATGCCATAAATTGTGTCCATCACCGGCCTCTTTGTGATCATTTTAGAATATATGAAATTTGCCTTTTCTAGACTCCACGTATGTTGCAAGGACATGGCAAATGCCGGGCAGGTGCATTGTGATTGTACAGTGCCTCCTTGCCTCGACATCACAATTTTCTATACCCTTCCGAATTAAAGGTAAGGATCTGATACTACAGCAGAATTCTGCGAAACAAATTTGTCATTGCACAAAACATTAAATCTCAATTCAAAATTTTAAGATGATATGTTAAGAGTCATATCTTTATATATACTTCATTTTGTCTTTATGTCTTTTTTTGACGTGGAATTGCTCCACTTGTAAATTTCTAACATCTCCTCCTCAACTCATATCTAATGTGAAATTATTTGAGTCACTCTATGAATCACTGTTCATCTAACTTAAATTTATGAATCTCTATTCATCAGATTTCGTTAACCTAGCTCTATAGCTAGTTTATTTATTATACTTTAGTGACAATTATTTAAAGGCATTATTTATCATACACAGATGCATATGATAAAGTCATGAGATAAATGTTGATGCGTTGAGACTTTCTTTGTTTTTGAAAATCATGGTTGTTTTGGTCCGTTATTTTCTGTTTTATTTTTTTAAAAGCATGTTTTTCTTTGGTCAAAGTTAATGCTTGAATCAAGGAACAACATCAATTAGTTATTGACTTAAGGAGGTTGAGATAGGTATAGCTCTTGATTTTGTATATATTCAGATCAGTGGAATGAAATCAATATGCTTTTGGAGAGAAAATCTTTTGAATTCTCTCAAATTATTTGTTCTTATTTTCCACAAATGATATCAGAGCCCTCTTCTTAAGGGGTTGTGCGGTTTTTCATTGAATGTGAGTGTGTGAGCTTAAACACTCCAGAGTTAAACATCAGTGAGATTTTCTAAATTGCCTCAAGTCTTTTTTTTATAATTAATCTTGTACCTCCTATTTTTACAGGAAAAAACTATCATCTTTAGGTTGTGAAAATGAAAAATTATCTCAAGGCTTATGACCTGTAGATAGCAATTGAAATTAGAGCAGATCCTCCCTTTGCCATAAAATCCAACTTTGGCTTAAATCAAGCAAAATAGTGAAGATGTAGCAAAGAAACCAAAGGCTCTTTGTCAAATGCTATTTTTACAAGAATTATGGCTTGTGAGACTGCTAAAGAGGCTTGGGATAAATTGAAGAAGGAGTTGAAGGAAATGAGAGGTTAGAACATTCAAGTTGCTTACTCTGAAAAGAGAATTTGTAATGTTACGATTAAAGGATATGGAGACTATAATGGATTATTCCTCAAAGTTTATGCAGATTGTGAATTAAATTTGGTTATATAGGGAGGTCTGTGAAGATTTTAAGGTGGTGGAGAAAATGTTGATTAGCTTGCCTGATATATTCAAGTCTAAAATCTCAATAATTGAAGAGTCATCTGACTTAAAAAGGTTGTCAATTGTGGAACTAATCAGTAAGTTCCAAGCTTAAGAACAAGGAACCTATATGAGGTTTGAGGAAATCATTGAAGGAGCACTTATGACATTGTAAATAGGCAAGAAATATGGAGGAAAAGGTGGAAAAAAATTTAATGGTGATAAGCAAAACAAGGGCAAGGCTTCAGTTGAAGGTTCAAAGGAGTCTTCCAGAAAGGGTAAATTCTCACCCTATGGAAATTGTAAAAGAACAAATCATCTTGAGAAAGATTGTTGGCACAAAGGTAAACATTAATACTAATGTTGATATTGTAAGAGGTATGGGCATATCGAAAGATACTTCAAATTGCTAAGGAACAAAATGGACAACAATCCATAGAGCATGCTAATCATTTTAAAGAGCAACTAGAGCCTGAGGAAAGTTTGTTCATGGTCACTCAATCTTCTCAATCTTGTGGTAGCAACATCTGGTTTCTTGATAGCATTTGTACAAGCCATATGACAAGCAATATTAAATATTTTTTACTTCAATTGACAGATCCTACAAATCCATTCTAAAGATAGAATGGAGATTATGTGCAGATTCAAGGGAATTATTGCAATTCATACCATAAAAGGTACTAAGTTTATTTCTGTTGTTCATTACATTTCTTGCTTAGATCAAAATCTGTTAAGTATGGGTAGAATTATGAAAAAGGGTATACTTTGATTTTTAAAGGGAGCATTTGTACAATTTTTAATCCTCAGGATTGTAAAATTTTAACTGTGAAAGTGGTGGATTATTGTTTTTCATTGGATTTCAAAAGGCATAAGGAGCATGCTTATAGTGTCTAAACTGATAAAGCCTTGCTATGGCATAAACGGTTTAGGCACTATAGTTTGAAATCATTGGAATTTATGAAAGATAATGATATGGTAAGAGATATGTCTGAAATTCAAGTAAATGATGATTTATGTAAATGTTGTCAAAAGGGCCAAATGCATTAAAGAGCTTTTCCTGTAAACAAGCCTTGGAGGGAAACCAACAAATTAGAATTGGTCCATAATATTGTATAAGGTCCAATTAATGCTTCATCTTTGAATGAAAGTAAACATTTTATCTTGTTTATTGATGATTTCACGAGGATGATGTAGGTGTATTTTATAGGCAAAAAGTATGAGGTTTTCTCTACATTTAAGAAATTTAAAACTTTTGTTGAGAACCAAAGTGAATGTAGCGTCAAGTTTTTGAGGTCAAATAATGGTATGGAGTACAAGTTAAGTGAATTTTAGAAGTTTTGTGAAGATGTAGGCATCAATCATCAATTTAAGGTGGTTTACACTCTAAAACAAAATGGATTTTCAGAAAGGAAAATAGAGCCGAGATGGCGATGGCTAGATGTATGGTTAATAAGAAGAGTTTGCCTAAGCATTTATGGGTTGAAGCTATAAACAATGCAGTCTATCTTTTGAATAGACTTGCAATAACATTTGTGGAGGGTATGACATCTTATGAAGCATGGTATGGTGTAAAGCCATCAATCAAGCACTTGAAAGTCTTTGGTTCAGCATGCTATGCTCATGTACCAGTAGTGAAAAGAAGCAAGCTAGATGAAAAGGCATAATTAGGTATCTTCTTGGGTTATGCAGCTCAATCAAAGGGGTACAAAATTTATAGTTTATTAAAGAAGAATGTAATGGTTTATAGGGATGTTGAAGTGGATGAGTCAACTTTTTAGAATTAGGACACCTAAGGGTAAAAACATTCTTAGTGTCAAATTGGTTTATAGAACAAAACTAAACCTAGATAGCTTCATTTTAAAGCATAAAGCTAGGTTACTAATGAAGGGTTATGCACAAATGGCTGGTGTTGACTACAAAGAAACATTTTCACCTATATTGAGACATGATACCATTAGGTTGCTACTCGCTTTTGCTACAAAAAATGGACGGGAAGTCTATCATTTAGATGTTAAGTCAACCTTTTTAAATGTAAACTTTGTCTTCATGAATTGCAACTTCTTAAATGTAAACTTTGTCTTTATGGATCCTAGTGCCTAGTATGCTAGAATCAATTCTACCTTAATTCAGCAAGGTTTCAGAAGGAGCGACAATAAAGCTACATTTTATGTTAAAGGCACTGATGAAGAAAAATTAATTGTGTCCTTATATGTGGATGATATGCTAGTGATAGGAAGTAATTTTTAGCTTTTGAAATGTTTCAAGAAACAAATGCAGCAAGAGTTTGACATATCTGATTTATGGCTAATGAATCACTTCTATTAGATACAAAGAGGCATTTTTCTTATATAGAGAAAATATGCTTGGGATGTTTTAAATAAATTCAAGCTAGAACCGTATAATTAAGTTACAAAACCACTTGTTTATAATGAGAAATTGTCATTGGATGATGAAGAGGAGAAGGTGGATGCTAATAGTTACAAAAGCATGACAGGTAACTTGATTTACTTAACTGCTACGAAACCTGATCTTATATCCAACTAGTCTACTATTTAAATTTAATCACTCACCAAGTGAAACTCACCTAACTGCTGCTAAAGAGTATTAAGATACATTAAAGGTACCATTGATTTTGGTGTGTACTATGAGAAGAAAACAAATAGAATTGTAAGGATATATTGACAATGATTGGGCTGGTTGTAAGGAGGACTGCAAAAGCACTTTAGGTTATATTTTCTCTTTTGGTTCAGGTCATTTTTCATGGGATTCCAACAAACAAAAGGTGGTAGTTCAGTCAACTATAGGGGCTGAGTACATTTCTACTGTAATTGGAGTTAATCAAGCCATTTAGTTTAGAAAATTAATGGTTGATTTGGGAAATGATCAAAATGATCCCACTGTAATTATATGTGATAATTAATCTGCCATAGCAATTGCAAAAAATCATGTGCAATATGGAAGAACTAAGCATATTAAAATCAAATTTCGTTTTATTAGAAAAGTATAGAAAGATCAAGAAGTTAAGTTGCTATATTGCAGGTCTAAATTGCAACTGGTTGATATTCTCACCAAAGCACCCTTAAGAATAGGTTTGAAGATTTAAGAAGCAAGTTAGTAGTTTCATAGAAGAGCCTCAAGGAGGAGTGTTGATGCGTTAAGACTTTCTTTGTTTTTGAAGATTATGGTTGACGTGGCCTGTTAGTTTCTTTTTTAATTTTTTGAGGTATATTTTTCTGCAGTCAAAGTTAATCTTTGAACCAAGGAACAACATCAATTAGTTGTTGAAATAAAGAGGCTAAGACATGTATGGCTCAAATCTCTCAATTGGATTTTTGTTGTTTTTTTAGAAATTAAAAAATTTCATTGATAAAGAATGTAAGGGAACACTGAAGAGGTGGGCTATAAGTCAGCATTTGAGCATGTCTTAAAAGACAAGGAGGCCAGCAAATGATGCAACAAATAAAGCAACGTCATTTGAGCAATACAAAAGGAAGCAAAAAAAGCAAGAGGCAAATGACCCCAATCAGCGTCGTTGAGGGTAAAAGGATTTTAAGGGTAAAAACATCTCCACCTTACGCACGACTCCAACCAAAATGCCCTAATTCGACAATTTTAGCAAACACAAGGCCGATTGCTATGAAAGAGCTACACGAAGAAAACAATTACCAGGTAGGCAGGAAATACACCGATTGATTGTAGCATTGAGAAATGGATATGAGTTCCTCCTCCATGTGGCAGTACACGAAGCGATGCAAACCAAGCCGACAGGAACTTGCCGTAAGGGGTGGTCGGAGGTTTAAAGCGATATGTGTTTGGTAAGTAATCTATTACTTCCCGTAAAGAGAATAAGGGATGTTTTTGTTGTTGTATATATTCAGTTCATTGGAATGAAATCAATATGCTTTTGGAGATAAAAGCTATTGAAATCTCTTAAATTATTTGTTCTTATTTTCTACAATAAATATATATTACAAATGAAATTATAATGAGATTATAATTATGAGATTTATATTGCATTTATATATCACTCCTAAATTATTCCTAGTACATGTTATTTTTTTCTTATGAAAAAGTAGTTTTATAGGTTAAAGTATAAAAATGCTTAACAAACGTATAGGTGCTTATTAGTGAACTTCACTAAACTGACCCATATGAGAAATCATTTGGAACATTACTTATATGTCTATAGAAATTCTCATTGTAATGATTGTATAAGTTATCCTTTGGCTTGAGATCTCCAAAGTTATTGATAAGTGTAAATTATATCGTGTTTTAGGGCATAATTTGATATGTGTTTAGCCTTTAATTCGATCACTTGGTACATATATAGGTTAAAATTGTGTTAGTTTGTGTTTTAATTATTTAGGGGGTTATTACAAGTCTTTAAGCTCAAATATTATGCTTTTGTGGTACCTTGATGCGTTTGATAGCGTTTCAGGGTCAATATCGAAGAGCAGAGGAGTTTTGGAGGGAATCTAGGCCATAACGTGGGCCTACGATCATGGCAGGTAGGCCACGATTGTGAGAAAAGTATCAGGTTTGGCCCACAATCGCGGCCTCCATGCCACGATCGTGATAGAAGCTTACGTTGTGTTTGGTTACCATCTTCAACAGACAGGGGCGGAACGAGACTGAACAGGGCAGGACGGAACAGAACAAGAATTGAAGACAGTGAGATGTTTGGTTGCGGTGGACAGAACAGAAATAATTGTCTTCATCCTTGTTCAAAAATGTGTTTGGTTGCTGGGGACAGAATAGAAAATAGTATTAATGACGGAAATGCCCCTGTAG
>JANVCL010000214.1:25249101-25262645 GCA_026546855.1 Erythroxylum incrassatum | reverse complement strand
TTACTGTGTACCAATCCTATAATGCATGAACAGTCCTAATTCATTCCAATCTATCCCATCCTATGCCAAATTACCATGCTACCCTTCCAGTTGAGGGTGGGATGTTACATGATATGTGTGTTTGAATGATTGAAGTGTATTGTTGACTTGTAATTGAATGAGTAAATGTGTGATGCTACTTGATAAATGAAAAGACGTGAATTAAGTGCTTACATGTCTTGATATGTTATATGAATTGAGTGAACCATCGAGGACGGTTACCTCACTGAGTTCGCAAAACTCACTAAAATTGCAATGTTGATATTTCAGGACCGAGAGAGGAATAGAGAGACACTACAAGAAGCATAGTTCTTGTACTTTTGGAAGGAAGAAATAACTCAAGGGTCGGTCAGTTGAGATTGAAGGATTAGATAGAGTTTTTGTATAATTCCTCATAAATGTAGCGTATTTTGTATTTAGTTTTGACATTGTACATATTTGGATGAAATTGTAAAGCTACAATGTACATATTGTTTAAGAAATGAAATGAGGAATGTGGTTTTTAAATATTGTGTCTTTTTTATGATGCCTTATAACAGAATATCACTGCTCTAACATGCCATTACTGTAGGTTATGTACTGGAATATCCTCAGGGCATTCGATGGTAGTGGGGTGTTACATGATTTATACTAGTTCAAATTATAACCCAAGCCTACGTCTAGTCCTTAAGTATCCAACTTGAGTGTTTCACTAAAATCCCAAGTAGTAATTTGACAAGCCTCTTCAAGTTCATGAGTACATATTTTTCAAGGTTCTCCAATTTTTCAAACTAGTAGTATTTGGCTAACCTCTACAAGCTCTCAACAGATGAAAATGTAGTTTGCTCGATATGAGCTTCCATGATCTCTCAAAAAGAATTATCACTTTTTAAAGCACAAGAGATTTGATAAGAATATGACTTTCAAGAGTATTTATGCTATTTATGTAATTCAAGAGTCTGATACGTTTTCGCAAAAGTAGTGGCTCTTCCTTAAGTAGACATTTCCTTCAACTAGCCATTGCTTCACTTGCATTCGTAGTCAACTAGGTGGATTTAAATCTAAATAACTTGGATGTCATCTTTGCCAAAAATCTTCCAGTAACTACGGAGCTAATATTCGACCTTTATAATTAGTAGAATCCTTTTAGATAAGTCATCTCTAATAAGCTAAGTTCATAAAGAAAGTTCCTGCAAGAAAGGAAGCGTATTTCTTATTATTTTATTTCCTTTTGAGAATTAAACTGTTAACAATAAAAGGAAATCATTCCAATGATAACAATATTCTTTCGGATATTGTGAAATAAATAAGGTAAGTTTATTAGGAAGATTCCTACAAGAAAGGAAGCATTTATCCTAGATTTTATTTCCTTTTGAGAATAAGATCATTAATTGAACAAGGAAATAAATCTAATTTGAATTTTAAAATATTATGAGGTTATCATCAAAATTATTAATAATAAACTTTGGGCTAACACTTTATACATATATTTAATAGCTTATATACAGGCATCATAAACTCCCTTAGTTTTTAAACATCTCTTCATGACTTCCTTAGGTACTTTATCATAATATTTCTCTAAATCAATGAAAACTTTGTGTAAGTCTTTTTGTTTATCTATATAATATTCTATTAATCATCTAAAAAGATATACAACTTCTATCGTAGACCTCCCTGATATATGAAACTAAATTGGTTCTTCGAAATAGTTGTATCATTTATCACTCTCTTCTCAATCACTTTCTTCCATAACTTTTTAGTATGACTGAGTAGTTTAATGCTTTATAATTGCTACACTTTTGGATGTCCTCTTTGTTCATGGAGAGAATGATTAGTTTGTTAAATCTCTATTTATCCAACATTTTGGATGACTTAATGATCATATTAAAAAACTTGGCTAACCTAGTAAGTCTTTTCTCCTAGGCTCTTCAGCACTTTTATAAGTAACTCATCAATTCCTAGTACCTCTATCTTTCTCAAAGCTCGTCTAATTTATTCTCTCATTATATACCGATAACATGTGAACTTACACGAAATTCTCGGCGTAGGAATTGAAAATTTGAAATAATTTATGCTAATTTCTAGTGAGAATATATTAGATGTAATATGATGGATATTTTGCATGTGCAGCTTGGTTCTGATTTAGAGAACCAGAAGAAATAGAATAGGAAGAAGAGGCATGACAGTAAGATGACCTTGGTAAAATAAAATTATCCATTTTGTTAGATGGAATGTGGCAGTGGTCAGGGAGATGAAGACCTATACAAGACCAGAAAGAATAGGAAGACATAACCTCTTAAATGCAAATAAGGAGCAATGAAAATAAAGAAGGAATGTCATATGATTAAGGTTTAGATGGTCAAGGAATGGAAAATCAAGTTGATAATTTTCTAGTAATTAGGGTTTTCAATTAAAATTGGGTTAATTAGAATTAAGTTAGATTATTTAGATCAAAATAGTGTTATTAGTTTTAATTAGGATTTATTATATATAATCAAAATTAAGAACAATTAGATTAAAATTATTTTATATTTAATTGAAATATGTTAGTCCTATAGCAATACGTATATGTCACGTGATACAGTAGAACTCATATAAATATTGAATTTATGCTACATAAATTTATATTGGTGTAGCTCATAATAAATGGCGTGACATTTCTATCTATTTAAGGTCTAGTTTTATTTTTATTTGATTTTTACATTATATTTATTAATAATTATTAAAAATTAATTTATAATTATCATAAATTATAAATTCTAAAAATATTTTTTTTATTAAATTTAATAACAAAATTCAAAAATAAAAAATAAAAATGAAAACCCCAATCAGAGCTTGTGCGTTTGGTTCCCGGCACTTAGCCACCGAAACCCGTTTCTCTACTCAAGATCCAAGAGAAAATTCTGTCCTTTCGGACCAACAAATTACAGCTTTGCCCTTCTCCTTCTTCTCTATTTGCATCACTTCCTCCCACGCAGAAGCATCAGTAGCACATCGACCAGAAGTGCCGGATTTTCTCCGCTGCCAACGTCTGATCTGAACCTATCGCCGGACCGTTCTCTTTTTTCTCCTAAATTGGCATAATTAGCCCTTATTACTTACTAATTTTAACTTTTTGCCCTGTGAATCAAATCAATCAGTCTCAAATTGATGAAAATCATGTTGTCTTGGATTTCGTAGTTCATTTTTTATTTGATTTTTGGTGCGTGTTCTGGAATGGAGGTCGATTTCGTTACTAGTGGTATATTAGAAGAAGAGAATCTTGAAATCGATGATGATCTTAATGCTGTAAGTTCCAATTAAGTTTTAACAGCTTTTGCTTTAAGATTTCCTTGATTTAAAATTTTAATACTCGGGTGCGGAGGTTTATAGATGAGTAATACTTTATGTTTTACTCGAATAAGTTTAAAATAAGCTCAAATGACCTATATAATTGCTTTGCAACTACTATTTTGTGGGCTAATTTTGATAAATTGATCGTGATTGGGCTTATGCTTCCGCTTCTTTGTTCAGTTGAATCTATTTGTTGATAGATGGACGACATTTGCTTTATGTATGTGACATTTTATTGGCGCTCTGACTTGTGTGAAATTGTCAATAATCAGGTGCCTTCTAGTTTTGAGGGTGGAAGATGTGGAATATGTATGGACATAGTTGTTGACCGAGGGGTTCTTGATTGTTGCCCGCACTGGTATGTGCCTTCAACCTTTGTGCAGGCTGTAATTCCTGTTTCCAGGACTCTTATTGGACGCAATTGGACGTAAAACTGTTTAATTTTTACTTAATTTCAGGTTTTGCTTTGGTTGCATCGACAACTGGGCTACAATCACAAACCTTTGTCCACTGTGTCAGAATGAGTTTCAGTTGATTACTTGTGTTCCGGTGAGCATGGATGGTTCTTGCAGTATTGCCTTTTCTTTTCATTTCCGTGGAACTTTGTTAATGAGCTTCTTTTCTGTCACTATGTTTCCTGGAGTCATAATCCTATTTGGGTTATGTACTTCTTCTAGATACGTGCTTAAATTTGTACAGAAACTGGAATACTTTGATGGATGAAACTTGTCCTTTTGTATATGAAGGTATATGATACCGTTGGAAATAACAAGGTTGATGAGGACTTGCTTTCCAGGTTCTTCTTTTCTTATCTTTACCATTCATGTTATCACTGTCAATTTGTAATACTTGAGATGCAGACAGTCAAAAAGCTTCACAGTTTTTCGGAGTTATACATCTAAATCTTTGACATTTCGTTCTTAATTCACCTGTATTTGATATCTGTTCTTCATATATAAGAATTTTGGATTGGATTCCTGAACCTACGTATATAATTGATCCCCAATCAATTACTTATTTTAGTCTTTTCCTATGCTGCAGAGATGATGATTGGTCTGTTGAAGGGAAGAACAACACTCTTTCTTTTCCATCTTATTATATTGACGAAAATGTAAAGTTTTTTGCTTCTTTTTCCATTTATTGTAATAAATAATTTGATTTTCAGGACATCTTGAACTGGTATCCGGAATAATGGTTAACTTTAGCTTATATAAATGCACTGACCACTGAACCCGATGTCATTGAGCACATTCATTAATCATTAGAATTTTCTGGATATACGATGAGTGGTCTTATCAGAAGTCAAACTTGCTTTGGTGATATTTGTTGCCTCAATTGTTTGTTGAATTGTGGGACTTGTCAGAAAATATTGTCTTCGCTAGTGCTCATCAGAAAAATATCTGGTCCCAAGAGTTCTTAAACATTTTTACGTAGTTTTATGACCTTAAAATAATTGTTAGGGTGGGTTACAAATAATACCATTAATTTACCAAATACACTATGGCAAGATGACAATTCAGCAGAGTTTAGCTTCTGTACGAACAGAACCTCAACAAGAACTGCATTTGAACCAAAAATCATTCATGGAGTCAATAATTACTGTTGGATTAAGTCAAGCTGCTTATAATTCAAGGATTTAATTCTGTTAATTTCTTATGATCAGTGATAGAAATTGTGAACCTTGTAATTTTGTAGGCAGTTATCTGCTTGGATGGAGATGGCTGCAAAATTCGTAATGGATCAGCAACAATTGATGAAGAATCCAATCTTGATACTTCAATTGCTTGCGATTCATGTGATGTATGGTATGTTCTAAATTCCTTAATCACTTAGATTATGAATTTATGACTTTGTAAACTAGGTAGGTTTCTGTTTTTTATTTAGCCATGCAAATTTAATTTCCACGTTCTTTCAAACTCCAAAATTCTTCCCAATTCTACTATGATATGATTTTTGGTGTTCGCTCTCTACTTCATGTTTATTTTATCTCATCTTTTACAACTACTGTTAACCTCGTATGCTCTATGTTTTTCATCAGATAATATATTCTACAAGACAATCATTCAGACTATTTCCTTTTGATTTCTCTTAGATTTGGCCACTTGTTCTCAATTGCGTTTTTTAAATGGAAATACCATTCTCTTATCATCTTGACATATATGGATACAGGTATCATGCCTTTTGCGTGGGGTTTGATCCAGAAAGCACGTCTGAGGATACATGGCTATGTCCAAGGTAAAATTTGGGGAGTGGTTATCTTTCTGGGGATTATTCTCTGTATGTTCTTTACCTCAATATTACCATAATTTAGATGTATATGCCTGAGTAATTTAGTTTTGGTTGAAAGGCTTCATAGAATTAACAAAAAAATGAAATATGTTTCAAAGTTGGCAACCTTATAGCATTCTTGGGGTGTGATCTCTATTCTTATTTTTGTCATGTGTGTCTAGTGTTGAAATCAGGTGAGGCGTATTCTGTAATTGGTTCTTGGATCAAAATCCACTTATCCTTCTGGGCTAGAAAGATTCTAGCATTGGACATAATTTCATTCCTCCAATTGCAACCCTCATGCCTTCAAGGCCTTATACATTAAATTCTAGATTTCTTTTGTCTTGTTCTACTACTTTATTTGGACTTCCGGGTGTCCTCTCACAGTTGTTTTTAAAATCTCTTTGTTGACTTTGTCATAGATGTTCCGTTGACAAGGTAGTACAGAACGCTAATGAGAGTTCAACACAGCAGACAAAGCAGCACTGCAATGAAGAACTATCTCATATTAGTTGTTTGTCTGAATCTGCTTTTCCTGGAAATGTATCTGTGTCTGTTGCTGATACTGGAGAAACAGCTGTTGTTGTCTCAATGGTTGGTGAAAATAAATTAAACCAAGAAAAATGTGATACCGTTAAGCCTAGCCTGGAAATCAGCAAGGACCAGAAGGGAGAAGCACCAACATGCCAGGGCATTAATTCTCAGTCAATAACAAATGGAGGGGGACTTGAACTGTCCTTGTCATTTAATACATCTTTTAATCAACCTTCTGTATCTTTGGTGCCTAGTGGCTCAAAGATCATTCCTGCTGGTGAAGTAAAGACACCCACTTATGCCGATGGTATTAAATGTTCTCTACAGAAGTTGGTGGACAACTCCTCTTCCGAAAATCGGGAACCTGATGGTGAATCGACTCTAGATCTTCACCTTGGTTTATCTACGGGCTGTTTTCTGTCTGGTAATTATGCAAATGCAACGTTTTAGTTTCTCTTCCTTTTCACTGATAATACTGATGATAACCTTTTAATTTTCACTTTGTGTGCTGATGCTTACACAGTTGATCCGATGAATGTTAATGGGACTGGAGAGCAAGTGTCTAGCATTGTAAATGAGGAAACTTCTTCTAAAGAGTTTTTTTCAAGAGGTGCCAAAGAGATTATTCTTCCTTTCTTCTTTTTATTTAAACTTAGTATTGGCCATCTTGGCTTTGGTAAAAATGTTTTACATGGAATTAACTTGTGTTATCTTTGCTAAAGCGAGTTTTGCTTGGAAATTTCAAGTTGCTATTGTATTGCTAAATGTTTGCAGATGATAAGATTCCATCCAGTGTTAACGTGGATGCTAAAAATACCATTGGAGTAAAGAGAAAGCATTTAGAAAGGTAATTATAGTTTGAGATTTCCAAAATTTAGTCCTATGAGTTTATGAATCTGTTTCCATGGGAGTGGAGCTAAAGTACTATTTGAAGAATGTAAATACTCTTCACTTGGCTTTTAGTTTTTTGCCTGCTGTGTTCTTCCTCTTCTGGTTTATTCAAGTGTCTAATGACGTACTCGATCGGTGTGGCCATATTATTATATCTTGGAAGTTATGTTACTGTCAAGGATGCTGTGAGGGAAATGAATATCCAGCTACTGGTTGATAACACAACTAAACAATTGTTCCAGGAGGAAGCAAGTCAGTGCATTGGCTTCTCTAAACTTCCAACTTATGATGTAATTGCTATCACGGGTCATATGCCTGCTTTAGCTCCAATTCTGTTGATCAATCAGGGTTGTAAAAGTTCCTTCTGTATCAAAAGGACAATTTAAAACTAAGAAAAACAGGAAATGCCAGGGGCAAAAGATTTCCATGCAGCCAAATCTTATACATACATGACTATGACGATAATCTTTGGATTCTATATACATAGTCGTGTCAGTAATCATTTGATTGCTCTAAATCTGAAGTCCTTGAACTTCATTAAACTTTTCATTTCATGTGTTACTTTTCAGTGATGACGTTCTCAAGGCTGTTGATGAAGAAGCCAACTTTAGGAATAAAGATGTAACTTTTACCAAGAAAAATAGATCTGATTACACGTGTCATCAGACTTCTCCAGAGGCACAATTGAACATGGTTCCTTCCGATGATTCACAAACTGAGATTATAATTCAAAAGGAACTCAAATCAAAAGAATCTCCAGAAAATGATATTTCAGATATAATGAGTGTGGTTCGAGGGACAAGCCGCAGATATTCCAATGGCCTTGCACGCTTGAGTCCTGCAAAGAAATATTCAGAAGAAAAGGAGAATGTAGCTGGCTTGCGAGTGAAAAAGATTATGAGGAGAGTTTCCAATGACAAGGAGTCATCCATTGAAGTTCAGAAACTTAGAGAAGAAATAAGAGAAGCTGTGCGTAACAAGTCTGCTGCAGATATTGGAGAAAACATTTTTAACCCAAAGCTTCTTGCTGCATTCCGAAATGCTGTAGCCGTTTCTCCAGCAGAACCTAGTAACAAATTGCCTCCTTTATCAATGAAAGCAAAAAGGTCAATGCTGCAGAAAGGAAAAATTCGTGAGAATCTGACAAAGAAAATATATGGAAATTCCAATGGACGGCGAAAGCGTGCTTGGGATCGGGATTGTGAGGTTGAATTCTGGAAGCATCGGTGTATGAGGGCTAGTAAGCCTGAGAAAATCACAACTTTAAAGTCAGTTCTTAGCCTTCTTAAAGTGAATTCAGACGGATCAGGCCTGAAGCAGTCAACTGAATGCCAGGCATCTGATCCTATTCTTTCCCGTCTGTATATAGCTGATACATCTGTCTTCCCAAGAAAGGATGACATTAAGCCTCTTTCAGCTCTTTCATCCACCAGTAACTCTGAACAGAATGCCGTGCAGCTGCTTTCAGTGGAGAAAGGTCAGAAGTTGTCTCTTGATGACCATACTCCAAAACTTCCCGAATCAAACCAAAGTAGATCAAAGCACTCTGCTGCTAATGTTGTTGATGGAGTGCTTAAGGATAAAGTTCTAAGTTTAAAGGATAAGGCTTCTTTATCTGAAGCACATTCTAATAGGGGACTAGAGGGGTTAACAACAGCTTCATTAGGCAGTTCTAAAACTAAGGTGCAGAAGGAAGTAGATGTTCAATCTGAAGATAAAAAGGTTGATAAAAGAAAGTGGGCCTTGGAGGTGCTTGCTAGAAAAAAGGCACTTGCAGTTAATGATGCAAAACATGACATAGATGAAGAGAATGCAGCACTTAAAGGAAAATATCCTTTATTGGTATGTATTTTTGCTTCACAAATTGTATTCCAGTCAGCTGTCAGAGACAAGACATTTTGACAGATTGATACTCACAGTTATCTTTCCCTTGGTTTTTTGTTCATATTGTTTGAGCAGGCTCAACTGCCGGCAGACATGAGACCTGTGTTGGCACCTAGTCGGCATAATAAGATACCTGTATCAGTTAGGCAGGTGAGCAGCTAATTCTATGTTAGCTTTTGTACAGGGATGGGTCTTTCCAATGTTATTACCCCTGATGGTTTGAAGTTCTTTTAATCCAAAGACTTACAAATAGGCTCACCTTTATATGATCATGTGGATATGTCGCAAAGCCTTTGACTTCTACTGCTTGATTTACTAGTTGCTTTAAGCAAAATACTCAAAGCACTTGACCGTATCTGGTTGTGGTTAATTGGGCTCTCAGTCCGTCAAAGGCTAGATCCAAAAATTATACTTGTTGATTGTTAATGGAGCTGAACTTGAATAAAATTCTAGTTGTTCATTTGCCTATTTAATATTTACCACTTAAATGTGAACCTCTCTCAACATTTTCATTTGTTATTTACTTTTTATTATTGTAGTTGGCAATGTGGTTGTCCTTCAGTTAATTCCTATTAATGGTTATACAGACACAACTTCAACGCTTGACGGACCACTTCTTGAGGAAATTAGATTTGCCTGAGATTCGCAGAACAGCAGAAACAGAGTTAGCTGTTGCTGATGCAATCAATATTGAGAGAGAGGTTGCCGATAAGTCTAACAGTAAACCAGTATACCTAAACCTTTGCTCACAGGAAATAGCACATTATTCGAATAATAACAAGCCTATTAGAGCAACAGAATCAAATTCTTCACCGGTATCTGTTGCCCTCAATGACGGATTAGAACAGATTAGTGATGAACCTCCAACTGGTCCTGCAGCTGTGGAACCTCCATCTGATCCTGCAGTTGTAGAAGCATTAAGAAATGCTGGCCTTTTATCTGAATCTCCTCCGAACAGTCCACGTATTGAAACAGGCACTTTCAAAGATGGACCTGATAATATACTTGAAATGGAATCTTTTCCGGAGGTGGATATATATGGTGATTTTGAATATACTTTGGAAGATGAAGACTATATAGGTGCCACTATGAATGTCTCCAAGCTAGCATCAGAAGACTGTGAGTCAAGAATGAAAGTAGTCCTCTCTACTCTTAAGTGTGAAAGTTTGAATCATAATACAGGTTTTGATCATATGGGATCAGGGAACAATGAAACCAAGGATCCATCATCCCTTCAAAATAGTAAGTTCAGCACATCCCTCACTAGCTCAACTGTGGAGAGCAGTTCTCTCAGATCACGTGTACCTTCTGAGTCCTTGCCTCATGAAGAAGATGAAGATCCGTCTCCTGAAGAATTTGAAGAATTATATGGTCCAGATTCAGAACCATTGATAGATAAATTTCCAGAAGTGTCAAGAAAGCCATATAGATTTGTCGACACTAAAGCTGCACAGGTTAATAAAATTCCCTTGGAAAATGAAATAAAATTTTCAGGCCAATCTAAGAGTACAAACGTTAATGTTGTTTCTCTCAACTCTTCTGGCGGAGAGAGTTTACTGAAACATTCTCAAATGAGTGATCATGTCTCTCGGGCAGATAAACCTGTTCCTGACAAACAATGTGACAACATCAATTCTGTCTCAAAGAAGGTCTCTAGTCTTTTCATGATCGCACTTTTCTACTTTCCTATTTGAGATGTGTTGCAGTGTATCCCTATGTAACTAACGTTCATAGACGACAATTCTTCTGAAAACTGATATTTTTGACCTATGTTTTTCTCAAACTTCTGTGTTGACTGGTCGCACTTATTCTGTTCAGGTTGAAGCTTACATTAAAGAGCACATAAGGCCACTCTGCAAGAGTGGCATAATCACTGCGGAGCAGTACAGATGGGCTGTGGCAAAAACTTCTGATAAAGTTATGAAATACCACTTGAACGCCAAGAATGCAAATTTCCTGATCAAGGAAGGTGAGAGAGTGAAAAAACTTGCTGAGCAATATGTTGAAGCAGCACAGTGGAAGGAAAAAGAGTGAATATATCACTAATTAATCATCCCCAAATTCTTGGGAGCTGTTCATTTCATCCATTGTTGAAGACGTTTAATCCTTGTCTTTTTGCTGTTCAATTGGAATTCTTTCTTGGATGGCCATGGGATTGAACAAAACCATTTTGGATGCTCCGTCAAAAATGTGTAATTAGATAAAAATATGCCGTGACGTTTGAACCAAAAATTGACACCTTTCTGTGGCATCAATCTATGGTACTAACAATTGCCTCACAGTGTGTGTGCCTGTACTGTTGTGTGAGCAGAGAATGCTAAGAGGAATCTTAGCAGGCTAAGTACAACAGATTCAACGGAATTGGAATTTAAATGTTACATGGAAATTTGATTTTCCTCTACCCTATAGTGGCTCCTTAACCTCAAACCAGAAGCAAACCTGTAAAGCCAGGTAGAAAAGGCAGCAACGTTTGCAGAATTATTAGCAGTAGCAGTTCATAGTCGAAGAGAAAATAGACTTGGTGATGTTTACCCAGCTAAGATCCTGACAGCGTGGAGGAACAGTCCACGATGAACTAACTAAAATTCTTGTGTTGAAGCATTATGGTCCTGTTTTAGTGTTGACAAGGAGTGCATTTATCCAAGGTTGGTATACTGCAGTTTCATGTATTAGGTTATGTGTAATCCTGGTGCATTTATTACGAAGCATGGTTGCCACTTCAAATGTAAAGTTTATGGTGGACTACAACGCAGCTTGGCGCTAACTTATTCTGAAGCTCTGGTTCGCACACTTGTTGAGTGGTTTATTCTGATCATATTCTGATAATATAATTGATAGATTATTCTGTGACGATTCTGATCATATACTTAACATTATTATGCGATATCAATAGTTTATTAGCATTTGTAGCTTTTCCCGTTACATATATATGAAGTAACCACAAAGTTCATGTCTCAGTTGCTCTGCGTACATTTGTTTGCGGCAACCTACATATATTGGGTTATATTTGATTGCTAAATGGCCTGTTTGTTCTAAATCTTCAATTAATTGCATTCATTAAAATCTATCTTATTTTATTTTATAAAAAATAAATGAATTAGCTGTAACAACCATTGCTTTGAGGTCAGTAATTCTTTTGTTTGCTTCTACGTAGTCTCTCTTTTATGAACAGTGTCATTCTCCCAACTTGACTTCTGACTTCCCCTTTGTCATTTCACCAATTATTTATACCGTCCTATTGTCTCTCTGTTTAACTTTTTTCGAAAAGATGATGTTTGAACCCTGAACAACGTTGTTGCATGTCATAAAGATACCGCCAACTTACATCGGTGGTGTATTTCACAGGGATGGCAACAGCCAACAGGCATGTCAGCCTGTCAATTGTTTAAAAATAATTATTTTAAAATTAAAAGTGTAAGTCAAAGTTTTTTTAAAAATTAGGTTTGGGTTCTTGTTACTCAAGCCCATATTTGTCCTATGGATACAATTATTGAAGATACTTGATTTTAAACCCATGGATCGCTCATTGTCATCCCTAATGTTTCGACAAACATTATACCAACACTTGGAAAATTAGCTCTCTCTTGGACTTTTCCTTCCCTAACCCGAATTCTACCTCCCCATTATATAGTAATTGTTTTTCTTGCCCAACACTCATTACAGAGCTAATCCTTACCATTTCTAGTCAGGGATCAGTCTATTGTCCATTAATCTATAATCTTTTTGTTGGAAAATTAGGACGTGATCCTATCTCGACTCTAATAGCCGATCTTCAGTTGGCTAGAGAGATGGGGGTGAGACATCTGAAGGTGTACAACGATAGCCAAATAGTGGTTGGTCAGGTTATTGGGCAATATGAGGCCAAAGGGAACAATATGATCAAGTATCTGGAATTGGTGAAGCAAGAGTTAAGTAATTTTGAGCAATGCTCGGTCAACAGGATAGAACGGATGCAAAATGCGTAGGTAGATGCACTTTCCAAGATGGTTTCGGATCAAAACCCTGAAGGTTACTGAAGTCCTAGCATTCAGAAGGTTACTGAAGTCCTTCAAGCAGATGCTGAGCGGTTAAGTTGGATGGAGCCGATCAGGTAGTACCTTCTTAAGGGAACACAGCCGATGGAAACTCTGGAGGCCAAAAAACTAAGGGTAAAGGTGTCCGAGTATGTGATCGTTAATGACGTCCTATACAAGCGTTCCTACGACTGGCCAGTACTACGTTGCTTGAATGAAGAAGAGGCAGAACGAGCAATAGCTGAAGTTTATGAAGGAATGTGCAGAAATCACTTGGGGGCAGAATGTTGGCTCACAGATTGATCAGACAGGGGTATTATTAGCCAATGATGAAGAAGGATTATCAAGAGAAAGTCAACCGGTGCGAGGCTTGTCAGAAGAATAGCAATTTGTCTCATCAGTCGACCGAGCAACTGAAAATCCTGAGCCATCCCATTCCCTTTGCTCAATGGGGGATGGACATACTAGGTCCTTTTCCTCTTAGTCGAGAGCAGAAGAAGTTTTTAATAGTGGCAGTCGAATACTTCACTAAATGGGTAGAAGCAGAAGCGGTCGCCACCATCATTGAGCAGAAAATTGAAAACTTCGTACGTAAAAATATAC
>JANVCL010000214.1:25218004-25239001 GCA_026546855.1 Erythroxylum incrassatum | reverse complement strand
TATTTTTATTTCAAAAACTTTACACGCACTCTCTGTGGGATCGACCTAGACTCACCACTCTACAGTAGTAGTCTAGTTAATTAATTTTGATTAGCGTTACGACGCGCGGTCATCTACACTTTTGAGCTCATTTATAGGCTTCTAAGTGTACAAAAGTTTTATTTTAAAGTCAATCAGTTCACTAACCTCTAAGAGCTTTTTGACACGGAGTGTATTAAGCAAATTCGCGTCCTTTTTTGTATCTATATGAAATACTGCATATCATAGTCTCTCTAGTCTAGTTGTTTGTGAGTCTAGGCACAAATGCTTACCTAGAGAACTTGCCTAAAAGCTCAATCCCTCAATATCAATAATTTTATAGGGAAATTATGGAAATTAACTTGTAATGGTATATGCTCAATTTTTCTTCTATCCAAAACCATATTAGGATACCATTTCTAAAGCAACAATGGCTTTCTATCTATATGCGAAGGGCTTGCTCCAATAAGCATAGAAAATATGCATCTTTAAAGAATTTAAATATGAAGGAGTTCTCCTTAGTTAAGAGTGATTTCTCTAGCTCCATCTTATTCCATATATAGCCTTTAATACATTGTTTTATGGCCTATGAGAATCCTTAGCCTACTTTGTAGCTTTATCCCTAGCTTTAGAGTTATACAAATATGGAAAATCAATAGCTGATAGAAGGAAAAAGCCAGAGTCTTTTACTGTTAAAGTCATCTCTGCTAGTTCTACACTTCTAATCACAACCAACTCAGATGGAGAGGGATCTATAGCGTAGAGTGTTTCTATTTGGAAAGTCCTTATGCCAAGGAACATGCAAGAAGAAACTAGCATGAAGAAAAATAACTAAGAATAGAAATTTGAAAAGAACATATTCTTTTCTTCTCTACTTTCTCTTCCTAAGGTTTTGAGCAATACATTCTTTTCTAACATAAAAACAAATATTATTAATTAAAATAAATTAAGTAATTATTTATATTTTATATTTCAATTAGTTAAAAGCATGGAAGTTACGTAAGATAATATCGAGGGTTATTTAAATCAGGATTTCAATTTATTTTAAATTAATATAGTTATTTTTAAGGTGAATAATAATTGACAAGAGCAGGTAATTCTTTAGGTTATATAGGTTGAGTCAATGGATTAATTTCTTTTCTAAGTCAATATAGGGTATGGTTTGATAATTGATGAAAAATTTTGGTAAGCAATGGTATGAATTAACATAGATTTAGTTGTATTGATACATGTTGGCTTTTATCCCATATCAAAAGTGGGTAGAATTGGAAGCCTTAATTGAGGCTATATAAGGAGACATTTCCTTAAGGTTCTCCATACCCCTAATCTCTTTCCTATATCCTTGTGTATTAATTCATAGTATAGATTATGAGATCTTCCACTTGTAATCTTTGTTTTTTTTATAGTGGAAGGTTTTATATTCTTACCTGTGGTTTTTCCTCATGATTGATAAGGGGTTTTTCACATTAAATTTTATGTCCCTTTTTATCTCAATTTCTTTTGTTGGTATGTTTGCTTTATCAGGGTGGAGTCCATCTCCTATTAGTGATATCAGAGCCCAAGGTTTGCTTAAATATGCTCTGTGTTTGCAGCATAATGTGATCTTCCACATTAAAAAAGGAGTTTTTCCTTAGTGTTCTTATTGTCATTTTTAGCATTTTTCACTGATATATGAGGTGATTGAGTGCTTGTTTAGGAAAATCTCTGTCTAAGGAGACTGGGTTTAAGTGGGATCATTTTTTACCCTTCTAATCTTTCCTAGTGTACTACAGTCTTATTATATACTAAGTAGGGGTAACCTGAGGCGGTTTCCCTTTTCATGTGAGAGAGTAAATGTGAATTCTTACAAAAGCCAAATTGTGATATAAGCAATGTTCACCAAATTCAATATTACAAAGTTTGAAAGGAAAAAGTTCTCCTTGTGAAAATTGAAGATGAAGGTAGTATTAAAGTGCATCTTGGTCTATCAGATGATATTTTTTAAAATGTAGAGGAAAATAAAATAGTCAAGAAGAAATAGGATCATCTTACAAAGTTGTATGAAGCTAAGTCTCTTTACAATAAAATCTTTCTGAAGAGGAGACTCTACACACTTCGAATGCTTAAATATACTTTGGTAATGGAATATATCAATACTCAAACCTCTCTATGCTCTCAAATTTCAAAGTTGGGATATAATGTAAATCTAACTGAATGTGCGAGATTCTACTTCAAAGAATTCTAGATTCATATGACCAACTCATCATCAATTTAACCAATAATATCCTCTTGGATACTTTGATATTTGATGATGTCACTGCTTCGGCTCTTGAAGAAGAAAGCTAAAACATCAACAAGGAAGAAAGACTGGCAAATTTGCATCAAGCGGAACCTTATCGTTGCAAGAGGACAGTCAATGTAGCATGATTCAATTGGGAGCCACAAACAAAGAAGGTCGAAATCCAGAAGTAAGAAAAATCTCAAGTGTTACAACTATGGCAAGAGAGGACACTTTAAAAGTGAATGTCGATTCAAAAAGGGTGGAGAGAAGGCCTCTAAAACATCAACTTCTTAGGTATGTGTTGCCAATGAATAAATCTTATATAGTGTAGTAGTAACTATAGTAGCCCATTGAAATTTAACTGTTAAATTGAGTCATCATATGAGAATTTATGAAGTGCATTTCATTTGCATACATCACATATTTGTATATACACCTGAATCATGATCTAGGGACCTTGTAAAAATATTATATGCACTCACTAAGATATCCCAAGGTATGAAAGATCTTAAATGATTATAACTTGCTTGTGTGTTGATTATGTCCTGAATTTTTTGATGAATTATAATTAGTAAATTGGGAATTTATTGTTCAAATTGAGTGATTGATAAAGTGATATGTCATTTAGTTTAAGAAAACTATTAAAGGGTAAGATAAAATGATACATAAGAATTTAGGTTGAATGAGCCTATGGGATGGTGACATATGGCATCAATAATAGAGCGACAATTGACTTGAATAAATGAGTGACAAATAGAGGTATAGTTGAGTAACATATGGTCTAGAGATTAAATGACAAATGGACTAATAAGGAAGTGACAGTTGTGAGTGTAGGAGAAAAACACATAGCATGGCTCTTAGCTTGACACTTGGCATGACACACGTCCATTTTCTTCACCACATACCTCACCCACGTTTCTCACACTTGCACGATCACCTTCTTTCATATTTTGGTCTTATGTTTTCTTCTTCTTTCCTCACAGCTACAAAACTTTTACACAATCCCTAAAACCCTTAAAGTTTTGCTAAAATTTCATAACCCTTATCTTATCAATTGAAACCCTTTAATCCCATCTTGTTCTTCATGTATGATGCTTGGGAGACTTGCTTAGCTTGTTGATTGAGGAAATCTTGAGACAAACAAGTAAGTATTTGATTACCTTATTAAGTTATATGTGAGCATAACATCCATAAAGATTGGCTAGGAATGAATTGAGATTAATTGCATATAAGGTTGATGATGAGATGTGCTTAAAATATGATGAATGAATTGGTTTTATTTTGATGCATGGAAAACCTAAGTTAAAGATTATTTTTAGAATGAATTAGGTTGACATTAGAGGTATGTTAGAAAATGAATTTATGTTAAAGAAAGATGCTAATGTAATGTTCTTGGAATGGAAAAGAACTAGGGTGTAACATGTAAAATAGTAAATGAAAGCATTAGTTTGATTGATGATGCCTAAGAGATAAATTATTTATGAATTGTCAATTGAACATGGAGTTTGAGATGAAATGATGAGAAATTGAAGTATCTTTGAATTATAATAGCTGAAGAACTATCATAAAGGAGTTATAATTTGGAAGAAAATTTGAAGAAAAAGGAAGTTGGTCTTAAATCATATATCCCACGTTCGTGGGAATTATATGGTTCCTTTCCACGATCATGGAAATGCTTGGCAGAAAGGAGAGTTTGTGTTCTATGTTATGGTTGAGTCATATAAGGATAAAACAATATACATTGATACTTTAAGACTTGATTGGGGCTTAAAATGATCTTAGTTTAATGTTGAATCAATTGATTAAGTGTTTGACGAGTTTAGGTTCTTAAATGATGTATAATTCAAGAAATAAGTTGTTTGATATCATTGCATATGATTTTGGAAAGTATGAGAGGTCAACAATATAAGGATGTTCTTATGAGCACAAGCTAAGTTGAATGAGTGAGTAAGATTTGTGTATAAAGTTACATACCCTGGATAACCAATTGAGCATGCATTGAAAATAACACTTATGAATGTGTTAGATTGAGAACTTATTTGATCAAATAAGTTAGTAATGTGTAAATATGTGTGCATTGTATGATATAGAAGTACAAATTGACCAACAACATCCAAACATTACCAGATCGTCAAGGTAATAACTAATCTGGAGTAAACTATGAGTAACCTAGATGTGTGATCTCAATTAGATATGTGCTTCTATTTTAAATGTTTTTGTTTAACCCTTATATATATATATATATTGAAATGATATTGATATGATTGTGATATTGATGATTCTAGACAACTAATTGTCCGAGGAATTCATTATTCGGGACTATATTGGGAGTGTTAACTATGTGTATGTAAATGTAGGAAATAAATGCTAAATTGAAAGTTGAATGCCAGACTTAGATCCCAAGAATGTGATTTATGAATGGAATATATCGAATGTGAAATAATGAATGCATCATAAGTGAATTGTTGTATCTCATTACATCACATGCATGAACAGATAAAGGAGTTGTGACCGGAGTGACCTAAGTGAAAAAAGAGCTTAAAGCTTAGAAATATGTGCAGAGAGCCACAAGCTCAGCCATTAATGAGCCCAATATTCACAATAGGTACGGGATAGCATCTAAAATAAGCTCGGCATCTGCAATGGATACGAAACAGTTAAATAGGCGCTCGGTCACAACAAAACTAAAAAGAAAGTGGAGCCATATTGCATTTGCATACACACATATCATATATGTGTTATGTGAATTGTTGTGAGAAATTTATTGAATTGTGATGAAATAGTAATATAACATGTTTGTGTTCCCAATGTATTTGTTAAAATGTAAGATATATATATTGTGATTTGGTAGACAATTAAATGATGTGATAATTAGGATTTGATTTTAAATAATGTGATGTGTTTGAGAACAAAGATTATATGTGATTGTGATATTTTCTCCTAACTTGAGTGAACACGTCAATGATGGTTAACTCACTAAGTTTGCAAACTCATCAAAATTGCATCGTTGATTTTCGGGTACCGGGACAACCTAGTTTTTAAGACAATCTAGTAGCAACCTAGCATCGTCCATTTTGGAACCAGGAATGGCTTAAAGGTCTGGTTAGCTGATACTGAAGCGTTTAGATAGAATATTTTGGTCTAGTACCTAGTTTTATGTTATACACATTATATAGAGTTACAAACTTTGACATGTCATGTATTGTATAAATAGGAGTTATGAGTGTAATAACATAATGGATATTTATGTTTATGAATCAAATGCAAGAAATGTAATGACAATGTATGCTTATGTTCATGAATGAAATAAGAGTACTTGGTTTTTATGAAATGTTTATATTCTATATGATGCCATGATAAGTGATGTGACTCCTTGTATTGAATGTTCTCTGGAATGTTGGATCGAAATTCTATGGAAGTGGGATGTTATAGTAACAGTGTTTAAGGACAAATTAAAGCTCACTGATGTCTGGATAATGGATTCAGGAACAACATGGCATATGACTCCTTGTAGAGATTGGTTTCACATTTTTAAACTTATCTCTGCAGGATTTGTGTACATGGGAAATGATCATGCCTTAGAGATTACTGGGATTGGCACCATCAAGTTGAAGATGTATAATGATATAATTCACATTATACAAAATGTGTGACACATGAAGGGTTTGAAGAAGAATCTGTTGTCTCTAGGGCAATTGGATGAAATTTGATGCAAGACTTGGATTCAAAATAAAGTTGTAAAGGTGATAAAAGGAGCATTTGTAGTAATGAAGGCGGAAAGGATAACTGCAAACTTATACAAGCTAGTGGGAGAGACGTATTTGGAAGCAAATGCATTGGTTAGTTTTGTAGAGAATGCAACAAAGTTGGGGCACTGTAAACTTGGCCATATGTCAAAACAAGAATTAAAGATTCTTATTAAGTAGAAACTACTCTTTGGTCTCACGAAGGTATCATTAACCTTCTGTGAGCACTATGTTACAAGTAAGTAACATAAATTGAAATTTATTTCATCTAATTCTAGAAGTGAAGATATTCCAAAGTTGATTGATTCTGATGTATAGTAAGCACTGGTTATGTCTCTGTATGGAGAAAGGTACTTTATGACCTTTATTGATGATTACTCTAGAAGATGTTAGCTGTACCCTATCAAGAGAAAGATAGATGTATTTTTGACCTTCATAAAATTTGAAACATATATTAAGGTAGAGACAGGGAAGAAAATCAAGTGCCTCAAGGCTGATAATGGTGGAGAATATACTGGTGATGAGTCCATTGAATTTTGTAATAAAGAGGCATCAAATGTTAATACATGGTGCCTTATACTCATCAACAGAATTGAATAGTAGAGTGAATGAATAGAACTCTACTTGAAAAAACTAGGGACATGTTGAGAACTACAAGTATGATAAAGTCTCTCTAGGCAGAAGCAGTGAAGCCCAACTGTTATGTGATTAATCGATCATCAACAAGATCGATTGATCTAAAGAAACTGATGGAGATGTGGACCAGTAAACCAACAAACTATTCTCATTTACACACATTTGGAATTCTTGTGTTTGTGATGCATAATACCTAAGAGATCACAAAAGTTGATCCAAAATCTAAAAAATATAGATTTATGGGGGTATGCTAATGGAGTTAAGGGGTATTGACTGTGGGATCCCACTGCCCACAAGCTTGTCATTAGCAAAGTTGTCATATTTGCAAAAGATAAATTGAAAAAGAAAGATCAAAGTAGCATATCTGAAGAAAATTTATGAGGTTGTAACGATTTAGGAAAAAAGGAAGATTGAACAAAAGGATTCTATTAAAGTTATATCATATCACGAGGAGCAAAAATCAGTTGAATATGAAAATATAGAAGTTTGACGGTCAACTCGTGAAAGAAAAACCCCAACCTGAAAATATGATTATATTATGAAGGGCAATGTTGCATACTGTCTCTTAACAGAAGATAGATAACCATAAATATTATAAAAAGCAACTGATAGCTTGAATGCATCACTTTGTATGGAAGCAATGTAGGAAGAAATATACGCTCTTTATAAGAATAAGATATGGAAGCTTATGCCAATACCATAAAGTAGAAAGAACATTGGTAACAAGTGAGTGTACAAGATCAAACGTAACAGCGATGATAAGATGCAGTGGTATCGCGCAAGGTTGGTGGTAAAAGGATCTGTTTAGAAAGAAAGGTATTAACTTTACTGAAATTTTTTAAATCGTGGTTCATCTTGATACAATTCAAATTATGTTTAGCTATGTGTGCTACATTTGATATATATTTAGGGTAATTAGATGTAAAGACTAAGTTTCTTCATAGAAATTTTGAAGAAGAAATTTATATGCGTCAATCAAAAGGTTTTGAAGATTAAGGGAAAAGAACTTGATTTGTAGGTTGAATAAATCTTTGCGCAGTTTAAAACAGATGCCAAGATGTTGGTACAAAATATTGCGCAGTTTAAAACAGAGCCATAAATCCAACTGATTTAGTGCAGACCCTTCTGCATATTTCAAAAGGTTTGATAATAGTGATTTTATTGTATTATTGTTATATGTTAACGACATGTTGGTTATAAGCCCCAACAAAGATCGTATTCCATATTTGAAGGCTTAGTTAACAGGGGAGTTTGAAATGAAAGATTTTGGACCAGTAAACAAGATTTTAGGGATACAAATTTATTGATAAAGAAATAACAGGAAGGTTTGGCTTTCTCAAAAGCATTACTTGAAGGAAATCTTATGACACTTTAATGTGTAAGATTGTAAATCAATCTCTACCCTTCATTTAGTTAATTTCAAGTTATCCTTAAGTAAAAGCCCTAACAGTGAAGAAGAGAGAAAGGAGATGTCTCGAGTATCGTATGCAATAGTTGTGAGAAGTTTAATGTTCGTTATGCTTTGCATAAGACCAGACATTGTACATGTAATAGGAGTGGTTTATCGTTACATGACGAATCCTAATTGAGAACACCGGTGGGCTGTAAAGAGGATCCTAAAATATATTAAAGGGACCTCAAATGTTGTTCAATGTTATAAAGGATCTAAATTGATTGTCAAAGGATATGTTGATCATGATTTTGTAGGCAATCTTCATAAAGGAAAATCCATTATGAGTTATGTGTTTACAATTGCAAGAGAAGTTGTGAGTTGGGTGTCTAAACTATAGATAGTTGTAGCACTATCTACAACAGAAGCTGAGTATATGACAACTACACAAGCTTGCAAGGAATAAATCTAGATAAAAGGATTTTTTGCAAGAGCTTGGACATAAACAAGAGAAAATTCATTTATATTGTAATAATCAGAGATCCTTGTATATTGTAAAGAATTCAACTTTTCATTCTAGAACTAAACACGTAGAAGTTCAATATCAATTTTTCTGTGAAGTGGTGGAGGTGTGAACATGCAGAAAATTCACATAAAAGAGAATGTAACAAATGCATTTACAAAGTCAATCAACATTGATAAATTAATATGATGTAGATCCTTGTAGGCCTAGTAAAGAGGTAGATAGCAAAAAAAATGACAAGATAAAAAGAATGGTGTGGAGATTGATTAGTTTTCAATCAAATCTCTAAATGGGAGATTGTTGACTTTTATCCCACATCAAAAGTAGGAAAAATTATAAGCCTCAATTGAGGCTATACAATGAGATTTTTCTTTAAGGTTCTTTATACCCCAAATCTCTTTCTCATATTCTTATGTATTAATTCTTGGTGTGGATTGTGAGATTTTATTCTTGTGATCTTTGTTTTTTACTGTGGAAAGTTTTTTTTATATTCTTGCGTGTGATTTTTATCTCTATTTATTAAGGAAGTTTTCACATTAAATTTTGTATTTCCCTTTTTATTTCAAAATTTTTTATTGGTGTTTGCTTTATTCGGGTGAAGTCCATGTACTAGCAATACATTGTTGAAAATAAAAGACCTCTTAATCTTATAAATATGGGAAAATATCCAAATTGGAAAAGGATAAAACAAAATTAGAAAAAGATTTAACGCTATGTTTGATTGGACATAAGATTTTTAATAAAATGTAATAAAATTGAATGATTTATAATATAATATAATGTAATGTAAATAAATGTAATATTAGAAAATTGTTGTTTTGGAAGATGAAATAATTTATAATGTAATATAGTGAAATGTTATTTGAAAGAATGGTTCATAATATAATATAGTGAAATGTTATTTATCATTCCATCCTAGATCTTCTAAATTAAAAATAACTTATTTTACTATTTAAGATAGAATAAGACGTAACTTAACATGCTTTTAATTTATTTTTCATTATTATAAATTTTAGTCACAAACGATATAATAATATTATATTTTACGACCAAACATCAACTTAATAGTAAAAACACACAACGAATTTGCAGTTGCGTTGTTGATTCGATTCGGAAACAAGGAAACTATAGATTTACCCAGTTTTCACTACTTCTCCCCGCAACAAAAGAGCCGACGAACACAGACATTTGCATCTAATAACATATATACAGGTATAACTCCGCATATAATTAGTCATCTCCCCTTTGTCTTCTTCACTGCAAGCTTCGAGCAGAGAGAGGGAGAGAGAGCCTGACAGATTTGCGATGCCCAAAGTCAGTTTTACGCCTTCTTTTTCTGCCAGGTTGCTTCTTCGACAAATGGGCACCTGTGATTTTGACATTAAAGGTTTTGTCTTCTTGTTTTTCAATAACTCAGTTCCCACTTTTGATTCGGAAGCTTACTCTACGGCTACTTCTACCCTTAGACATGAAGATAAGCCTCAATTTGCTGATGCTTTGTCTACTGCTGTTGATCTTGATGATTCTTTAGCTTCTTTCAATAAATTGGTTCATATGCGTCCTCACCCGTCTATGCCCGAATTCGGACGTCTACTTGGTTCGATTGCTCGCGGGAAGCATTATACGACTGTGATTGATTTATGTAAACAAATGGAGTTGTCGGGTATTGCTCACAATGTTTATACTTTTACCATTCTAATTAACTGCTTTTGCAATTTAAGCCATTTGGGGTGTGCCTTCTCTGTTTTGGCCAAGATGTTGAAACTTGGCCTCCACCCTAATGCCATTACGTTTACTACCCTAATCAACGGGCTTTGTCATGATGGTAAAGTCCATGACGCGCTAAAATTGTTTGAGGTTGTTGAATCTACTGTAGTTATGTATGGAGCTGTGATAAATGGTTTGTGCAAGAGTGGCAACAATGAATTGGGTCTTCAAATGCTTAAGAAGATGGAAAGGAGTGGACTGGAGCCGAATATTGTTGTTTATAATACAATTATCGATGGCCTATGTAAAGATGGCCGGGTAACTGAGGCCGAGAAAGTGATTGACTCGATGAATTCAAGAGGAGTCAAACATGATCTTCTCACCTATAACATACTGATGAACGGATTTTGTTTACATAACCAGATGGACAAGGCCACCAAACTGTTTGATGTAATGGTTGGGAGTGCGCATGTTCCTGATACTTTTAGTTATACCATCTTAATCAATGGATACTTGAACATAGAAAGGATAGATGAGGCATCTAGACTTCTAAGTGAAATGTGTAATAAAGGATGGTTACCTAACACTGTTACATACAATGCGTTCATAGGAGGACTATGCAAAGCAGGGAGAATCCACGGTGCACAAGAAGTCTTTGACAACATGTGTTGCAATGGCCCACCCCCAAATTTGAATACTTACATAACTTTTCTGGATGGCTTATGTAAACGGGGTCATTTAGATTTGGCATTGACAGTATTCAAATTGATGCGAGAGAAGAAGACGAATCCTACAGTGGTGATTTATAATATCCTCATTCATGGAATGTTTAACTTTGGGATGTTTGAAGTTGCAAGAGGATTATTCTTGAGTCTCTTTCATAAAGGATTGAAACGTAACACCCATACGTATAATAAAATGATCAGTGGACTTTGTAAAGAAGGGTTATTTGATGCAGCATATCGGTTGTTTAGACAAATGGAAAGTGATGGTTGCCCACCTGATAGTTGGACTTACAGGGCAATGCTTTCAGGTCTGCATCAAAGTAATGACACTTCTAGGGCAGATCAAGTTCTTAGTGAGATGGCCGATAAAGGGATTTCTGCAGCTTCAGGAGGTATTCTTGTGGACCACTTTCTTTACTTGAAATCCTTATTATGTTACAAACGTCATCTCCTTATTTATTAATTAAACCTTTAGTTATCATTTCTTACCATCGAAGTTCATAAGGAATAGTAGATCTTTATGCAAACAATATCAAATGATTAGACTAATCATTGCATCTCAAATTCAAGCGGTGAGTGCAAACCATTATCTGGATATTGCAAGACAGAGAGGGTGACATCAAAAGTTCCTTTTTCTCCAATGGAGCTAAAACCTTCTTTACATTGTATAATGGCTGTTAGAATGTTCTCTAATATCTCTTCCCCAATTTATACTCTTTCACTCATGAAGCTCTTGAAATGCTAACTAGTTGGATCAATTGCATAATCATTTTCTTCTATTTCTCTCGCTATGACAATTTTCTGTCCATGTATCTAGAGGAATATAAAGGTTTGAATCTTCTCCAAAATGCTTAAAAGATAATGAGATCTTCATTCCTTAATAGCAAAAATCTTATCACTGGTGTCACAACAATATTTATCTTTGTCATTGTTTGTCTTCATATGCACTCAAATATCATTATAAACTGTAATTTCTGTTTAGATTTGTGTTTATCATTTTTACTTCCAGTTGGTAAGGTACTTGAAGAAAGCACAATTGTTTGTTGAAATGGGAATAAATCCTTCACGTATAGTGTTCCTTGAAGGTCCTCCTGGATGTGGAAGGTTGGTTATTCAGTCAGGGCATTCAATTGAGGTACTTTCACTGCTAAAGTTAAGGTCTTGTAGTAACTAGATCCTTGTCGCCAGGATGATAGCTGGTGAAACTGGAGTTCATTTTACCCAGGTTCTGAATTTGTTGAAGTTTTGATCTGCATTGGTCCTGCTCGTATTAGGAATCTTTTCAAGAGATCCAAGGGTGAGAATGTAAGTTACTAATGAGAAAAAACTTCACTTTTATATGTGTAGAGGAACTTGTTTTCCTTTGTAATGCCTTTACTTTGATGACATTTACACTATATGGTCACAAAGATATCTGGAACTTGTTTTCCTTTGTAATGCCTTTACTTTGATGACATTTACACTATATGGTCACAAATATATCCGAATCATTCTCAGATATTTAAAATGTGACACTAATAAACTGGTCCTGAATGTATAACATCTGCCAATGACCATGTTGTATATCCTTGATTTATAGTAAGCTTGAGATCTTTTGGTTCCTGTGCAGGTGAATATGCCATGCATTATAGTCATTGATGATTGGTGAACCGGGATCCACGTATTAGTACTCTTTCTTTTCCTTGTGTATATTGGTTTTATCTGGCATGAGACTACAACTTGTGGAACAACTTCCTCAGGTTGCTTGAATTGTGATGGCTGAAGGGCCTTACCCTTTAGCAATTGGGCCTTTATCGTTGGGCCAGGTCCGACGGATGAACTGTACAGATAAAGTAAGTGTACTGGAGTTTCAAATCATGAAACTGATTGGAAAGTGCATTACATTTCAAGACTGTTGGAATTGATACTTTGTCAAGAAACATCATGCTAAGCATCTAGCAAGCTTAATTCATTGATGTTTTGCCAGGATGAAGCAAATGTTGCTGCTATTCTTATGCATATAAGTCTGTCAAGGATTGTTTTGTGCTCCTGTCATGGCATCTTTGATTTTCTGGAGTTTTGAACTTGTTGATTAAGTCAAGTGTGAAAACTTGCTGTTTTGAAGCTGGAAATGAAGAAGTTGGTTTGAAATTGCTACAGTTGAGGGATGCCTTGAGCAGAAGCTATTCCACCAATAAAATAGTAGTTGAACTTGTTGCACCAACAATGATTTGGAGAATTTTGTGGAATTCAAGGGGTTCTAATTTTCAACAGGTTGAATTATCTTATTTATTATTCATGTCTGAAACCAGAAGAACGTAACTGGAATCCACTCAAGCACAAATTTGAAACTAAACAAGAGCAATGAGACAATTGTTGTTTCGGTGCTTCAAGTGGTCAGCGTAGCATTTTGATTTATCCAATCCATTTTTAGTGTCTTGCTAGCTGTTTTGATTCAAATGTGACTTGTTTCGGTTTTGGTTAAAGTTAGTTCTTATAATGGTTGGTTGGAAGCTATGTACTTATTAGTGGGAGTAAATAGTACTTAGCTACCTAGTCTTGCGGTAACTGTATGATAATCTCTGTGATTGGCTTTGCCGCATGTTTGTTTTTTATAAAGTATTTGTTGCATGATATTGATAGAATGAATTTTGTGTTTTCATTTTTTTAATCTATTTGAAAATTAGTGAACTAATTATTTATTTTAATGAATGAATATGACAAATTTGTATAAAATAAATATAAAACAAATGTAAGAATAATAAAAAAGTATGGAAAAAGAAATAATTCTAATTTATAATTGTTCAGTCAAACATTCTTTAGTTTATGTTTAATTTTTAATTTTTACTTTAGAATTTACTATTATTATCTTCTTCAATAAGCGAAGAAAAGCCTTTTATACACGTTTCTTCATAATGGTAAAGAGTAGCTTTTAATCTTCCTTTTCTCCTAAGGTGAAGGGGACTAATTTTACAATATTCTTAGATACAAGTGAAGATAAATCTTAAATAATTCAACTGCTCTCCCACTCGATACTCAGCTATTTAAATATAAGTTAAAAACATCTTCTTTTTGTTTAGTGTCACGTAATACATTTAGATCATATTATGTTTATACACAAAAATATCGTAAAAGTTTCCCAGGGTTCCTTCTCATTCCAAAATTCATTCAATGACAGGTCGACTAAGTATTAACTGGTACTTCGGCGGAAATTCTTAGTACGTAAAATCTCTCTTTTAAGGATATTGGTCTAATTTATGTGTATAATGCACAAATCACTTTAAAACCATAACATAGGTTGACCAAATCTCTTAAAATAAGTTTTTCAAAAATAAGTTAGTTTAAAAGATTAAAAAGAAATATTCCTTTGTCAAGAGCTTGATCTTAAACAATTTTATAACTTTGTCAAAAAGTTCTCAAAGTGAGTTTGGAATTTAAGGCTTGGTTAAAGGAGTAGCTCCTTGTACATAACCTTGCTTTTTGAACTATATGTTTGAAGTACTGAAATAGGGCTCCTAACTAACGAACTGACCTTCGAATGATTGTACCCTGTTTAGCCCAACTCCTCTCAACTTTTAACCTTTTTTCTTTTTTGGTAAATTAGAGATTAAAATTAATCAAAAAGGGTTTATGTACAAAATCATGGTTGCCTTGAAGGCCTTCCCCTCCCATAACCTGAAAGGTAACTGATCTATGAACAAGGAAACTCGACAAAAATAGTTCCCTATGAAGCTTTTAACCATTTTGAGGTAGGTTGTTATAGCCAAAAAGGCTCTTAAGAGGAACTGATCAAACTATATTGAAGTAGAGTCAAAAAGTTTCTACAATAAGTCATGCTTGTAAGCCTACTTGATATGTATCTTGTAGTTCCCTTTTTGGGGTCTTATTCAATATAATTTTTCCTTTTCAGAAAAATAATAAAACCAGTAAATGAAATAGAGTTAGGGATAAAATCAAAGGAAGAGTATAGACTCAGAGGAAGAGAAGAAGTCAAGTTGCCTATGGTAAATGCATCTTTATATCACATCTTCAACTTTTATCAGGGAACATGATTTAATGGACCCTCCTCAGCCAATGGCATTAGGGATGCTATCAACATAAAATTACTGCAAGTTCTTGGTATGATATTGCTTACACCTAAAAAATAAAAATTTATTTTAAAAAATATATGTATAAGTGCAAGGAAAGTTGATAAGCTTCCAAATTGTCATTTTTCCTATATTAATATTTAGTCATTTACTCTTTACATAAATATACTTATTATTCTTGTATTTTTTATTTAGCATGCAAATGGAGGTGTTAAGGACAAAATGAAGAGATTTGGCAATTACGAACATTTTTGACAATGCTATTTAAATTGGGTGTAACTTGCTCATCCAAACCCTAATTAAGATGATTCAAGATGTTATGAAAATATTAAGAAGAGCTCCAAAACTCTTATATTTTGAGTTTTGACGAATTTTGATTAAACATAACCTAGCACATAAATAAGTGCTAGGGCACGTTCGTCTCTAGACAAAAACATATGACAAGGAGGAAGACGATATGCCACAAGTTCATATGTTAGGGCATGTTTAACATTAGAATATTAGTATAGAAGACACAACCTCCTATGGTTGGGTTAAAGTTAACGTGGCATTACAAAGAGATACAATGTGACATATAACCTAGGACACGAGCAGGTTAAAGCCTATGTCCTCCTTGCAAAAGAGATATTGGAAAAGCAACGTAATACATGAACTAGGACTTGATCGTGTTCCTAAATATGTTCACTATGAAAACTGAATGTTCCCCTCTTTATAGGTTTTTAAAATTGTAAGTTAATTTTTGAGTTAGTTCCTTTATTAGGTTTTGCTAAGTTTGGGTGGAGATGGCCATCTCTCTTCCCCTCCCTCTTTTTCTCTCTTTTTTCATCTATGGCCATATGTGACTAACCTTCTTCTCTTGGTTGAAGGAAATTGAACCTTTAGGATGTATTAAGTGGTGAGACATGATTTGTTCTTATGGTTAAATTTACATGTGAATATAAGATATTCTTCTATGTTTATCTTCTATGATTATATCACTTAATTACTAGGAGGTTTATTGGTTTATTATTTGGTACAATCTTCAAATAATTGTTTAATTCCTCTTATATGTAAATTAATAATGGTTTAATGGATTGTTCTATTACAATTCTTATATTGCATTACAAGTAATAACTTATGCTTACGTTGTTTTGTTCGATTGATCTATTTAATTCTAAAAGCAATTACTAAGCTAAATCTTTATGTGTGTGACTTAGTTGTTAAGGTCAATTGAATTGAAGTTCTTTCTGATAACTATGACTAAACAGAGATAAGAAATAGCTTCAACAGTTAACATTATAGTATAAATTGATTATGAATTATATCGATGATCAGTATACAAATTTGAAGTGGATGTGAGCTTCGAGCAAAGTTTGTCTTCTAGTTCCTTCTTATATATTTGTTGTACCAAAAATAGTTGTAAAAACCTAGGCTATCTCACTCGCAAGTATATGAGGTAATTATAGTTGAATACCTAGGGTTGTCTCTCAAGGAGGTAAAATTGGTTCACTAAATTAACTTTGAATAAAAATAAAAAGCAAATGTAGTCCTAAACATTCTAACCCAATTTGTTGATAAAAGGATTTAAAGAAAATAAAAAATAAACGAACAAGTAAAATAATTCAATTGTAAGCAAAGAATGATTTTATCAATTGATGTGGTGAACTCTTAAGAAATTAACTTCACTAATTTAATCTCCTATATATGACTAAGGCAAATTGATTAGATTATTGTCTTGCTAAAATTAATAATTAGGTTTTAAAATCAATTCAAATAATAAACTAAATCTAACTTTCATATTCGACAAGTCTATTATCTAAATCAATTATGTAAACCCAACTAATAATTACTCACTTAAGTTAATATATTTCTAATTCATAACTTAAGCGTCTATATTTTCTTGTTTTAATATTAAACTTCTTCTCTCGATTCTTTGTTTAATAACAAAATAATGTAAAATTTGTCCAAACTATTACATCCAATAAGCTCAAAAACCATAGGAAATAAGTAGACAATAAAACAGTAACTCAATCATGAATGATCAACTAAATCAATTCCATTAATTCTCAAGAAGAAGCAATAAGCCCATCATGGTATAAAACTAGTCATCATGTACATAAACTTCGAAACCGTGCTTAACAGTAAATGGAGAAATATAAAAGTGATAAACAGAGTAAATAAACAAAAGATGGAATAAGTTCAATAGCAACAGAAGATGAAATAAGAATGAAGAACTCTGGATGAGGAAGAGTTGGACATCTGTTCTCACTTTCTACCTCTACTATATTCTTGCCCAGAACAATGGTTACTCACTGACTGCTCCATTGTCTTCTAATCTTACACATATACTAGGCTTCAGCTTTAGCTCTGGCTTTCTGCCTCTATTCCATTCTTACCACCTCTTTGCTATTTTTCTCTGTTTCTCACTCTAACTACTCTCTGTGGTCTTTTTTCTTCTTTGTTCTCCCTCTCTCTTTTCTATTCTTGTCCTGCTGAATCCTCTTTTCTTTCTATAAACTTCCTATTTATAGAGAGAGTCTAGGTTTTTAATCCTTGACCCCTTGCATGCGTGACACTTGTGATATGAGACTATGCACGGTGGTGACAAATTTGTCATGGTGGTGAGTGACATTGCCACGCCCATGAAACTACTTGTTATGAGCGTCACCCCTTCTCATGCCCATGACAATGTGTGTTATAGGCGTGACCAAGGGTCACACAATCTTTTGCCCATTTCCTTTGTTTTTCCTGATACCTTCACAAAATTAACCATATATCACATTTCATTCAAATTTGGATTAAAACAAAGGAATTTATAACCAAAATCAAAATATAAAAGCTAGCAAAATCAATAAAAATTAGATGTAACATGCACATTTTGGATTCAACATTCTGTTTTTCACTTTGATATTATCGATTAGATGCCTGTTTCCATTTTTGACAAAAAGTAAGAAGATTTCAAAAATTGGTTGGTGTGACTTTTGTTATTTACTTATCTTCTGTGAATATTTTCTTTCTTCCTTCTTAATATTGTTATTTGTTTTCTAGTGTTGTTTATTTCCTCATGTAGTATCTATAAAATATCAAACCAAAATAGTTTGGTTATTTTCTACCTCTAACTAATTAGTATCTTCAAAAAATTTTCCTTTGTTAGAGGTATGTATGACTAACTAATTATTTTTAACAATTCAGTTTCATGCTTTAACTTTTTATAGTTATCTAGTTGTCATTATTGGTTTGATTTTGGATTGTTTAATTTAGATTGTCATGTAATTAGGGGTTTTGGCGGTTTATACACCAGTTTATTGCAACCCCCTTTTTGTGATTCAGTATTACTGATTCTTTTGCTTCTCTTCCTTAATTATTATAGAGTTGTTTAGGGGCTTACTAGGCGTGTCTTCTTTAGCTTGTTTTGAGTTTTAGGCAAAGAGTGGTGGCTTTGATCTCTAATAAGAGTTTATAGGTTAGTCCTTCAATGAGTTTCGAGTGTAGAAGAAGAAAAGATGTTGACAAATTACGAATAAGTTTTTGGAACATTGTGAACCTTATGGGGAAGTCTTTAGAATTAGTGGAGACTTTAGACAAGTATAAGATTCATATAGCAAGCACTTAGGGGACAAGGTGGATGGGGGCTAAAGTAAAAGGGATTAATAGGTTTAAACTTTTGCTATTCAGGGGGATTAAGATGACATAATTGGGTAGGTATCTTGGTTGCTAAGAAACTCATACAATATGTTGTGGGGTTAGAAAGGACTAGTGATAGGATTATATATTTAAAGATTGTGGTGAAGGGTGCCATTACAAACTTTATGTGTGCTTATGCACCTTAAGTAGGACTAGACGAACAACTTAAGTGTTGTTTGGAAGAGTTACATCAGGTGAGTCAATAAATATCTCCTAACGAGGGAGTCATTCTAGGAGGAGATTTTAATAGTCATATAAGAGCAACCTTAAATGGTTACTCAATAACTCATACAGGTTTTGAGTTTGGTGAAAGGAATATAGGCGAGACCACTTTGTTGTATTTTATGTTAGTGTTTGAGTTAGTGATGGCCAACTCTTCTTTTAAGAAAAACGAGGAGCACCTGGTGATTTTTAAGAACAGAGCCACGAAGACTCAAATTAACTACTTCCTTATAAGGCAAAGTGATAAATCTAGATGTAAGAATTGCAAGGTGATATCTAGTGCTTTTGTGTCAACTCAAAATAGATTGCTAGTTTTGGGTCTTTTAGTAAGGGTTTAGAGGAACAAGAGAAGTCATAAGAGGTCTATCAAAACTAGAAGGTGGAATTTGAAAGGGGATATCGTGAAACAATTTAGGGATAGTAATTTATTTAAAAGAATGAAATTTTTTAAGAGATGCTAACCAGATGTGGGAAAGAGTTGCAACTTTTATAAGGAATACAACTTTAGAGACCTTGGGTGCTTCCAAAAGGATGAGGGGTAGTAAGAGGGACTTTTTGTGGTGAAATGAAGATGTTCAAGAAAGACTTAAGTTCAAGAAGATTGCCTACAAAGCTTTAGTGGATACCATCAGAGAGGTGGAGAGAGTTAGTAATAGAGAAATTTATAAACTAGCAAAAAAAGAGGCCCCAAATTATGTCATAGTTGTAATGTTACATGTTGATGAAAGTAAATGTGATAGGTGTTGAAATTGTGATATGATTGTGAATTGTATATGTCTTGAAATTAATTGTTACCATTAGAGAATTGATGAATGAAATGTACAATTGGACTAGGAAAATTGTCAAGTGGCAAGACAAGTTGGTACATGAAAATTTGAATGACTAAAGCCTATTCATTTAGTGACATTTGGCATAAGTAAATAAGAGACAAATGGCAGTATAATTGAATGGCATTTGAAAACATTGATTAAGTGACAAATCGCTTAATAGAAGTGTGACATTTGGTAGCTTAAATGGAGGATATGTGACTCATTTTTATGTATGACATGTGGGTTATTCCATTGAAGCACATATGGTTTGTGTCTTTATGTGATAAGTGTCCCTAGAGTAAGGACATTCATCTTACACATGGCATAGCCTTATGCATTAGCTGATTTCTACTGTAACTCACACTTCACTTTGCTCCTTGCCATCGAAACCTCTCACTTCCTCTCAACTACTGGAGTTTTTGCTTGATTTTGGGTCATCAATGTTTAATAATCCTTACATGATACTACATCAAGAAAGCTACTTTATACTATGTTCTATGTTGTTATCTTCTTAGTGTTAAGATCAACCTACATCTACCTTGATTTTGAAAGTGTGTTGGTTGAATGAAGGGCTAGATTACTTGGTTCTTTGAAGAGGGTACTTGAAGTTAATTATGTAAGGGAATTCCAAACTTGATAGCATGTATTAATACAAGTTTTATGATGATTGAATTGGCATGAAATATGTGTTATGATGTTGATAATTGAGTTCTGGAAAATGATCCTTGTTTAGCAAATTCTGTTTTGGTTTTGATGTATGTAAGATAATGATTTGTGAGTTGTCTAATGAGTGATTTTTAAATTGGTTTGGACATGAATTTGATGAGGTATTAAAGCATGAATAAGGTAGAAATGAAATGAAATTGATGGACTTTAGTGAAGGTGTATTGGATGGAGTATGAAGGAGAAAATTTTAGGAGCAAAATAAGGTTCACTCATCCCACGATCATGGGATTTATAAGGCTTATTCCCATGGTCATGGAAAGTACATGGGAAGGAGAAAATTTTGGTTTTAGACAATTGTTGGACTATATAAGGTTAAGGTACTTAATAATGGTTTGATTGGGCTTAATTGAGGTTGAAAATTAACCAAGATGATGTTAGATTAATTGAGTAATAGTTAATTCCGTTTTGGATTGTTAATTGCGGTAATGACTTAAGGAATGTGTGGGTAACAAATAATGTGTCTAATGTTGAAATGTATGGTTTGTTCAAGGATGAATGTGTCCTT
>JANVCL010000214.1:25138556-25158920 GCA_026546855.1 Erythroxylum incrassatum | reverse complement strand
GTTTTCGAACATTTTTGGGTTTGCACGTCGCGACCTACAGTTGCAGACGTCGCGACGTGCACCAGTTTTCACATCGCGACATGCTACAACTCCTCGTAACTTTTGCTGTAGATGTCCAATTGAGACGATTCTTTTTTCCCTGTAAACTAGAGACATAGGGCTACAAGTTTGATGAAGAAATGGAGTCCGAATTCGGTCTATAAGAATCTCAAAATTTGGATGGAAGTTGAGCATAGAATTTTTGTTTCAGCATAAGCTTTAGTTCAAATTGTTAAAGTATAACCTCCCATTTTCTACATCGAATTGAATGGAATTTTTGGTTCTTGTTTAAGGAAATCAAGTGAGGCAAGAGGAGCAAGAGGAACAAGAGGAAAGACATCCCTAAGCAAGTCTTAAACAAGGAACTCAAGGTGGGTACACTTTTATAATAGAGTGAATAAGCTACTCATTGTTTTCTTCAATTCAACAAAGGTTTAATGATTGAAATTGCATCATCAATGTTGCCTTATTTGCTTTTTGAATAAATTGTGACATTATTATATGTTTGTTACACGATTTGTTTGATGATTGATGAAAAGACTTTAAAAAGGGATTTCTCCTTGAAAGGATATATGTTTATGAAATCATGCTTTCAGAAATGAGTTTTGCAAGGATATCAAGCTTATAAAAAAAACAAGTTTTCAAGAAAATGTGCCATGTCGGGCAACAAGATTTCAAGATTTTGAGCTATATGTGTTATGTGGGTTTGAGGTAGTCCCTAAGAACCGTCACGTGCACGTTGACCCAAGTATGGGCTTCTCCCACCTGCCCGCTAGTGGCATGGAGCTCTCTCAAGAATTTTCGGCTACACAGGACCATTATATGGGAATGTGTAGTGCGTCATGAATTTGGACTTACCCAAACCAATTTTATGTGTTTATATGCTTATGATCTGTTGACAAGTTTAATGCATACACAATAATTTTTAATTGCTCATGACTTGTTAAAAAAAATCAAGCATTTTGAGATAATGATAATTACATGTGAAATTACGACGGTTTTGAAAATGTATGATGGCAATGAGCTTTTAAAGATGTTTTGTTTGTTCCTTTATTATATATCTGTCACCCAAGAGCTTTATAGCTCACCCCCCTTTATCCTTCCCCCTAAGCAGGTGATGAGCAGGAGATTGACTAGGTCAAGAGTTATGGCATCACTCCAAATTGGCCTATTTTGTATTTTCAAGTTACATTTTTGGAATTCAAGGCTTTAGTCACATTTCAAGTTTTATTTGTTCAAGTGTACTTTGTATTTTTGGATCTTGAACACAACTGATGTATTATGGCTTGAAATGTCATTAAAGCTTTGTAAAACTCTCACTTTTATTATTAATGAAATACGTATTTGGATTTTGGGATTTCATGTGGTTATGCACAAGTTCATTTCGTTCTTAATAGAGTTAACGTTAGGGTTGAGTAGTTGAAAAAGTTTAAATTTGCATATTATAGGGACGGAAGTGTTCGTCACAGTGAAGCCCATTTGCTCGCCGCGACGACGAATCGTTTGCAAGTACGCCGCGGTGAAAGATAAATCGCTCACCGCGATGTGAACCCTGCACGTGCTCGCTGCGGTGAGATCACATACGTCGCAGCGACGACCACCTTTGCTTCCGAAGGACTTTTTCTTTTAAATTTTCAATTTCTAAGTCTTTCAACCACACTCAAGTTTTATGTTTCCGTGTCCGATGTTGGGCTCTGGAAACGGGATCCAACAAGCTAGCTCTTCCGAGCAGTATACTAATGCTTCATCCTATAACTACTTGAGACCGACCCATCAATCAGTGCCTTGGCATTCATTAGTTTGGCATAAGGGGACTAGTCCTCGATGTTCTATTATATTATGGTTGACTTTCTTGAACAAATTATCAACTAGGGATAAGCTCCAGTTTCTCCACAACCCCAATCGTTGTTCCTTGTGTTTAATGGCTTCTGAGACTATTGACCATATTTTCTTTCATTGTACTTTCTCCCGTTCGGTTTGGACCAATACTCTACACCACTTCCACCTTCCCAGCTTAAACTTTTCTGACCTCCAGTTCATTGTACAATGGTTTAATCAGCCTCCCCCAGTGTCCAATCAGGACTGGAATACTTTTTGCATTATCCTCTCTATTGTTGTGTATAACCTGTGGTATGAATGAAACCTTCGCACCTTTCGCGATGAAGCCTCGGATATAGGGAGGGTCACTTCATAGGTGATCTTACAAGCTATGGAGCAGCTCAACCTAAACACTGAGGAAAGGTAACTTTGTTTGTATTGTGTTTTGGTATTCCTATGGTTATTGCTGCAGGTTCAGGGCCATCTTTATGGAGCAAGTTACCAGGTGGTGGTGCCTCTTCCTCGGGGGTCATGCAAGTTGGTTGTGCCCCTTTGTAGTGGTGTGCGGGCTGTGTATGTAGACTAGTTTTACTGATTGGTGTGGTATGTTGTTGAACATTACATGGCTTTTCTTGGGTGCTGGGGATTTTCTGTAGTAGGGTATTGGGCTTTGTTTTCTTTAATTGCTTGAGAGGCAAGTTTTGAGGGTGCGGTATATCTTTTTCTGCTTTGTGGTGTTCCTATGGTTTTATCCTTTGTAGTAATGTTGTTGGCAAGAGATCCTAGGTAATCTCTAGCTGTGTATATAACCTATTCATTTTCGTATAAATTTTTCTAATTTACAAAAAAATAAAAAAAAGAAAGCAACATAGACAACTGTTTGAAACTGGAAAATCATGGAGAGTCAAAAGGCCGTTAGAGATTATGCACACAGATATAGCTGGCCCATTTGTTGTGCAATCAGCTGGTGGAAACAGGTACTATTTAATTTATTGATGATTTTAGTAGAAAATGTTGGGTGTATATTTTAAAAGAAAAGGCTGAAGCCCTTGATAAGTTTAAAGAGTTCAAATTAATGACCGAAAAGCAAAGTGGACAGTATCTAAAGATACCAAGATCTGATAGAAGAGGTGAGTACACCTCAAAATTGTTTAAAAATTTCTGTAGAGAACATGGAATTATTCATCAGCTAACAACAAGATATATACCTCAACAAAATTCGTGGCAGAAAGGAAGAACCGCACAATTCTTGATATGGCGAGGAGCATGTTAAAGGAAAAGCACTACTAAAGAATTTATAGGCTGAAGCTATTGTATGTGCGGTCTATTTGCTGAATTGATGTCCAACAAAAAGCCTAAAGTCTATCGATTAAAGAAAGCTTTGTACGGATTAAAGCAAGCTTCGAGGGCTTGGAATACAAGAATTGATGAATACTTTCAAAATGTCCTTATGAACTTGCAATCTACACCAAGAGAAATCAATATGGAGATGTCATGATCGTGTGCTTATACGTGGATGACATAATCTTCACAGGAAATAATCCAAGAATGTTTAATGAGTTCAAGAAAGCTATGATTAAAGAATTTGAGATAACAGATATTGGTGAAATGTCCTACTTTCTTGGAGTTGAAGTGAAGCAGGCTAAAGAAGGAATTTTTATTTTTCAAAGAAAGTATGTAGAATAAATCTTATAAAGATTCAGAGTGAAAGATTGCAAGCCAATAGCCACGCCAGCTGATGCAAGCATAAAATTGAGAATTGATTTAAACAGAAAATTTGTAGATCCGACGTTCAAAAGTTTTGGTTGGAAGTTTAAGGTATTTAACTCATACAAGATCAGACATCATGTGCTCAATCGGACTAGTTACCAGATATATGGAGAATTCAAAGCAAGATCACTTTGATGCAGCAAAAAGAAATTTGAGATATATTAAAGGTATGATCAATCAAGGCTTATTTTATATGCATGCTCAAAATTCATAGTTAATTGGTTATTCTGGTAGTGATTTTGGTGGAGACTTGGATAATAGAAAAAGTAATTCTGGATATGCTTTTCATATTAAGTCAGCTGTATTTTCTTGGTCATCACAGAAGCAACAAACTGTTGCTCTTTCAACATGTGAAGCTGAATATTTGGCAGCAACAACATGTTTATGTCAAGCAATGTGGTTGAGGTACATTTTAAATGAGTTAAACCATGAACAAAAAGATTTGACAACTATATTTGTTAACAACAGTCTGCTATGTTGCTTGGAAAGAATCCAGTGTCATACAGTCAAAGCAAATATATCAAATATCACTTTATCAGGGAGTAAGTAAAGAACAAAGTTGTGGAATTGGTATATTGCAGAAAAAAAGAGCAATTAGCATATATGTTTACAAAGCCATTGAATAACGAAGTGTTTCGCAGACTGAGAGAAATGTTAGGCATGAGAAGTTAGGTTTAAAGGGGAGTGTTAGAAAATACAAACCCTCCTTCATTATGAATAATTATGTAATTATGACAAAAGATAAGGTTTAGGTTGGGGAAAAATATCTAGTGATGATGTGAAAATGTAGCACCCCTTTACCGCAGGGTATACACCGGGACGTCCGTAGGTCGTACTGATACATATCCTACGATAAGAAAGAACTACGAACGATCACTACTATACTCCACATGGCATCATAATAATAAAACATCAATATAAAAATCTCAACTTTTTAAAACCAAAACATTTTTCCATTTCATTTCATCAAAATCAGAAATGTACAACTGTCGTTGTTTCCTATCTGTACATTACTCCACAAACTTAATACAATTTGCGACATATACAGGGACAAGACAAAACATCAATCCTAACTAGGTCATCCCAAAAATCCCAGCTGACCGACCTGTGAGCCATTACTTCTGTCGCCAAAATGATCTACACAGCTCGAAAAGTCCTTCTAGAGCTAGGAGTCTACTCTCGAATATGAAAATTAAGTTGCAATTTGGGTGAGCTTGCGAACTCAATGAGGTAACCATCATCGATGGTTCACTCAATTTATACACTCAAGCAAATCACAATTATTCACAATGTCACGTTCAGAAGTACCACATGATTGCACTACAATTATTTCACAATTACACGTTCAGAAGTATCACATGATTGCTATCACATAAGTATAAGGCAATTTGGCCTTGCACCCAATCGAAATTATTCAATCAAATGCATATGAAATGTGTATGTGACACTTGTCTCATTTATTACGGTGTTGTGACCAAGCGCCTAAACTGTCCCAATATGGGTGCATTAATCGTTGAGTCTGAGGCTCTGAAATCACTGTGGGCTCGAGGCCCAAGTACGGTGAGCTTTTAGCTCGAGGTGGCTGCTCTGGTCACAACTGTCATTATCTGATCATACATTCATGTATGCAATGCATATGTCACAATTAAGCAGCAAATGTATCACAATTAATCCACATGTCGTAATGTATCACATCATCAACAGGTAGTTCACAGATTCACAAACACATAACAATTCTATGTCATAACTCCCAATACATCGAACCTTCTGTCCGGAATCCACAATCATATTCAATCACAAACCCACCATTATCTCCACAGTAAACATATAATAATTAAGAAAGTCATCTAGGTCACTCACCAATAGCTTTCGAGCTAATACATGGAAGTCTCGGCAACGTCGGTGGGGTGACGTTCCAAAAGCGCCTCTATAACACGTCAAACACACACATATTACACCTTGTTCAATCAGAAATATTTAATGATGCACATGTAGAAATTAAAAAGTGTACAATGCATGTTCGTGACATTCCCGGCATTATTCCCAAAAATTCTCATCACAAAAATTTCCTCTAAAAATTAGAAATCTAAAGACACCAAATATTAATAAAACATGGACCAAAAAAAATTACCCGGTCCTCTCACTTTGACCGAATCAATTCACGTCTTAATGCATTTAACAACAAAACAAGCCAAAAATACAAGCTTACCTAAGCAAGCTTCAACTTTCCAAGTCTTCAAAATAACCACCAAAGCTTTAATTCCCTCCAACACATACAACCATCATCTTCTTGTGAGAGTAGAAAGCTTAGGTTTTTTGAAGAAATCAAAGAAGAGAAGGCAAGGTAAAGGAAAGTAGGAAAGATGAACAAAAATTTGCAAAAGGAATAAGGAAGAAGAAGACTACGAGAATGATGGTGGAGACAACATGAAAAAACCTTTCATTTGGCCTTAAATTTTAGAAGTGTCGTGAATGATGCAAAGCCATTAATGAGTTTAAGACACTTGTCACTTAATGTCACTTAATGAGAAAAAGACAAAAAATCAATTAATAACATTTAATAAAAGAACCTTAATAGAAAATTTAATCTTTAATCCATCCAATTCCAATGGCTCTAATTACAATCCCAAAATAATTTTCCTAAATTTTCAGTGTCATTGGACAGTCATTTCCAGTACCGAAAACCAATCGATCCGCCGCTTGGTGATTTTTCCGGTCCGGAAAGTTTTCCCAAAAAATTCCTAAATTTCCCCAAAAATATAAAACACATAACAATCCACTCCAATTAATTTTTCAAGCACAATACCACATTTTCCACAACAAAAACACATTTAGGCACATATACCGGGAAATGTCATGAATGCATGTACAGTTATTTTCATGTGCAATTTTCACTATTCACACGTAGGGTTATGCATGAATATTTCAAAACAATCCTAACCACTCTCAGTCCTTTCCAAAGTACTATTCTACCCTTCCCATCGGGGGTGGGATGTTACAATAGTTCTGTGTAGCCGTAAACTTGAGGGAGTCCATGAAGGAGATCCGTGCCACTAGCGAGTAGGCCAGCGAAGCCTATAACTTGGTCAGCGTGCATATGACATTCTTGAGGGACTACCACAAACCCTCATAACACATATTTCATGAACTGAAAATAGTTTGCCCCAAATGGCACATTTTTACAAAACTTGTGTTTCATGAGCATAAACTATTTCATATGCATTTCCAAAACTTGATTTCTTAAACTTGCTATTCTTTTAAAAATCATTTCCATAATTTAATTCATCAACAATTAACCTATTCATATATAACGATGTAGCACAATCTTACAACATTTAAAAAGCAATAAATGCATATGAATAAGGTAGTTGAAAAATCATTTCTTGAAAGAAACTTTAATTGCTCATTACTTAATTATAAAAGTGAAATCCACCTTAAATTTTCTTACTTAATACTTGCTCAAATGTACCCCTCCTCTTGCTCTTCTTGTCTTTCTTGATTCTCTTTTCGTAGACAAAAGTCCCAAGTTCAAATAGGTTGCAAAATTGAAGATCCACAAAGTACATCTACTAAAATTGCTCCTAGAGTACCTAAACCTATGCATTTTCTAAGCTCTTTGAACCAAAACCCTTTCAAAATCCAAAGCATTAAAAATGTTCTTACCTTGAATCTTCACCAAATGAAGAAATTTTTAGTTCAAAAGAAAGCCCTTGTTTTCCTATACCTTTTTCCCTTTTTGTATAACCTCAAAATCACTCTTTAAAACTAAGAAAAATCAAAACCTAGCATAACTCTCATCTCTCTTCTTTTTCTCTTTTCTCGTGCTTCTCTCTTCTCTCTTTTCTTCAATCACTTTTTTGGCTTCTTAAATGCAAGCAAGCAATTTCCTCTTCCCATTTTGGCCACCTTCAATGCCTTAAGGTTTCTAAACTTATGTGACTTGCCCAATTTGCCCTTACTCACTCTTACTACTTTAATACTTCAATTCCCTTAACTTATGTTATATTATCTTACCCACATTAACATGCTATTTAATCCCAAATATTAATACCTCAAAACCTCAACATTAACTTAAATCATGTCTAATAATAAAAAAAATTTCGAGGGCCAATAAAAATTATGTCTCAAACTCTAAATTTGCCTCTAACTTTGGGTCTATTTGCTTCTCCTTTCATCTCTTCTTCATAATTACCTTTTATACTGTGAAATTGGGGTTTTTAGAATATAAATGATCATACGGGTGACCGTGTATAAAAAAAGCTTCAAAATCATGAATTTAGATGATTATAGGAGCTTCCATAGATATAGGACGCAGCTTTGTATGTGACTTACACAGGTGGGTATCTTCACATAAGCAAAAGCGACATCTTTGAAGCTTTATATGTTCACAATCCCTTACACGATCCCTTATATAATCGTGCATGTTACTCACACGGGTGTGTACGTCTTCACACAGGTGTATATCTCTAAAATAGCTTCAATTCTTCTATTTTCTACTTCAATTTCACCTGAATTCTTCTCCTTTTGATCCATGAAAGTAATTTAGACCTAAAAACTAATAGAAACAAAATAAGTACCAAAAAATGCAAAACTCTCAAATAATAAGTAAAAAACACTAAATATAAGCATAAAAATATCGGTCATTAAACGTTTATTAGGAAGTTCATATTTGGATCTTGTTTATCTATTGGTGGCTTTAATCTTATTCACTACTTTAGTTTGGTACTTTAGGTTTGTTAATTCATTTATCTTAAAATCAATTATTCGTTTTTTGATATTAAAATAAAAAAGACTATTAATATTAGTAATTGTAGTTCTCACAGGATCAACACTCATGTTCACCTAAGCTGTACTATAAGAATAGTAGGTGCACTTGTACAAACTTTTTAATCATAATTTTAATTGGATACATATTACCACATTAATGTGTTATTCTTCTAGAACAATTGTGAGGTTCAACCGTAGAGATGGTCAAATTTGTTTAATGCACATTTAAATCATTCTTCTTCTTTATATAGCATCATCTTTTCCTTAGTAGGGAAGATATGTATCTTACTATTTTAATATCAATAAAATCCTCCAAAATTATATGCATTGATCATAAAGAATACTATTGTTTCCTAAAAGAATGTGTTTGTAATTCTAGAATTTTATGTTGCTTTCGTATTTCAATTATTCTTAAAAGATATTTAGCAGGAACTGAACGATACAATCGACAATATTTATATGCTAACAACTAAAGCTTATTATTTGCAATGGAAAATCGAAGCATATGTAATGAAATGACTTACAGTTATTTAAATCAATAAATTATATTTGCAATTTCATTGGTAGCCAAAGAGATGGTTAAATTCATTTTAAACATGTTTATAGTTTCAACTAAAAAACAAAACACACAAGAATGATGACTATCACAATCAATTAAGGATATAAAATGTGTCATGAATAGCATCTTCAGTGCAGTTCTCATTGATAACAACCTTAACTTCATACTCTATCCAACTCACTTTCCTTTCAAGTTCAATTTTTTTGTTTTTTCTATGATTATTTCACAATGTAAGCTTGATTAATGGCACAATTAATAAGAACTCACAAAAACTTAGGTAAATATTCATGTAGAAATTTTAAGATAAGTAAGTTATGAATCCCGCTTAAGAGTTTAGTCAATCAATAGTCGAATAGGCACCATGTTTTGTTATTTGTTTTTGATAGAGAATAACCTTCTCCATTAATCAAGACATAACTGAGAGTGACTCTCTCTACAATCATTAACTCCTAAATTGTTGAAATTTGTATTTATTATTGATTCTATTTCCTTTTAGATTAGAGAATAGATTTGCCACTAATGTGTATATATGTACTCTTACAATCTCATAAAATATAGTGGTATTTTTCGTAAAACTACAAATCTTTTATGGTATCAGAGCTTTCTCTGCTTAAACAGATTGACCTCCATTCCTTCACCTCTTCACCATGTCTTCTTCTGATACATCAAATAACACACGTCTTATTCTTGTACCCAACTCGTCTTCAACTCAAGGAAACTTAGTTTCACTTGGAAATCTGATATCTCTAAATGCTTCTTCTCAAATTCCTTTTAAATTAATGAAGGATGGAGGAAATTAAGCTTACTGGAAATCTCAAATAACCTACCCATTGTTTGGTTATGACTTACTTGGCTTTGTTGGCGAATCTCATCAATGTTCGCCCAAAACTGATCAAATTTACAATTTTTGGCTTCTTCAAGATCGACTAGTATTGCTAGCTATTAAATCGACCATTCACAACATTGTAAGTCCTACCATTAACAACTGCTCTACCTTCATTATTGCTTAGAACAAATTAGAAACAAGTTTTTCCAACCGTTTTAATACTCATATGCTTTCTCTTTTCTCTCGTTTGATGAGTATAAAAAAGAATGATATGTCTATTGCTGAATACATAAGCAAGGTTAAGAACCTTGTTGATGATCTGAGTATGATTGGCCATTCTTTAAGTGATGTTGATATTATTGTACACACTCTCAACGGACTTGGTGACGAGTTCAAAGAATTGAAGGTGGCCATAAAAGTTCGTGACACTCCAATTTCATTTGAAGCATTATTTGACAAACTTCTTAATGAAGAATTGACACAAAAAACAAGGCAATAGTCAAAAAGATGAATTTGAAATTACAGCACAAGTCACTCAGAAAGGAGAAATAATTAAAATTGCAACAGCAAAGACAAGATGAATAACATGAACAATTAAGAGTATTTCCAGCCTTACAATCAAAGATCCTATATACGTTCACATTAACGTCCTCACCAACATCAAGGCAATCAAGTTAATAACTCTTATGCTAGACAATCTTCTAATATGAATTTTTCTTAGAGTCCAAACACATACTCAGAACAATCCAAGCCAGTCTGTTTATTGTGTGATAAACCTGGACATACTGCAAAAACTTGTCGATTCAAGGCGAAACCATAGCAACCTTAAGCAAACTATATAGATGGTACTTCAAGTTCAATGTCTAACAATTGGGTTCTGGATTTGAGAGCCATTCATCATTTAACATCTGACCTGCAAAACCTCACTATGCACTCATATTATAATGGAGATGAGGATGTCACTGTTAAAAATGGTAATGGAATTCCAATTACGCATATTGGTTCATCTTCTATACATTCTTCTAATGCCAAGTTTTTCACTCAACAATATCTTGTGTGCACCTTCTATTAAGCTAAATCTAATCTCTATATCTCAATTCTGTAGACAAAATCAAACCTCTATTGAATTCTTACCTAATCATTTTCTTGTGAAGGATCTGAATACCGGGCCATCCTTGGTGCAAGGCCGGATTAAAAACAATATGTATGAGTGGCCGAATCACACCTTTACTAATCATCATCCATCAGCTAATTTACAAGTCTCATCTCAAGTTTGGCATCAATGTCTTGGTCATCCCTTTGCATTAGTTCAACAAAAGCTTTTATCATCTCAAAACATTTCTTATTCCAATTCATCCAATGTTCACTGTGACTCATGCTTATGCAATAAAAGCCATAAACTTCCTTTCAACACTTCTTCGATTAAGTGTGAGGAGCCATTTCAATTACTATTTACTGATATTTGAGGTCCTGTCCCAGTTACTTCCTTTGGAAATTTTCACTATTATATTGTGTTTGTTGATTATTTTACAAAGTACACTTGGTTATATCCTCTCAAATTAAAATATGAGGTGCCACTCATTTTTGAACGCATCAAAAATCTTATTGAAAATTTCTATGGTACAGAAATTAAAACTGTGTATATGGATGGTGGTGGAGAGTATCAAAGTCTACGTCATATACTCTTGAAACATGGCATCCAACACCTCACTTCCCCACCTTGCACACCCGAGCATGTTGGTTTAGCTGAAAGAAAACATCGCCACATTGTGGAAACTAGACTTACCCTTCTTCACCAAGCTTCTATACCCTTACGTTTTTGGCCCTATGCATTTTAAACCGTAATCTATCTCATCAATCGCATGCCCACCTCAACATTAAATTTTGACACATCATATCATAAGCTATTCCATCATCACCCTAATTATAGGTCCCTCAAAGTCTTTGGCTACTTATGTTATCCTTGGCTTAGACCATACACCAAACACATGTTAGAATCCAGATCTCGTCCATGCATCTTTCTCAGGTACTGCATTCCCATTCATGCCTTTTACTGTTTTGATCTAAAAAAATCAAAATATTTGTATTAAGACATGTAGTGTTTGTTGAAAATGTTTTCCTTTTTCAGAAAAACTCTTTTCATGATTCTCCCTTTAATAATGAGCTTCTATCCGAGTTTGCATCCATCCCTCAACCTGCTGAACCTGTCCAATCCTCTTCCAGTGACTTCCCCATTCAACCAACACCATCTACTTCATTTCCAACTAAAGTACCCATTTCTAATACACTACTGCAAGATCTAATCTCAAGCTCTCAATCACACACTCAATCCTCCTCACTAGTGCCTGTCGCTCCAAATGATTCGGTCTCTCATACGGATGATCAACTCTCTCCATCCTTGGACACAAGTGCCTCACTCGTACCCTTTGTAAGTGAATATTAACAACTCATCACGACAAACCCCACCACCAAACCGTATAGTTACTAGATCCCAAAATAATATCTTCAAACCAAAAAAAACTTTCTCTCTGAATACTATTGCTACACCCAAACAACCTGATTTGTTTGTCCATACCGAACCTTCCACATTTCAACAAGCATCCAAAACTCTCCATTGGCGTAATGCAATGGCAGAGGAATATGAGACTCTCATCCATAATCACAATTGGAGACTTATTCCTACTTCATTTGCACAAAATATTAATGGGTGTAAATAGGTGTATCGCATTAAGAAGAATCTTGATGGCACCATTACTCGTTATAAAGCTCGGCTTGTTGCTAAGGGCTTTCATCAACACCCGGGTATTTACTTCATTGATACATTCAGCCCAGTTGTTAAACCCAAAAAATTCGATTAATTCTGAGTATTGTTGTATCCCATGGCAGGTTTTAAAACAACTGGATGTGAATAATGCTTTTCTACAGGGTGCTCATACTGATGATGTTTATATACAACAACCACCAGGTTTTGTCAATTCTCAGTTCCTTAAATATATGTGTAAGCTTCATAAAGCCATTTATGGTTTACGCCAAGCTCCACATGCTTGGTACAATGAACTTAAATCCTTTCTCCTTAATAATGGCTTCCTAAGTTCGAAGTGTGACATCTCACTTTTTACTCTTCACACCACTTCTTTTATTATTTACCTCCTTGTGTATGTAGATGATATTATTATCATATGAAGTAATCTAAGAGCAATCCAAGACTTTATTCTCAAGCTCTCATCACGGTTTTCCTTAAAGGATCTTGGAGATCTCAATTACTTTCTTGGAGTTGAAGTTACTAGGACCAACAGTGGTCTCTTCCTCTCTCAAAAGAAATATATTACTGATTTTCTTCTCAAAATGAGCATGATCAATGCGAATGTTGTCTCAACTCTGATGTCTACAACTAAGACTCTTTTTTGCAATATGGTTCTTCCTCTCATGATCCTACAGAATATCGTCAAATTCTTAGGTCTCTTCAGTATTTATCATTTACAAGACCGAATGTCTCATTTGCTGTCAACAAACTTGCTTAGTTCATACATTGCCCTACTGCTAATCATTGGCTAGCTATAAAAAGGGCGTTACGCTACTTAAAAGGAACTTTAGAATATGGGTTATTCTTCTCCTCTCAAAATTCCTCTCAACTTTAGGTATTTGCGGATGTTGATTGGGCTGGGGATGTTGATTCTCGAGTTTCTACATCAGCATATCTCACCTATCTTGGCTCACATCCTATTAGTTGGTGTTCTAAAAAGCAATCAATTGTTGCTTGATCGTTCACTGAAGCTGAATATCGTGCCATTGCAACTGCCACAACCAAAGCCAATTGGTCAACTCATTTTGATGCACGAATTGGGCATCTCTCTTAATTCTTCACCCATTATGTATTGTGATAATGTTGGAGCTATTTACCTTTCCTCCAATCCCTTGTTTCACTCAGTGTATAAAACACATTGCTATTAATTTTCATTTTGTACGCGACCAGGTTGCCACGAAAGCTCAACATGTATCTCATATTTGTATTACAAATCAACTTGTTTATTCCCTTACAAAACCTCTAGCTAAGAAGTTGTTCCTGGATAATCGTTTCAAGCTTCGAGTTTTTCCTATCCCAGCTTTCCTTTATCCAGTTCAAAGACTCCTGCGCAAGGGCATGATGGAAAATAATCTTCTCCATTAATCAAGACATAATTGAGAATGATTCAATCATTGAATCCTAAATTTTTGTAATTTGTATTTATTATTGATTCTATTTCCTTTTAGATTAGATAATAGATTTGCCACTAATGCGCATACGCAGTATGTACTCTTACAATCTCATGAAATATGGCGGTATTTTCCATAAACCTGCAAATTCTTTAGCTTTAACGTCCCGACGTAAGGTTCCCAATCGTCCATGTTCACGGCTTGATAACAGGATCAAGACAATTATACATCGATGTAACAAAAGTACAATCTCATATGGTTTGGTATATCATTTAATTTGTAGCTTATTCATATGCCAATCCCAGATACAAAACCAGTATAACAACCTCCACAGTACAAAAAAGAAAAAGATTTTGTGTTTCATGGGACGTACTCTCAACCCCATCCCCTTCCCCTGTAATTGCTTCCTCCAGCTCTCCTTTTATAAACCACAAACGCGTATATAGCTAAATAACTTTGTGATTTGATCATCTCCGGTCATCACCACGTATGTGCATATCTGTATACGTATATATATTCATTTATCTTGTGTTGATAAATATGTCTTAAGAGTCTTGCTCAGCAAATATATCCAAGAGGGCCAGTGCCTGAAAATTCGAAAACAAATTCGGTTGACAATCAGCTCAAGTATTCTGCGTTAGCACTTCATAATTATGAAATTTAACATTGCACGCGTGAAACTACCTCAGGAACGTTAAGTTCGAGGCGGAACTTGGGGCCATCGTAATGGTGGAGTATTGGCCTGAAAGAATCCTCTTCTAGTGGCTCAAAAACTTTCCTCGTAACAACTCTCACCTGCACACAGAAACAGGTAATCAATACCGAATCTTTCCAGAAAAGAATCCTCTTCTAGTGGCTCACAAACTTTCCTCGTAACAACTCTTACCAGCACACAGAAACAGGTCATCAATACCGAATCTTTCCAGAAATATGTTCAAACAGAATTACAGTGTACTCAGAGAAGCAGTTCATACTATTTACCAAGTATGTATATACCTGAGCAGGAAAGCGCGATTCTCCGGGACATTTCTTATCCTCCCAGGCTGTAGGATCAATGTTGCTTCCTCCAAAACTCGACGCCTAACAGACCGTCAGGACACAATTAGTTTGTTTATGAAAATTCGGAAAAGAATCTTAGAATCTTCATGAAAAGACAAAGGGCTGCCCCAAGTTGACATTGGAAGTATGGAAATTAATTATACATGTGTTCAGCTATGAATTGGTTAAAAACATCAACAATCAAAGAGATCCGAATACACATCAGGCTGCACAGAACAGAAAAGAGTAAATACCTCAAAGATTCCATGAAGCTGGTGTGTGGAGTAGTTGTAGAGGAAAAGTGGCAGGCCTGGGGTTATCGCCCTCACTGAATCACGGTAACGTGGTGGCAAACCTGCAGAGGATTCAAGCAACTGTTTACCTCTACCAGCAGACAACTAATACAGCAGAAACAATGAACAAAAGCACCAGGTGGGAGTAAAAGCTGATGATCTGCAAACTATATGAGATTTTCTTGCATGCAAAAGCAAGTAATAAGAAAATTCGACTTTTCTAGTGAAAGCTAAACTAAAAGGTAAGATAATATAAAAGTATCCAGACCTAGGTTCTGGTTCTTATAGGTTCATAACTTTTTATATAAAACCAGGAACCAAGTGACAGCTATCACCAATTCAAAAACTGAGACAAGTGAAGTCATGACATACCAAAAAGCTGTCGTTTGAGGTTCTCTTGCATAGTATCGTTGTTGCAGACAAAGATATAGCCACCAACGGTTTCATTTCTGGGTAAAGATTCTGAAGGAGGCAGTGTCTTAAACCTCTTATCAGCAGAGCTCTTACTATCTTTATTATCGTTGCTGTCGTTGCTGCTCTTCTTATTATTCTTTCTACCAGCTTTGCCGACAAGCTCATCCTCTCCCTTGTTCTTAGTACCCTTCAGAGCGATATTGAAGTTGTTATTGAGGCTACTAATCATTGAATAAACACCCTTGTTGAATCCACCATTGATCCCAACATTCATTTGGGATCTACCCGTAGGTTGACCAATTGGACCGAGCCCGTAATTATTACTACCAGATCCTACCTTCCAATCATCATTGAAACCATTCAAGTCAGACCCTCTTGGCTTCAGATTGTCAACGGAATTCACTTCACCACCAACCCTGGTATCGAAATTCCTCCTCTGGTCTGGCCTCTTAGAAGGATATGAACTGCTCCAAATCGAATCATTAAGTGACAGATTCGCCAAGTTTGAGGTCTGTAGCCTCAGCTGATCACTAAACTGCCAAAAAGACTGTTGATTGTTCTCCATCCTCAACTATAGTTCGCTTCAAGATCGATCAGAAAATAGCAAAATCCAATCTTGGTATTCAAGAAATGGAACAGATAAATGAGAAACAAAAGGGAAAGAGAGAAAGTTCTGGTCTCTATTCTGGGAGTGGGTGAGAAAGTAAAGTATTAAAGGATACGAGTAGAGAGGAAATTTCCAGGCAAGTTAAAAGTAAAGTATTAAAGGATACGAGTAGAGAGGAAATTTCCAGGCAAGTTAAAAGCGTTTGAGAATGCGAAGATAGCGTGTTGATTTGTCAAAGTAGAAAGCTACACAGATTGGAGTTTTTCTTTCAATATTTAATGAAAACTAATTTTTATGAGCGAGATGACGGCAGAAACGCGGTTTTAGGTGGGTGACGTGGCAACTGGAGAAGGGAAGACTTGGCGTAGTTTTATTCATTTTCCTTTTTTATCTGTCACTGTTTAAATAATAGTCGTTGTCCTTCTAGAAGATCTAGGATGTCCTCAACGTTAAGAGTTCGTTCACACTTAACTTGAAGGGGGTTTGGACAGATGCCTTCAACTCCGGTGCTAAGACTTGAAAGTTTCCAACGTGATCGACACTAAAGTCAAGTGGGACGCGTTGGATCTTTGAAGTTTGAGCTAAAAACAAAAACAGAAAAGTAGTGGAGGGGAGCATGTGAATTGGGTTAGAGCACGCGTGGAGTTCTGGGCCTCACGCGTGCGTTGCTGGGGCTGGCAAAGGGAGAATCAATTCGTGGCACTGGCATGTTTTCAAGGAGCCTTTCATGTTATGTATACGTGTACTTTGGGGCTTGCTAGATTGTCATTTTCCATTATTTTCCACAATTATCCCAAACTTCAGCTTGGATTGGGCCTCTCAATTAAATTAGTGAAAGTATTAAGGATACAGTGCAATTGTTGTCGTGAATTCTCAGGGAAAAGCATCAAGGAAAATTTGAAATAAGTTTCTTTGGTTCAATTAATGATTAAATTGAGTACACAATCTAGCATATTTTTTTCTTCCTCCAATCTAAAAAAATTTGAAGGCAAAAGTGATACATGCTAATTATATTATATTTTTAGCATAATTTTGGAAGCATTTACTTTGTCTTTTAAGAATTTTATATGACTTAGTATATAATTTAGCTTATATTTTATTTATGATCCTTATTTTATTTCTCCAGAGAAGAAACAATGAATTTGGATAAGTTTAAGTTGACTTAGAAGGACTTTGCCATGATTTTAGAGAGAAGATTCGGAATATAAAGATAATAGAGACCCATATTACTAAACATAGGGACAATAAGAGGACAATAAGAACCCATGTTTAGAAACATGAGATTAACAAAGGACCTTGTTCAATATGTGTCCTATATTGTTCATTATACTTCTTCTCATTTTTTAGCTAGAAGCAACAATGAAGTAACATAAGACCACAGGTCCATATTAGATTCGTGTCGGATGTGATTGTTAAAAAAAATAATCGAGAGGGTGCCTTTTTAGATTGCAAATGAATATCGTCAAGTAGAGATATGTGAACATTCATTGCATTCCATTAGAATATTGGTTTACAAAAGGCTCGAGTTGTCTAGTTAATTATATTAGAAAGTCCATATCTATGAATGAAGCTACTTCCTTAATTGAAAAAGTAAACTATGGAGGGCAATGTGTGCTCGTTGACATAAAATAGGTGCTATTGAAGGTCATCCCTCTTTTAAGACTTGGAGAAAACAACACATTCTATGGAGACTCTGTCAATGTTACGTACTAATGAAGACACTTTTTAGCTCAGTAAAGAAAAATGTAGAAACCTACTGGAAAAATATTTCAAACTGAAGACTGTATAGACATTATGGGAAAAGAATCTGAGGAGATTCCATGCTCTAAGAATAAGGAACAAGTTGTGAATAAGTCGAGTGAGCTAGCTAGCTCTACATTAAAGGTGATTGTTCATCCTATTAACACTCTCCCCTCCCCCAAATGCCATCTCCATAAACCCCTAAACGAGTAACCCCACAAACTCCTAATCTCACGTCAAATATTGATAACATAATGAGTTCTTTAGATAAAGGTTAGGAAAGCTCTAAGAGCTCTATCTTACCTAAGCAGGAAGGAAGCATTAAAGGATTATAAGACTTTAAATTAGATGGTAAAAGAAGATCAAAAAGGAAAAGTAAAGCAAAGGACTCTAGGAGCCAACCCCCCTTTTAATGTCCATTCTCTCTTAGAATGTGAAAGGCATCAATTGCTCTAAAAAATAAGTACTCAAAAATTTCCTTTATGAAATAAAGCTTGTTATTTTAGATATTTAGAGATAAAACTTGATAGATATAAGAAGCTCTAATTTTCAGTGAATCATTGAAGGATCAACTCTAACCACCAGTTTCAACACTATGACAAAGTAATCCTAGCTCATGGTCCAATAAGAATTGAAATCACTTAGCTTGATGCCTCTGTCTAAATAGTTTATCTTTCAACCTTTCTAATCTATAAAACCTAGATTCTTGGTCTCATTTATTTATGGCTCTAATTATACATACACTATTTAGTTAATTCGTTATATTTGATTCCAAGGGATTTTAATAGTATCTTATACTACTCAAAGGTTAAAGGAAACACTTTCTCAAGAAAATTAAGTGAAGATTTCATGAATTGTGTGAACCACATTAAGGTAATCGACATAAAATCTAATTGTCACTTCTACACTTGAAGTAATAAGCAAAGCAATTATTAACACATCAAAAGAATTTTAATAGAGATCTTGTGAATGAGAATGGCTAATAAAATTCACTAGAAGCAAAGCCTTAATTAATAATTACTTTTTCTTTGTCTATTGCCTATTATCCTACATAATTTCTCTTTAAACCAGGTTAGAAAAGCCACTTTCTACTTTAACAAATACTTTGTTGGATCCCGTTTTCGAAATCCAACTCTTCAGAAAAACATAACACCTATACTCTTGCTCTGATACCACTCATGTTGGATCCCGTTTCTGAAATCCAACCCTTGAACCACAAAACGTACAAATACATAACAATACCTCTCATTTAAGACTTATCATTTCAAATCGATAGCTTCCTCAAGATCTTTAAATTCAAAACAACCATATTCAAATGTAAATCTATATTTCTACTCAACATCATCCACATATAATTCATTAACATCAAAAGATAACCATTGCATACACAACTGAAATGACATTTCAAAACACAATACATCAATGCCTCAACATCCCAAAGTACATAAGACACATGAACTGATAATACTTGAAAACGCAACTAAAGCCCCATGGTTACAAAATCTATCTTAAAACACACAAATATACAACTCGGAGTGATGCCTTGAATCTTAGTCACTTGGTTTCTTGCTCAACACCTGAAGATGGGGAAAAAAGGGAGGTGAGCTTAAAAGTTCGTGGGTAACATGTTTATAATTGAAAAACAAGAAAAAACTATTTTAAAAACTCATTGCCATGGTACAATTTAGAAACCATATTAATTTCACACTTAAAAATCATAAAGCATTTATTTCATGAAAATTTCAATTTGTCAAACAATTCAAAATAGTACAAACCATGTATGCATCAATTTTGGCAAACATGTCGTGAGCACATTAGCACATCAAATTGGTTCAGGTGGATCCAAAACAGAACGTACTACGCATTTCCACATAATGTTCTAACATAGCCGTGAACTTAAGGGAGCTTCATGCCACTAGCGGGCAGGCGGAAGAAGCCTTTAACTTGGTCAACATGCACGTGACGTAACTTAGGGGACCACCTCAAACCCACATAACACATAGATTTCATAACTTGTAAACCTGTTGCCCAAAAGGGCACTTTTCTTGAAAACTTGCTTTTCATATACTTGACGTATATATCACTTTCAAAATAACTTTTCATAAAAAAATCACACAAATCATGAAGCAAACATCTAGTAGATTTCACAAATAATTCATAAACAATAGATGCAACACTTATGATACAATTGAAATTAGAAAACTTCTTCAAAAAAATGCAGCTCTTAGACCCTAGTTTATTGAGTGTGCCTATTACCTTGAAGGGGTATTCCATTTAACCCTAATTAGCCATCCTCAGC
>JANVCL010000214.1:25077144-25105231 GCA_026546855.1 Erythroxylum incrassatum | reverse complement strand
CTCCATTTAAAGCAATTCATTCACTATCAATTCTATTTAAACTCAAAACATCATTTTAGGCCATAATTAATCATAAAAATCAATAACAAAAGCATATTTCACCTATCTTAAACTCATATAAAACTTTACATTCTTAAATTTTCTTTTTCTTGGCACATGAATAATTTACCCCAAATTCCTCATTTTATGACAGTTTATACTTCAAAATTTCAAGAAAAGTTCGGGGTCCAACAAGGAAGCCGGAGGAGAGGAGAGGACCGAGCTTTCGAAGGTCGAAGGAAGGAGAGACGCGCGCGCGAGGAGAGGAGAGGAGAGGAGAGGAGAGGAGAGGAGAGGAGAGGAGAGGGAGGGACTGCGGTTTTAATTTAACCAAAACGGCGTCATTTTGGTTAACTTCTAAACACAGTTTTACATAATTAAAACGACGTCTTTTAGGTTGAACCAAAACAACGTCGTTTTAATTATGTAAACAACGTTCTTGCCTTCATCCGAAATGACATCGTTTTGGTTAAGCCGACACGACGTCGTTTCGGATGAAGGTAAACAACGTTCTTCACTTCAGTGAAAGGACGACGTTTTTGTTAAACAATACCGACAGAAAAGTGTCGTCGCCAAACATTTCCTTATGCACGACAACTTTACCGACCAAATAAGAAATTCTGTCCCAATTTACCGACGGAAATACATGCCTCGGTATATTTCCATCGCTATTATTTACCGTAAATTTTTCGCTTCAAATATGGCAACGAAAATCTATTCCGTCGCAATATTCGTGTAAAACAGCGACGGAATTGACGTTTCCGTCGCAATTTTCATACGATTACGATTCTGTCGCTAAATTACGGATTTCTAGTAGTGCTTGTTAGCTTAATTTTAAAAAAATTTGGATCATTACAAAACCTTATCTTGCTTACATGTATATTTCTAAAGATAAGAGGTCTAAACTTGATCCAAATTTGAAGAAGTATATCTTTATTGGTTCATCCAAAAGTGTAAGGGATACAAGTTCTAAGGTTCCGCAGTAAAAAAATGGTAAATCATACTATTTTTCAATTTGATGATATCATATTTTATATATAATTTTACAAATCAAATAATATCACAACCAAATATGATGGACATTGTTTCTTACAAATAAGATCTTAAATACAACATAATTTACACCTAACTTTAAAAAAACTTAGGATTTATAATTCTTATGTTATTTAAATCTCGTCTTCGTTGTGTTGCTTTTTAGTTTCACATGAAAGGATGAAATCATTCCATATAATTTCTTTATGTAAGGTTTTTAACTGATCACTCCAATTTAAAGGGGTTATCCGTAAAAGATTTTTAAGGAAAAAAACTCATGTCTTCCATTGTTATAAATATAGAATATTTTGACATATGTAAACTAATTATGTAACTTTAATATTGTAGATACTTAATGTGTTCATATTTAAAAAAGTTGAAGTTTCCATAATTAACCATCTTCAGTATTGGTGATTCTTTAATTAGACATTTGTTGCCTTAAAAATTAATATTTATTAGTTATATATTTTTTAATTAAAGTTACTTTAACTATAATTGTCACATTTCAAATTTTGGTAAATCTTCTTAATAATTTATTTAAATATTTATAATTACTAAGTGTATAATTTTAGTATTTTCAATACTTAATGTCTACATATTTTAAAATAATTAAAATATAATATAATTAAATATGTCAATATTTATGAGCTGATTTTAATTTTGTAAATAAAAATGTATTATTTGATTGTTGGATCTGAGTGTTATTGAACTATAAAGTTTATATTATGTTTGGCAAATTATGAGGTTGTTTTGGCTCCACTTCTATTTTTCTATTTTAGTTTTTAGTTTTATTTTCAATTTCTATCTTTTGTTAAAAAAACTAGAAAACCTATTTTATTAAGATTTATAATAAAAATAAAAACAAAAATATTTTGAATGAGATTTGTAATAAAAATCTTAAACTAAAACCTATTTAGTTTCATAAACCTAACATATAATTTTTAATTTATCTCATTTCTTACCATATCAAAATTTATTCTCAAATTAATTATTTTTTAATTATTTAAAAATAAATAGGTATAAATATTTAATTTAATTTAATAAATTTTTTCATTAATTTTATATAATAAGATTCTAGTATAAAATATAAAAATTAAATTAACTATTATAATTAAATAATTAATTATATGTATATAATTATAGAATTATTTATAAATAATTTTAAAATTTTAAATAAAACATATTGTAATTTATATTTTTAATTTTTAATTTGTATATACTTTGAATACTTTTTATAATAGAAATTATAATTATCTTCTTTTAGATATATACTAAATAAATCATTAGATACATAACTAATTTATAAATTATGTATTTCAAAATAAGTTATTACATGAATTAATAAATTCAAATCAAGCAACATGTTTGTTTGAAAGTTTTAACACTTAAAAAATCTTTAATAAAATTCAAATGTAACACCTCGACAGTTGTTAAAGAGTTCCTTTGAAATTATGACAACTGGTGAAAACATAAAAATGTGTTTTCATAAAAGAGTTGTTAACTCCAGTAAGAAGGGAAACAAGTGAAATTTACATTTCATATAATATATGGCCAAAAATCTTAATCTAAGTTTATATGATAGAGTTTGACATTACACATAAGAGAGGAATAAAACCAATCCAAAGTTATCCTCCTTAACTCATTTTGGCATTACGGACTAAAGAGGAAAAGACATGATTAGAATAATTATGTAAAATAAATGAATTTATTTAGTTGAGATATGATTTATTTTGAAAGAATAATTCCAGAAAAAGAGACCATCTTGTACTTTTATTAAAGAAATATATAGAGCTTTTGTTGGTGGTTCACTAATAGAAAATATGGAGGAAGAAAGGGACCCAAACAAATAAAGAACACTGAAGCCTAACCAGGTCAAAGGAAAACATCGCTACTATTAATGAACAGGTTGTATATAAAATAAAGGTATGGTGCTCATAATTTAAAAATCTCTTGTTTCTCCACTTCATTGTAATCAAATGTTGATATATAGAAAACATATATAGATTAGATCAATTACACACACTTTCACCCCTATGGTAATTCCATGGTATAATCAGTATAGTAATTGTTCTGTCTAATTTCTGTTGAATTTTTCTTGCATTTATACCTTGATTTTCGTTAGTTTTAAATCTAAATTTATGGTCAATTGAGTGAGAATGGCATGAATGTTGCATGGATGTTAATTGGATTGTATTTAGAAATGTTGCATTGGAAATTAGAGGAATTTTGCATGAAAATAGGAGTGACACACTAATTACATGTCACAAATTAAGGTCACACCTGTGACCATGTAAGTCACAGGTGTGAGTCGCATGGTCATACCCATGACCATGTGAGTCACGATGCACACTCGTGACAAAGGTGGTCACACTTGTGACAACCTCATGCACTCTTGTGACCCATTTTTCTTTAATTTATCAACTTGTGACGTGTCATCTATAGGAGGGAGATCTTGAAAACCTAGACCTAAAGTATACTATAAATAGAAAGAGTAAAGGAGGTGGTGGCATGCTATAGACATTAAGGAATCATTCTTTCTTCCACATAGATAGACACAATAAGGAATAGAGGGTTAGAGAGAAAGAAGGGAAGACGAGAAGAGAAATAGAGGGAGTCAGTGAAGAAGAAGACCTGTTGGACCCCGCTTGTTTCCAGAGTCCAACGCTTAAACAAAAAAAAGGTGAGCGTATTCTAGTGAAATCCCTTATCCATTATTGGTTCATCTAACCTGCTTTGATATCACAAATGTTGGGCCCACTTATTTTTCTTTTTAACCCAATTCATGCACTAATAATCATATGATTTGAGCGTGAGTAATACCTTGTAGGGTTACTTCAATGAATCCTCATAAGCTATCAACGAATCATTTTTAGTCTCAAACTCAATTCATTTGACTCCTTATATTCAACACATCTCATGAATCATAAATTCCTATGTGTCTTTTTTTCCATAACACCTCATTTATGTATATACATGTGCATATCACAACCATTCATACGCAACTCATATTCCAAATCCATACACAAATCCATATTTCTTTAACATAATAAAATAAGTGTTTACAACTTTTGTGGCATTCCAAGCCGCATTATAACATCAATATCAAAAATCCGAAATACAAAAAAAGATACAAAACCCATAATTCTCAACCTATGTCTAAAAACTTATTTTATTTTTTTACACCAATTTAACCTCAAAATACACAAAATACAAAAATCAAACGAATGCCTTGACTTTCTTTCACCCGATCTCTTTCTCATCACTTGGAGATGGGAATGAAAGGGGGTGAACATAAAAGCTTGTGGGTAACAAGTTTATAACAAAGAATAAGCAAAATCATTGAAACGTGTCATTTGTCATAAAATTCTTATTGAATCATAAAAAGCATAGTTCTTAAAATCTTAACCAAATTCACAATTTCAGCTTAAAACTCATAGTTCAAATATCATCACACAACACTCAATTTTGCACTATTCATGACTATGCAAAGATGCAATGCACAAACAAATGGCTCGAGAGTTTCTTGGAACAAAATGGATAAACCGAAGTTTATACCGTGAACAAAACGAGTCTGATTTCTCAGAATCTTGTGGCCTCAAGTAGGCAGCCGGGAGAAGGCTATACGTCGACGTGCACGTGACTAACGAAACGTTCCTCTCTTGCCCAATCACAAGCAAATTTATGCTCAAATCATTTCATCATACTTTCATGCTTTTTTCTTCTTTTCAGAATATACAAAATGCCATGACATTTTTCAAGACATAACATAAAATGTTTCAATGCATTTCCATCTTTATTTTGAAATTCATCAACAAAATTCATATACTGAATCATGTAGCAATTTTGCAAATCATTCAAAAGCAATGACAGCAACATTTATGAAGTAATTGAAATCATTTTATTTTCTTGATTTAGAAGAAAAATTAATAGCTCATTACTAAATTATAAACATGAAACCCACCTCAAGAAATCCTTGCTTATAACTTGCTCAAAGGTGCCTCACCCTTTGCTCCTCTTGCCTTCCTTGATTTCCTTTAACAGTAGCCAAAAATTTCATTCAATAGGAATTCCAATTTACGATCAGGTAAATGAAAAAATTTGATAATAATCTATTCTAGAACAATGTTCCCTATTGTTTTAAGTTTCTAATGACTCCAAAATTATTCAATTTGGTTTAGAAATCTAAAAGTTATACTCAAAATATTTTCAGACTATTCTTATATTGAAACAACATTCTATGCTTAAATTCCATCCAAAACTTAAAATTCTAAGAAACTGAATTGAAACTTTATTCCTTCAGAAAACTTGTAGCCCTATGTCTCTAGTTTACGTCAAATCAAAAATCATCTTATTTGAATAATTACAAAAAAAATATTCTCAAAATATCAAAGCATGTTCAGTATTAGAAAGTTGAGTTTGCCGCGGCGAACTTGTCCATAAACTTGTTCCGAGAACATGTTTTTCGACATTCTTCATCTTTTTACTTTCCATCTTTTATATATAATCCAGCTTAACCCTAAACCATCTCTTCTACTTCATTTCAACCCAATATCATTTACAAATATATCATAATCTATCTTTGATCATTAACCCTAAAAGAGAACACTTCCCCTATTTCATTAATCAACAACTTCCCACACATATTAAGCTATATTTGAGTTTCATTCAACCATACCCATGAAATTTAAAGCATAACTTACTTGTTGAAGCTCTAAATTCTTCAAACTCTTCAAGAATATCCAAACTTTAGCTTTTCTCTTCTTTTTCTCCTTCTCTTCTTTCATTCTCATGCTTCTCTCTTCTCAAACAAGCCAACAAATTTTCTTCTTCTAACTTATACCCTTAATGGTTGCAAGATGTCCCTTTTGCCCTTCCATATAAGCCTTATACTCCCTCCTATTCAAAATAAAAGTCGTTTTAGATGGATTTTAATTATTCAAAATAAATGTCATTCGTGGCTTTTCATGCATGTTTATAATTTTACTTCCAAAATTATCCTTTAATTTCTTTCACATCCTAATTACACATATTACATTTTCAAGACAGTTCAACATGCAATTAATAAGGGTATATCAAACATCTCATTAACTTTCTTAATAAGTATGCATCCCTCTAAAATGACTTTTATTTTGGATAGGAGGGAGTATCTTTTAACCCTAAGTGACTTGCCAATTTTGCCTTGATACATTCTTACAACATTAACACTTAAATTCCATCAATCCATACAATAAAATCCTACTAACTTTGACATAATAATTAACTCTAAAAATTTAATCTATCAAAACCTCGAAATTCTTTTAAATCATGTTTAACTAGAGAAAAAAATTCTGAGGGCCAACAATTGTTATTTTCCAAAGGAAAAATTTTAAGTTTTCAAAAGGTGAATTATCTCCTACCACTTGACTCTAAGTAAGCTTAGCATTATGTTTAGAAGAAGAGGAAGTGATTGTTGATGTAGGAGCATTAGAGAGAGAGATAACCCTAAAAACACATGAAACAATAAAAGGGACTAATTAAGAAGAGTCAAGCAAGTTAGCTACGATTTTCAAAGAAAATTTGGAAATAAAAATCTTGAAGGGGCTAGAGATTAGGGAAGGGACTAAGGATAGCGTTAGGTCTAAAGGCAAGAAGATAGTTGGCAAGAGAAGCAAAGGAAGGAGAGGTGGGTTAGCTAGTTTAGAGCTAAGGTCACCATGACTAGAAGGATTAGCTTTATTGACAAGAGCTCCTAGGGAGCTTGGTTAAAGGGTAGCCCATTCCGCAAAAGGATGAACCTAATAAAGGCTTTAGATAAGAAAATATCCACCTAAATTAGTTAATCAAATAAGAAAGGAGGATTTAATATAAAGGAAAAATAAGAAGAAAAAAAAAGGTAGAGAGATCGAAGAGAAAAAATAAGTTTGAATGATGATTCTTAAATCATTCTTATTTTTTATTAAGGCTATTAAGTTAGAATTCATTAATCTTAAACTAATTTATAAAGAAGACCACTAATAATTTAAATGATGGTTAGGTTTGTCAAAAAGAAATTAAAAGTTATAAAATTCATAAATATCGTTCAACTTAGAAGATGTCTGATAAAATTATTAATTACAAAAATACAAGTATCAAATATAAAGATACAAGGCATACATCATTATGTACAACTTGGAATGATTAGATAATAGTCAAGAAGATCAAGTTTCAATAAAAAATATTAATCATTATTTATTTTACTATTAAAATTATATTAATAGGGTAAGAGAATGATTAGATAATAGTGTCCGTTTTTAATTACCCACTGCAAATAAATTTAGGACACTATTTTAATATTATCTAATAGGACACTATTTTAGGACACTATTTTAATATTATCTAAATTTAGGACACTATTTTAAAATAGTAAAACGGACACTATTAACCCTAAATTTATTTACACTGAATATAACGGACAATAATAGTGTCCTATTAGATAATAGTGTCCGTTTTTAATTACCCCTTGTTTCATCAAGATAAAATATAAATAAGTAATAAAACCCAATGAGATTAATTGTTAAAAATTTTAAACTTTACTCAATTTTGCAATGCTAGTTGAACATTAAAATGCAGCACTACTATGTTCTAATTTTTAATTTGTTGGAAAAGTAACTAAATGTTAAGTTTTTTATTAATGTTTTTGAAGTGGTTAGTCATGTTAGATTGATGTCTTTTTACCATCTCATAAATGCTAGGTTATGGAAAGTACATCCTAAACATAACTCTTTTTGGTCATTCAAGAAAATGTTAGGGCTTAAGGAAGCTTTAAGGGAAGAATTCATATTCATGGATGAGAATGAAAAAAAAAACTTGGTTTTAATTTTACAGTTGGCATGATTTGGGGACTCTTTTCCTTCTATAAAGCAATACCTTACTTAGACTATCATTCTCTGATTTTGCAAAAATAGAAGTGGTGATCAATGATGATATTTGAGATTGACCTTCTCATGACTATTGAAGGTTCTCAAAAATAAGAAACAACTTACTAACTATGGCTACTAATCAAGACAGGGAAGACCACTCAATCTCGCTCAAGCTTCGGTCCAAAGTTTTTACAAATCAATCATGCTTGGAGATCTTTGCACCTTCAATACAAAAAGCAACCTGGTTTAAGTTAGTATGACCAAAATTTAATATCCCAAAAATATCTTTTATCCTTTGGTTAACTATATACCAAATGATTATAAGTTACGTAACTAAATATATTAGTTTAATACAGTCATATATATATATGCATGTAAAAAATATATTTCGTATGTTTAACTTGACATTCATAAGTAGGGATCAATTCACGGTTTTTGTGTGTCATCTTATGCCTCTCTCCGTCCATCCATCTATTGGTTGAGGAAAAAAAAAACTAAAACTTTGTTAAAAGTATTGCCATTAGCAGAAAACACAAAAAACTGAGAAACTTTTAGTTATGAAGAGACTCAGATTCAAGCCAAAGTTAACACCTGTGAAGGGCATACGGTGATTATTTCCATTTCTATGTACTACCCTGTATACCTTTCCATCCATTAAAAAATCTATCCTGACATTTATAACTTTAGAAAGAAATAGAGTAAGGAAGAAATTACCTATCTTAATAGTATGGGAATATCTTTTTTTATAAATGTTAATAAATAGATGAATAGAGAGAAACACAAAGTGATACACGAAAACGGAAACAGCCACCCAGTATCCTTCACATGTGTTAACTTTAGCTTGAATCTGATTCTCTTTGTAACTAACAGTTTCTCGATTTTTGTGTTTTCTGCGGTCTAATATCAATACTTCTAACAAAATTTTGGTTTATTTTTCTCATCCCTATGGATCTAATTTAAGGCTCAGGAAAATCTTGCTTAACAATCCAATGCCCGAACAGCCCACCTCAAAAATGATCAGCCTGAAAATTCTAAACATATGTCCATGGGCCAAATGTCGAGTAAATAGGTCGACTACAAAAGCCCACCACATAATAAAGACAACGTATTGAGGCTCCCCACAAAATGAGCAGTAGCCACAGAGTCTGGCTCTGAACAATTACCTTTTTGAGTACACAATTAAAAACCCAACTATCCTACTACACCAAAACTATATCATACTGTTCCATTCTACCAAAACTATGTATACAAAACCTCCATATCCAGAGTCAGGGAAACAGCGACCACAATCATCACTGCGCACCAAATATTTCCTCTGGAGGATCAAAAATGTATTTTTCAGGAAACAGCTCCTCGTAGTCTTGCTTCACTTTGTTCCTCAAAAGCGGGTGAGGAAGTAGCCCTTTTAACAAAATCCTGAATGGCAATTCATCTGGTGGATCAGGCGACTTCTTCATATCCTCGTATATATTAATTGCATCAGCCGGAGAACCATCCTTCAAATAGCCCCTAATGGCTTCAGAATACATTTGGCAATCAGGGAACAGATTCTCACTTCTCATCTTTTCCCATAACTTCATAGCTTCATCCATTTTTCCACTTCTCATCAATACCATGATCAGGTCCTTATAGAGATAGACATCAGGCTTGTACCAGTCTTGCTTCCGAATCACTAGGAAGATCTGCAGAATCAATAATTCTTAGAAGCCCCATAATCCATAACATGATGGATCAGAGGGAAGTTATAAAAGAAACTTAACTTTTTAGAAACAAAAAACAACACATCTAACACAAAATGATCAATTCAACCATGATTTAAAGCTCTCCTTAATCCTACTCTGTAAAATGCCCTCTCTAAAAACAAAAGACCATATGCTACCGATGCCAAACTCATAATTCTGTGATCAGTACTAAACATTTCTTCTTTATTTATTTTTTTACAACAGAAGCTATGATCAGTAGTAAACATTTCTCTTTCTTTAATCAAAATAAATCATTTGCAGCATATAAAAAGAACTGTTTTAGAGTTGAAACTCAACATACAGCAAATGCTTTGCAAACTAATCCTCACTAGGCATCAAATTTTGATGAAGAAAATATGCTAAGAAAGTTCAACAATCTACTCTTGACACTTTCTCCCCCAAAAAAATGAACTTCCAAAAAACAACAATTTACTCTTGACACCGAAGATATTATCCCTAACTAATTCTCTAGGTTTATTGGTCTTCCAGTAAGTAACCTCTGGTTCCACTCTCCATACATGATAAGCGATACCATACCAAAAGGTTACATGACTAGATGTAACCTTGTACACTAAGAGAACTCGGGCTCCCACATTCATGTTCTCTGTCAATGCTGCAATTTGCTAATATGACACATGGTTTGATCTCTCATTCAATTTCTACAACATCCCAATATGTGGTGACCTGTTAATCTGTAATTATGGCTACCTACCAATGCAATGAATCTTGCTTAGAAATTACTCTAGTATAGCTAGGCATGCAATGAAGCTGAAGCTTAGCTTAGGAATTACTCAATATAACTAGACATGCAATGAAGTTTTTCTTTGGAACTAATTCAAGCCAAGGGCTAATGCCATTCACTTGATTACTTCAAAAATTTTCCTTTTGATTGAAATATTTGAATCGTACCAAGTTCAATGGAAGAAAAAGAGCACCACCTGAATAACAATAACCTACAAAAAAAGGTCCTTCCCCACTGCAAATTTTGTTTCATCAGATCCTAACTCTTGCAGGAACTATTTAATTTAGAAGTTCTGGCTCTTTAAGAAGAATTTTTAATCATGCTATAGAGTATGAGTTTTCGAAAATAGGACATGTGATCATCAATATACAATCATGAGTCCAATGATCAAACTATTTTATGCATAGACCACCTGCATCCATTAAAAAAGCTACCAATTGAATCAATTTGTTCCACAAAATGAAGATATTGAACCATTTAGTTTGTATGTTAAAGACAACATATGACATCAACTGTATGCAATAATTGTTTTCCAAATAACAGTTCTCACAAACGAATTAGGCTAATAAAGAGATAAAGATCTTCACTCTTTTGTAAAGAGAAAGAGAGAGGAGAGAGGGAGAGAGAGAGTAGAAGAAGCGCATAAAATCCATGAAGGAATCTTAATCTCAATGGAGGAAAAGAAATAAGCAATATAGAAAAGAGAACTTTGTGCACACTTGGCTACTAATAAAAGAAGATTAAGGTGATGATTAAAACGCAAAAAGAACTTAACCTTGAGAGCCAAAAAGACTTCGTTTTGACGCTCCAGCTCAGCTAGGACACCAACCATGTCCATTTTCAACAGCCTCAGAACATGGGATTTAATGAACTTGTTAAGCTTCTCTTCGTCCTCTTTAAACCTCTGCAATCCCGATATAACAAAGAGTGCTTCTTTTCCAATCAATTTCTTGCCCCTCCACAAGGGTCCTCTTGGCCTCCCGTCCCGGTATAGCCTCGACCACGAAAGGGAATTACTGTGGACACCACCCAAGCCTAAAGCTTGAACTTGGGATTTGATGAGGAATCCAGGACAATGTCTATGACCCAAGAGGCATTGAAGAAATGCTCCCTTGGGTAACTTCGCCCAAAAGGCACGAACTGCCATTAAAGAGTCCGATTGGAATTTGACAGGAATAGGTTAATTTTGAGCTGAGATTTTGACAGAAATAGGGTAATTGTGTTCAGCTTTGTGAGAGTGAGAACTAGAAAGAGGAGAGATGAAGATTAAAGCAGAAAGCCGTCTCAGAGAAGGCAGAGAGATGAGTTGTTTTCTGTCTACTTACACATAGAAAAGACTTCGTTTTGGAATAGGACATTTGGGTGGATGATCTGATTGGCGAGCATATCACTGATGAAAAAATATATTGGATTGTTGGGATAATACATTCTTTTAATTTGCGCTATTTACTATTTAGTATATAATTTTAGTGAAAATATCAAAGCAATTAAATAGAAAATTTTCATATTTTAAAGGCTAGAAAAGAGGATTTAAATATATAAAAACAACCAAAAAGATTGAGAAAAATAATCGTCTAAATTTATAATGAATTTTATAAAATAAAAATTAATCAATTATCAATAATAAAATAAAACTGGACTAGTATGGGAAGACATAGAATTGCTGACCAACTGCATGCTAAAATTAAATTGAACAGTAGCGGCAACTTCCTTTCAATTAAAAAAACAAAGAAAAATAGTGCAAAACCCCACTTCCTAAAATATTTATACAATAATTACCATAAATATTACAAAATATATTATTGTCTAATGTTTTCCCTTAATTTGAAACATGTAGATCACGAATGTCCAACTTGACACACAAATACTCGAACTGTTGTTGACTCAATGCCTTTGTAAATATATCTACAAGTTGGTTTTGAGAACACAACTTCAATATTAGATGACCCACCAATTGTCGATAACAGCTAGGATCAGTAATGAAAGGACTCTACGAAGAAACAAGCTTATGATGTTGCTTTATAGGAAACGGTGCAAGCTTAGCACCTGTTAAACCAATCTCACTAAGAATATCCAAGGCATACTTACATTGAGATAAAAATAGACCTTCTTGGCTGGGAGTAACTTCAATACCAAGAAAATATTTCAATGGACTCAGATCTTTGATCTTCAAACAAGTACAACATAGGCGGCTGAATTATTACCAGCAATAATGACATCATCAACGTAAACCAAGGAAGAAAGAAAAATGTCACCTTTCTTATAAGTGAAAAGAGTATGATTGGCTTGGAACTAAACAAATCCACATTGACGCAATGCAAATGACAACTTAGGGAACCAATTACGAGGAGATAGCTTTAGGTCATAAAGTGACTTTCGAAGATGACATACTTTGCCATGATGGGTTACTGAAAACCCTTGGGGTAGTCTCATGTAGACTTTATCGTCGAGATCCTCAGAAAGAAATGCATTGTTAACATCAAGTTGATGCAACTCCCAACTTTTTATGGCACCTACTATAAGAAAAGTATGCATATTGACCATTTTAGCAACTGAAGCAAAAGTCTCATCATAATTCAAATCTTCTATCTGATTGTTTTCATGCACTACAAGGTGAGCTTTCAAGCGTTCAATTGTACCATCTGAGTTGTACTTAATCTTATAGACCCACTTATTACCAATGGCTTTCTTATTAGGTCGGAGATCCTCAATAGTCCAAATACCATTACACTTTAAAGCCACAATTTCTTGGCGAATAGCCTCGCGCCAACCAAGATGTTTCATAGCTTTAGAAAAGAAAGCAGGCTCATTATTTGCTGAAATTGTTGCAAGAAAGATATCATGTGCAGAAGAGAATCAATCATAATTGACATAGGGTTCGTTTGGTAAACAACTGATAACTTAGATTTTAGCTTATTGATCCAAATTAGAGTTTTGACTATATTAAAAAGCCAAAAATTTAATTGGTTATGAGCTGGTTGGGTTAGCTTATTCAACCCAACCAGCTGATTTTTTAAAAGCTCCAGAATAGGAGCGTTTGGACCGAACAACTGAATTAAATGTTTAGTAATGAAAATTGTGCCCTCATAACAATATACTATGTTCGGTCTCATTTCTCATAGGTTCTCTAGAATTTTCTCTACTCTCTCTAGAATTTTCTCCACTCTCACATCTCCACCCTCCGACCCTCTTCAACCCCACCAAAACCTTATCAGCCACGTCATTAACCCAAACACCACCAACCCACCACTGTACTTCACCCAAAATCACCCCCATCACTACCATTTATGAATTCAGTACATTACCCAAGCACTACCAACCCACTATCGTACTTCACCCAAAACCATCCCCCATCATCACCATTTATGCGTTCAGCACATTACCCAAACCACATCCCTAATCCAAACACCACTAACCCACTATCGTAGTTCACCCAAAACCACCCCCCTTCACTGCTATTTACGTGTTTAGTACATTAAATCAAACCGCATCCCTAACCTAAACAACACCAACCCTCCACCATTCTTCACTCAAAACCACCCCCTTCACCACCATTTATGTGTTCAGTACATTAAACCCAAATCACATCATCACTATACTCAACGGAAACCCTTTTTCCTTTGGTTTGTCTTTCCTCTAGTTATTGTGAAGTTTAAGTGGGTCAATGCAGGTTCGATGGAAGTAGTGAGTTATGTATCAGGTTTTGGATTTTTGGAATATCGGCATAAGGGTAGAAGGATAAGGGGTAGAAGGACAATTGGGCTCTCCATCAGAATCCAATCCACTGGCAGCGCAATTGTGGGTCCCCAACCTAAACCAAGTCAACCTTGGAATAAATGAAGTCTCTTCTCTAACTCGCCAGGTGAACCTTCGAAGTCTAAATTTTTTATAAAGATTTGATCATTTCAACTTCTTGTTTACCTTTTCATGGAGAATGAAAATAGGTTTTCAAATTTTACAAGTTTTTTTACTTTAGTTTTGGTATGTAGTCTTTTGATTATTATATAATAGGCCTACTTTCAACAAATTGATGAACTTTTTTTGCAATCATTCACTGTGAAGTCGACAGACAAAGAAGGGAGAAAGGAAATTGAGTCTTTTATGCATTTCTTGTAAGTTATCACTCTTTAAATTGCACTTAAAAATGTTGCTCGTGTCTTTTAAATTGAAATAAACTATTACAAAATGATAATCTGATTGCATAAATGGGTTTGTTATTGACATTAAACTTAAACAACCATTTCTTATATTGTTGTTTAATACGTTGGAATGCTCTTATTCACAAGTTGTTTTTGATAGTTTTCCGACTTGACGAATTCCTTTGTCCAAATTTGTTTAGCTTTCATAACAATCAGAACGGTGCTTGTAATGGAGTTCATGAGAAATTAGATTCTCAGAAGATAACTAATCAATAAAATAAGCACATATACATTTTTTCTAACAGAAGATTCCCTTTCATTCTGGCTTTTGCTAAGGATACCCCTCCACCATTTACTTCATGACCAATTTTTAGAGTGTTTTGGTTACAAATTCCTTTCGTGTTAATTACCATATGTTTTTTAACTTGCACCTAAAGAAATCCTACTCTCTTCTCAGATTTTGTGCACTTATGTTGACATGGTATGTTTTAAGACATTATGAATTTGGTTAGCTTATTTTATCATATTATGTTATCTTGTTAGTAATCTATAATTTTATTACATGTTATATTATTTATTTCTTTATTTTAGACATATAAGTGTCTTGTTTATTTAGAATATAATTTTACTTGTAGATTTGTAGGTATGGATGATAATGTTATGACAATTATGCAACTTTTGCAAATTAAGCAATTTTTAGATAATGAGTTTTGGGATTCGATGGTTGGTGTAGCGGGTTACATAGGTGTGTACTTTTTTAACCACATTATAAAGAACTATGTATGACTTCCTATCAAATCAGAGAACTATGGATGAATAAATTATTGAATGGTCATGAAAAACGATGTTTTATTACATTTAGGATGAATCAAAATACATTTCGTCAATTATATATGGTTTTGTAAAATAATTACGGTTTGAGAACTTTAGATAGGATGTCTATTTTGGAGAAAGTCAGTTTATTCATGTATGTACCAAGTAAAAGTTCCCCTAATAGAGATACCTAAGAGTGCTTTCAACATTCAAGTGAAATAGTGAGTAGAGTTTTTAAAGAAGTTTTGAGTGCCATGGATGGATTTTCAAGGGACATACTCGTACCAAAAAATCCTAAATTTAAGGAGATTCCACAACAAATTGCCAATGATGATAGATATATGTCACATTTTAAGGTAATTGAATATGTTCTTCCTCCCTTTTATTATATTTTTCATTGAAAAATATTGTTTTATCATCTTATGATCATTGTTTTATATTAGGATTGCATTGGAGCTATTAATGGTACACATATATTGATACTTGTTGCAAAGGAGGATCAAATGAGATATAGAGGACGGAAAGGAATAACAACTACAAATGTATTGACAGCATATAACTTTGACTTACTATTTACGTATGTTTTAGCAGGTTAAGAGGGATCAACACACGATTCTCATATTTTCCTTATACAATTGGTAATCCGAGACTTAAATTTTCAAAACTACTGATAGGTAATTTTAAGATTTGCTATTTATGATTTAGACTTTTTAAGATATGATCTATGCTAATTATATTTCCTTTATAGATTCTGAAGTAAATATTACTTGGTTGACAAAGGATATCTGGAAAGAGAAAGATATTTGACACCTTACTCAAAGACAAGGTACCATCAATCAGAGTTTCATGATACAAATCCAAGAGGATCTCGAGAAGTTTTTAATCGAGCTCATTAATCATTGCGAAGTTGTAATGAGAGGGCTTTCGATGTTTCAAAGGCTTGATGGAAGATATTGGAGAAAATGCCTAAGTATTCATTGATTGATTAAAATAGAATAATTTGTTTTGCTTTTGCATTGCATAACTATATTAGAAGAAGTACAATTGGTGACCCAACTTTTAACATTATCGATGAAGATCCTAAATTTATACCTCCAGTTGTATTTCAAGATGTTGAAGTTAACCCTATGCAAGAAGGTGTTGAAGAACAGAGACTCAGGAGATGAACATTATTCGTGATAATATTGCTTATAGATTAATGACAATTAGACGTTGTTCTTAAATTGTTATAAACCTTTGCGTTAAAGGACAATGTTCATTTCTTTTGCTTTATCTAAATTGTGTTGTTAAACCTCATTTGGATTGTTATATTTTATGTTTGGATGCATCATCATCATCATGAACTTTATTTGAATTATGTTGTTAAACTTCGTTTGGATTGTTATATTTTATGTTTGGATGATGGTGATGATCACGATGATGATGATGATGATGATGATGATTATTATTATTATTATTATTATTATTATATTTTTATGTTTTTATTAAAGTTATAAACTTAATTTTTGTAAAATTAAATATCTATAATCTAAAATCTTATAAGAATATTCAATGAAATACTAAGAGATATAATATTCATGCCTTTAATAATTTTTTTTAAATCATACTCTCATAAGTCATTTTATACATCAACAGCTAATACTAAATAGCTAATTTTACTAAACATCTTTAATAAACAACTGATGTGATATGTTGGCCAAATCAACTAATATAATCAGCTATCAACTAATCGTTGATAGAATCAAATAACAACTAATGCAATCCGCTATTTATCAAATAAGGCCATAATTTAATAAAAGGTACAAGGAACCTGAGCTATCAAATGGAGGCAGATGTGTTGAAATAGGACCAAAGCAACAAAGGATGTAAGTGTGACAAATATAATCTTTAAGATATGATGGTGGCCTTCTATCATGTTGTGGGCGCGTTTCAACATCATCTATTGGTTTCGCGGAAGACATGGCTAAGTCATTATTGTCAGAAGGCTCAATGGACATAGAATTTGAGAGATTGGTAGAGGATCTAACATTAGCCGTATGTAAAGAATGAACTAGTAATAGAGATGTAGTTGTATCCTGCGAAGTTGTTGGGGTGAAGAAAAAATAAAATCTCCCCTTGTTGATGAAGATTCATCCATGTATCAAGTATCAGTATCGATGTGAGCACCACCAACACCTTATGCAACAGTGTCACAAATAGGTATAGCAAGAACTAGAAATGGAAACTCAAATTCATAAAATGCCACATCATATGACACAAACAGTTGTTTTGTATCCAAATCATACACTTTTCATCCTTTCTTTCCATGAGGATAACCAAAGAAAATACACCGACAATTCCTCGGGGAAAACTTGTCTTTCGCATGAGGTCAGTGATGTGTATAACATAAACACTCGGTGGGGATGAAAATAATTTCTCGCATAGAGTCTTACCACCAAGTGCTAAGGATGGGATACGATTGATCAAGTGAGTAGCAATAAGTACAAATTCACCCAAAAATTCAATTGGCAAGTTAGCTTGAAACCTCAATGCTCTAGCAACATCTAAAATATGTCGATGTTTGCATTCCACATGAACATTTTGTTGAGGTGTATCAACTAAACTAGTCCGACGTAAAATTCCATGGTCAACATAATAACGAAACATTGGCCGAGAACAAAATTCAGCACCATTGTCATCGCAAATAATCAACAGATGTATCAGAGTCTTAGTCATAGCACAAAAATCACGAATTATAGTAGCAACTTCACTCTTATCAAACATCAAATAAACCCACACACCACGACTACAATCATCAATAATGATAAAAATAATGCCCATCAATTAAAGTTGTTGTGTGATATGGGCCCCAAATATTACAATGAATCAACTCAAAATAGTTATTAATATGAGAATTTCTCATTATAAATGGGCTACGAGTCTGTTTAGCCTAAAAACAAATATCATAACTTTTATGCTTAGACTTAGTACCACTAGAAATTCTAGGAATAAGAGATAATATACAATTTGATGGGTGACCTAGTCGCTTATGCCAAATATCACAAGAATGAGCTCCATTTACTATACAAGCTATGGCAATTTTCATTAGTTTATAACAGTATTACCCATTTCAAAATTCTCCTACTCCAATAGGATGCCTCGATGTACAATCTTCTAACACACACATTTTATCGGTGAAAGTCACAAAGCAAATTGCATTAGAAATTAGACAACTAATTGATATAAGATTGCAAGACAAACTTGGAACATACAAGACATGACGAAGAACAAGTCCATTCAAGAATGCACGACCTTCTTTGACAGCAGCGTTTTGAACTCCATCAAGTAATCCAACAGGAGACGAATCAATATGATAGACATTAATAAGTAGGAAAAAATTTCTAGTCATATGTTGAGAAGCCCTACTATCAATTAACCAAATCTCACTACTAGGTTGTTTACCATGTGACTTTTCCCCACTCGATGAACACGATTTAACCAACAATAATAAACGTTGAATTTGATCAGAAGTGAGACCAAGAATCCCAATTATACCAGTATTACAAGAGCTCATATCATATGAGGTAGATGAATTAGTGTTACTAATTGCATTATGCTTGCCCATTGTCTGAAAAAAGGCAACAAAATTCAAAGAACAATGAAATCCACCAACAATTATATATTTGCAAGCATTATTGCACCAATACCACCATAATTAGATATAGTAGATAAGACAAAATCGAATTACCCACTAATTGAACACTGCAAACCGTAAAGTAGCAATTGACAGGGGACTTTGCGATGAATGGCGAATTTAATTTTCCTTCTTCTTTTTCTTCTTCTTCTTTTTCTTCCTTTACGAATAATGTCTTCCTATGCACTAAAGACTAAGCCAAAGATCGTCATGAAAAAGATTAATGGAATAGGAGTATTGGCAATGATATCATGAAAAATTTTGAGGAGATAATGTCGTGACTTTCAATGAGAGCAAAGAGCCTTACATAGAGGCTTGTATAAAACCCTACTTCCTAAAGTATTTACACAATAATTACCATAAATATTACAAAATATATTATTGTCTAATACTCTCCTCCTCCCTTATGTTGTTTTGTTTTCACTTTTCCCTTCTATGCTGTTAGACTCCGATCTTTAAATGAAAATTTAGAGATATTAAATGAAATTCAATAAGTGTTTTTGTATATGAATTGTGTTATAGATGTTATTGTGCCTTAAGCAAATGGATGAGAAAAGAATCAATTGGTTTTGATGACTTTGATATTTGAGTAGATTTGTTTGGGTTATGAAAGTTAAAGTAAATGAGATGATTGAAATGGAAGTTGAAAAGCAAGAAATGATTAGTGAAAGTGTTAAATTTTAGAGAATTAAGAAAGTTTGACTTTGTGGGGATAAATAGTCGTAGAGAGTTGACTTTTTGATTTAGGCAAAATTTGAGATTATGATCTTCATGAAAATTGTAGCTTCTGTTGAGAGCTTTCAATCACCATAAATTATGATATTTTTCGATATCGGAATTGAAAGTTATGATCTTCCGAAAATAAGGTTATTTTGCTTTGTTTTTGAAAAATGTTCATAGGGTAAGTTTGCGTGTACTGTGCTTGGAAGCCAATCACCGTACTGATGTGGTCTGAATTGGAGTAAGTGGTCTACATGAAAGTTGTATCTTGTCTTTAAATCTTTCCAACGTCATAAAGTATGCAATTTTTGGACTATGAAATATGAAGTTATGATTTTTGCAAGTTTCTGTTACCTTTGGCATGATTATTAGTGAACAGAAACTTTGAAGTGGTTTTTGACCCTCTTAGAGGCCAAATTGATTTTCTGTCCTTCTTGAAAGTTGTAGGTTGCATTTTGATTTTTTTCATTGATATAAAGTATGACATTTTTGGACTTTGGAGTTGAAAGACAGAAATTTTCAAATTTTAGTCTTTGTTTAGGGATTTATTAATTAGATAGAAAGTTTGATTAGATTTTTGACCCTTTTAGAGATGGAATTGATTTTTAAGTCCTTCATGAAAGTTGTAGAGCTTCCTTTTATCTTTCCAATGATACCAAGTTTGTAATTTTTGGAGTTTTGATTGAAAAGTTATGAATTTTTGAATTTCTGTGTTAAAAAAAGAAAAGGAAAATCGGAGCTAGATGGCTCGCGATCTCGAGCCGGCCTTTTTGTTCGACAACTCGCGATCGAGAGCCATCACAATCACGAGCCGACCCTTATGTTCAGAGACTCGCGATCTCAAGCTGGGTATTTTTTGCCGAGGCTCGCGATCGCGAGCCAGCTACTGTTTGTGATTTTTAATTTTTTTATTATTTGATTTTTCTTCCATTCTTTTTCTTATATCTTTTCCATTCGACATCCAATTAACTTGTTTTTCGAAGCGTTGGATTCCTAAGACAATTATCTATATCCTCATGGGAAATTTATAAATTTTTGATATTAAATTGAGGGTGATTGATTTAATCAAATTGAGTTAGATAATTTTCTGAACATGGTTCAGTCTTTTGAAAAATTCTTGATCTTTGGAGATCCGATTGAACTGATTCTTATGGCTAAATAAAATAGAGACTTAGGGCTATAAATCATATGAAGGAATTGAATTTTAATTTAGCCTCTAAGACTTTCAATTTTTGAATTTAAGTCGGGTTTAGTGTTCAGTCTTGGATTAGAAAAATCTGAAAGTATTTTGGCTGTAAAGTTTGCTCTAGTCATCCAAATGAGGTGATTCTTGATTTGAATTAAACTAGAGAAATAGGGCAACAAATGTTCTGAAGGACTTGAGTTTCAATTTAGTCTTTAAGAATGTCAATTTTTGGATGGGAGTAAAGTGCTGGAAAATGTGTTAGCATAATGATAATCTGAAATATTTGGAGCATAACTTTTGGTGTAGTGCACCAAATTAAATGATTTTAGTGGCGTTATGAAATTGAGACAATGAGGAACATTTCTCTAGAAGGAAGTTTTAGCAAATTTCTTCAATTTGATGGTTAGAAAAATGTCCTAAGGTAAGCATGTATTAAAAAGAATTTTAGGGGCAATTTTGGAAGATCACTTAAAGGGGTAAGTTAGTAGGCTAATAAGTAAGGGATTTTTGGTCATTTGGCTTTCATTTAATGAAAGAAGAAGAGGGCTGTCGTTTATGAAGAGGCAAGTCACAATATTGAGTGAAATAAAAGGAAAGAAACAAAAGAAAGAAGAGAGAAGAGAAGGTGCTTCGGTGGAGATAGAGGAAAGAAGAAAAAGGGATTAGGGCTTCGATTTTTCCAAGCTTTCAAGAAGGATTTGAGAGATGATTCAAGGGAGAAAAGGTGGAAGAGCATGAAAGCTTCCTATGGAGCTAAGAAAATCTGAAAATGGTGAAGAAATAAGGTAAGAGAAAATTTTAAGCTTTGAATTTTTAATGAATTTTTGGTTTAGAGAGCTTAAGAATGATATGGGTTTCTATTTTCCATAGTTAATTTTGATGATTATGCCCATTATGATGTTCAATTTTGGATGAAATTAATTAGGGATTTTTGAAATTTATGAATTACGGAATTAAGTGAGGCTTTGGAGAAATTGAAGCTTTGAACAAGTTTCTAGTATGGATTTGAGGTGGGTACCATTTTTATATTCTGAATTATAAGCTAATTGTAAGTTTTCGAAAAATCAAGAAGTGAAATGATTTGAAAATTTATTGTTTATATTTTCGAAAAATCGAGAAGAAAATAAAATAATTGTTCAATTCAATGTTTTCAAATGATTGGAAATTGGTACAATTGTTTCGAACTTTTTAATAAAATGATTCAATTGTTACATTCTTTGATTTTTGAATGATTTGATAAAATTGAAATAATTGTTAAATTCATTTGTTTGAATATGTTAATAATTTCTGAAATTCATAATTTATCAATGTTGATAAGTTATGAAAATTGTTGCATTCCCTGTTGTGAATGATTGCGAATTTGACTATGTGAAATTGTGACATTTGTGAGTGACTTTATGTTTAAATATGACACGACATGAAAATTAAGTTTTTGAAATGTGCCTTCGGGCAATCTGATTTTTCAAGTATGAACAAATGTGCTATGTGGGTTTGGTTAGGTCCCATAAGAGGATCAAGTGCACTTGTCTAGGCTTCTCCCGCCTGCCCGCTAGTGACATTGGAGTTCCTTTTAAGGACTCCCATAAGTTCACGGCTACACTAGACCGCTATGCGGGAAAGTATAGTACGTTCTGTTCATGGCTGCACAGGACCGCTATGCGGGAATGTGCAGTACGTTCCGTTTCTGGACCGACCCAAACCATTTATGATGTGTTAAGTGTTTTTTTGTTAATAAATGTGATTTTTGTTTATATTTGTGGTGCATACATGTTTTTAAATTATTCATGAATGTGTTGAAAAATTGAGAAATTTTGAGAAATAAACATTTGATGATTTTTCCTACCGTGAAATTTTACAAACTAAAAATGAGTTTTGCAAATGTTTTTGCTTATTGTTCGGATATAAACATGTTATCTATGAGCTGTCTAGCTCACCCCCTTTCATCCCCATCTCCAGGTAGCATACAGGAGATCGGATGAAAGACAATCAAGGCTTTGTTCGATTTTGTTTGTCTTGTGTTTTATGTTTTTGGGATTTTAGTATTGGATTTGTATATGGCTTGGAAAGCCATTAATGTTTTCTAAGCTTTTACTTCGTGATGTAAATGAGTTATGGAATTGTGTATTGAATTGAAATATAAATTTGAGTATGGTTAGGATATATGAATGTGATTGGATATGAATGGTAATTGCATATGATTATAAATTGAGATATGGATTCCGAACAGGAGGTCCGATGATGTTGATTGATTACAAATTATTGAAGTGTTATAGGTATAGGATTGTGTTTGTTTATGTGTGGATTGGTTTGGTATAAATAAATGTGTTTAAAACCCTTTGCAGGTTTTTGGGTTTTATAAAATACAGTCGTTATGCTACCCAATTTTTGTTGAATAATGATTGATGAAAGAATAAGAATAAGAATAAGTTTTGTTAAAGATGATATTGAGATATTACATGTTTAAGATAAATTATATGAATTGAGTTTTGTTTGAGGATAAGTTTCCAAATGGGGAATTTATATTGTTTTGATTTGTATATGATCGAATAAAGATGAAAGAAATGAAAGAGTAAGAAGAAAAAAAATTACACCGATTCGGATTGGTTTAGTCTCAACGCGACGCTTTTCTAAAATATTTGTTCATAGATGTCGGAGTTAAGTTTTTGTTTGTAAGTGATTTGTTTTATGTAAATCCGTTTGTTTGCTTTCGATTCTTTCGCTTTAAGATTCGATGTTAGTCGTTTGTTTCTGCTTTGTTTTCAATTCCGTTCCGCCCTTCAATTCACTTTCTATACTTTTGCGTTTGAATGTGTTTCTGCTTTATGACTTCTGATTCGATTTGTATTCCGTTCTTTTGAAGGTGATTTCTTTCGTTTGTTTCCGAACGCGTCTGCTCGCATTTTTCTTTTGATTTGTTTCGCGTCTTTGTTTTTTCGATTCCGCAGTTCCGAGATCAGGTCCCAACAAGTAACCTCAGTAGTTTTATGAAATTATTACCTAACCAAGTAATCAGATGTGTTAATGATAAATTGTTTATGGTAAGTGCATAGTTATTATATATTTTAAACATTATAAAAGTTTATCCTATCATAAATCTATCACTCATTAACTAGGCAAGTTATCTTTTATTAGTAAGCAATATAATGTTAAATAGAGTATCAATCTCACAAAGAAGTGATATAGATAGAAAATCATAATATTATTAACTAGTCTATAGCTAGTTAATAAAAAGATGGCTTTTAGGATTTTCATAATGAAGAAACATAAAACAAAACTAAACCTAACAAATGAAGATAGCCAAAGAAATAAATGATAAGATAATTAAAAAAGAATGCAATCAAATAGCAATATCAGGATGAGTACTTCCTTTATTAACATGTTTGATTTCATGCTTTAATTAGCCTAGAATGGATATAGTCTCAAGACCGTCAGGGCTTCCAAAATAGTGAAACTACACTTTTTCAAGCTATAATAATCTACTCTTGGGTTTTTTAACTATATCCCTACTTATATTGATGTAATATCCCGCCTCCTAAAATTGTTAAGAGATTAAACTGTTAGATTGAGTCACATGAGTTATTTCATTTAAGAATTTACAAGGTGCATTTCATTCACATGCATAATATTCATATGCACATATGAATCATGATTTAGAGAACATTACAAGATAATAGATGCACTCAATTGACATATTCCGGGGTATGGAATTAAAATGAATGTGATATGAATGCGCATTCTCAATGTTTTGCATTTTGATTTACCAATAACATGAATTGATGGATTATAATTAGTAAATTGGGAATTTATTGTTACAATTGAGAAATTGATGAGGTGATATGTGCTTCTAGTCTAAGAAAAATCTTGAAGAGCAAGACAAATTGATGCATGAGAATTTAAGTTGATTAGGCCTATGAAATGGTGACTTGTGGCATTGGAAATAAGTGACAAATGAATCAGTTAATTGGATGAAAAGTGACTTAAGTATATGAGGGACAAGTGGCCTTTTAAATTTGTGATAAATGGCACTTTAGATTTGTGACATGTGAAGCTTTAGAATGGTGACATATATAGCCTTACAATTGGAGACATGTGTAGCCTTACAATTGGTCACATGTGTAGCCTTAAATGAGTGACATGTGGAGCCTAAAGTAATTGACACAAGGGCCAATAGAATAGTAACATAAATTTTGGTTTCAATTTCATCTTTCTCTTTCAAACTATTTGTAATATCCTTAGAGCACGAATTTGAAGAAACTCAAAGAATGAAAGTTGTAGATATAGGTCTTAACTTGACCTTTATGAAAGTTTCTTGACAAAAATAGTAACTAGAGCTCAAGTTATGTTTGTTTCCCTAATACTACCTGTGATAGACCCCTATGCAAGAACCTAGTATTATTTTGTGATTTTTGAGGACCTTAGTTAAAGTATAGAACATGAAAAATGATTATTAATGTTTTTGTGAAACGTTTTGGTTAGGAGATGTCCTGATAATGATTTATTGAAGGTTGAGTATTGGTTGTCAGTCTATTTCTTACCAGAAATAGGACATAATTTGGATGCAGATTATATTTTAAAGGGCGATATTGTTTATGTAATTATTGGATTTATTAAGACCAAAAACAGGATAGAATTTGGATGGAGATTATATTTTAAAGGTAGATGCTATTTGTGTAATTCTTGGATATATTAAGACTAATGGAAGTCTAGTTTTATGAGGCACAAGAATCATGGCATTTGGATCTTTGGAGAGAGAGTTATGATTAAAAGAAGAAAACTTGTTCTTAAAGGAACATTAGGAAGAAAATGATGTAACCATTGCACATAAGGTTAGGTTAGCTTGATGTTTGAGGAGACATTGAGTTTAACTAATACTATTGACCTATTGATATATGTTAGAATAACATTTATGATAATTGATCAGGGATGAATTCGATTGTAATATTGGCATTGAATATGTGCTGGGAATTTAATGAATGGATTGGTTATGTCCTATTTTGATTTTGATGCTTGAAAGACCATAATTTGTGAACTACCATATGAATGATTTGAATTGGAATTAAAGTTGAATTAATGAGGAATTGAAACATTTTTAAGCTATAATTGAGGTCTAATTGATGAACTATCTTGAAGGTGTCAAAATTTGAAAGAAAAATGGAAGGAAAGTGAAGGTGAACTTTTGGTTCACCTATGCCACGATCTTGGGAATTGTATTGATTCCTTTTCACGATCGTGGAAATGCTTGGCTGAAAGGAGAGTTTATGTTCTATGTTCTGTTTGAGTCATATAAGGATAAAATAGTATACATTGATATAGACTTTATTAGGGCTTAAAATGAGCTTAATTTGATGTTGAATCAATTGGTTAAGTGTTTGACAAGTTTAGGTTATTAATTGATGTTATAATATAATGAATGGATTGTTTGATATCAATGCATATTAATTTGGGAAGTATGAGTTGTTAATGGTATAAGGATGTTCCCATGAAAGCAAATGAGATTTAAAGGATATAAACAATATGAATTGTTTATAAATGAATAAGAATTGGGAAATTGTGTGAATATAAAGCATTGGAAAAGGATTAGTGATCGTATGATTGATGAACTGAGAGTGATCAAACTTAAGGTATAAACCTAATTTTAAACAAGTTATGTACAAGTTATAATTAATGAAAGGTCAAGACTTATGAATAGGGATACATACCTGGGATAGTCAACTGAGCATGCATTAAACATGACACATCTACATTCGCATGATTGAATAATTTAGTAATGTGTGAATTATATATGTATTGGATGAAAATAGAAGCACAAATACATCGACAACATCCAGAAATTGCTGGATCATTAAGGTAATAGCTTACTGGAGCATATTGTGAGTAACCTAGCTGTGTGATCTCAATTAGATATGTGCTTCTGTTTGAATTGTTTTTGTTTAATCTTTATATCTATATACATTGAAATGATTTAGATATGATTATGATATTGATGATTCTGGACAATTGATTATCCGTGGAGATCATTATTTGGGATTGTATAGGAGGTGCTTAATGATTGTATGTGAAAATGTGTACTCAACTAAATGTTGAATGTTGGACACCGATTTGATGATTATGACAAATGATTGTGCACACTAAATGAAAGTGATTGATAGCAAATTATGTGAAATGATGCATTTCATGACATTGATATGCATGATCAAATAAAGGAGATGTGACTAGCCTGAAAAGAGCTTAAAGATAATAAATGATATTAGGTTCAAATTTGGACTATACTTTTTTTTATCACTTAGGTCTTTATTTATAAAATATTTTCACTTTTTTTTGTAGTTTACGGGGTTGTTTCTGGGGCAGGGCCCGCACTAACTCTTTGAGTTCCTTCCACAGAGTCACAGGCTCAACGATTAATGAGCCTGGTATCCATAATAGGCACGAGATAGTATCTGAAATGAGTCCAGTATCCACAACGGATACGGGATAGTTAAATAGGTGCTCGGTTACAACAAAATAAAAATTTGTAACACCCGGTATCTAGTTTAACTGGTGCACCGAAATAAATCAGTATTTAAGACTAATGTCTATAAAAATCACATAATAGTGAATAATAATTTATGTGACATCAAACTAATGATATATGATATTTTTCGGTAGACACAGGAAGTTATTCGGACAGATGTTTAAAAACCAGAACAAGGAGTGACGTTTTTGTAAATAAGTGGACTTAAGGAGTATAAAAGGACTTAGTGGGAGAATAAGACAAAATTCATTGTCTTCTTCTTCTCCCTCATTCACGACAGCCACCATTGGAGCTCCTCTCAAGCTTTTTCAATCTTTGTAACAAGAAGAAGAAGGTGATTCAAGTCATTTGGGTGGTATAAAAAGGTAAACCTCTACTCCTATGCTTAGATCTATGAGTTTAAAGCTTGAGTTTCTCTTCTTTGTGAAACCCACTTGATGGAAGTGGATGAGTTTGATGATTGGATGATAGATTTGTGTTCTTTGATGTCCAATGACACTTATTCTTGAAGAAATTTCGTGTATATGGTGATTTGGGGGGTTAAACCAAAACCTAGGGTTTTGAAGGTTGAGCTGTCATGGAGACAGATTCGTGGCTCTCTTTGTTCATTTT
>JANVCL010000214.1:25049410-25070884 GCA_026546855.1 Erythroxylum incrassatum | reverse complement strand
TTATTATTATTTATTGTTATTATTATTATTATTTATTATAAATTTTAAACTTATTATTATTATTATTAATTTTAAACGTATTATTATTATTATCATCATCATCATTATTATTATTATTATACGAAATTAATTATCTTATTATTTTTTATTATTGTTATTGTTGTTGTTATTATTATTTATTATACAAAATTAATTATCTTATTATTTTTATTTTTAATTTTATTGTACGAAATTTATTATCTTAATAATAATAATAATAATAATAATAATAATAATAATAATTAATGCAACAAACCAAACAATATTATTGGTATTAATACAGAAACCCAAGTTACAAACCAAACATCATTTTTTATTTTTCATACCCATTCCCATTCCCTTCTACTATTATACCCATATCCATACCCAACCCCGTGCTCAAACCAAACACCCCCTAAATGCTATTACTATAGTCTTTTTATATTTTATATTTTATCTTTGTTTTTATTTTCTTTTGTTTTAATTTTATTTTAATTTTTCTTTTTGTATCTATTTTCTTTTCTTTTATTTATTCTATTCTATCTTATTGTATTTGTGGCTTATTAATTTAATTATCTTTTGAATTTCTCTTCTTGATCTTGAGTTTGTGGTTTATTGTAGGAATTACAATTTATTATCATAGCCATAACTTACAATGAAAGGATGGAGCAAACGAGACTTTTGTGGGATTCAGAATCTGTCTTCGTAAACTAGAACATCACCATATAGGAGAGTGAGGTGTTCTCATATGTTTTTGGAAGCTAAATTGATATTTAGGCCATGTAGCGACATTGGTAGGAGTTACCAATACAATCATGAAATGTTGAGCACCTATTTATAGAAGGGAGCAACCTAGCATGTATAATCAACCTCATGGTGTAGTGTATGAGAACAACTATAATTAAGAGTGGAGCAACTCTTATACTTATGGATGGAACGATTATGCTCCAACTAGATATTTACAGCACCAAGCATCTCTATATAACAAGCCAAATCTAGAAGATAAATTAATGGAAGCCATTGCTGAAATGAAAGCTGGTCGACGCTCATTTGAGAGTAAAGAAAAGACAAAGGTTAGCTTCATGAATGGAGGGACAAATCAAAAAGAGCTTCTAGAAGAAAAAGATAGTATTGTAGATAAACTAATGGAATGTCTTACCGAGAGAGTAGTTAGTCAACATGAATTTTGTGAGAGATTTTCTTCACCTACATATGATGAGTATAATTTAAGCTTCTAACCGTCTTAGAGTGACAAAGAGACAACATTCGAATTCATGAATGAAGATACATTTCAAGAAGGCGAGGAGGTAAGTGTTATTTTGAAAATTACGATGACCGAATTTATTCAAGGTTCAAACATAAGGCCTTAAGAAAGATAGGCTCGTATACAAAACATGGTGAATCAAATCGATCAACTGGCCTAATGAATTTGGAATGGAAATCACCTTAGTAGTGAAGAAGAACTTTCAGATAAAGAAGAAGTCTCCATCTAGGAAGGACAATTAGAAGAGTGATAGAAGGAAATTGAAGAAGATGAGCCAGAAATCTCTATCCAGGAAGAAGAAGAAGAAGAAGAAGAAGAAGAAGAAGAAGAAGAAGAAGAAGAGTGGATAGAGGTGGTTGAGGAAGAACTGGCAGAGGAACTAAGTAAGGAAACGATTGATGAGGTGTTAGTAGTAACCTTAAGTACAGAGGGTTCACACTTCCTCAAAGACAAACTGTTCGAGCTAGCCAATGATATAAGGAGTTTTGTTATTCCTTACATTTTTAATTGTTTTTCATTAAAATGGACATTAATAGAATCTATTGGTTTTATTAATCTAATCAATTATGTTCTTTTGATCACCTTACAATAGGTGGCCTGCTTACAAGCTACAAAACTACTTTATGGAGAAAAAGGTGGAAGCAAGCCATTGATTATAGATCCTGGATGACGGAAACGTGTAGGTTATGTCGAGCTACCGACATTAAAGAAGTGCTACATGGGAGGCAACCCATGAGTTAGTTTTAATTTTAATTTAATTTTGATATTATCTTTTGTTTGCTTTCATCTTAGTGTAGGGTTTATTTTCTGTTATGTTATTTCTTTTGTTTCTTTTTATCCTTTTCTTTTATATTTTTGCAAAGGTGTTAGTTTCATATTAGATGGATCAGAATCAAAGAATTTGTTATAATTAGAAAAGTACCACTAAACCCTCTCACTTTTTCATAGATGCTTACATTGTGTACATTGTGCATAATATACAACTTTAAGTGTGGGGATGGGTTTAAAGAATCATGGATTTCTTCAATCTTATTATAATCCTGATTATAAATTTTATTAACTGATATCTTTAATTGATTGAAATATTTCCATGAATACTATATGTTATTGTTGAATATTGACTTGAATTGATATGTAAAAAGATCATGGTTAGAATAAAATTAGTTTTCTAAGTCATTTTTGTAATCATTAAAATTTTCAAGTTGAATGAAAATTGCATATTATTTGCAGACATTTATACCCTTTTGTGAGTTTTTGAGCTTAAAGAGCAATTTTCAAAAATTTTAAAACTCTTGTTATTCTTTCATGTGCATGGTGTCATGCATTGTAGGATAATTCTAGAACTTGCTTTTAATATGCATGTTGAGGCTATATTTGTTAAATTAGAAGCATTGATATGATGAAGGCACTTAGCTTCACCAACTTGCTTTAGCCCATTCTTTTTTTAAATTACCATACTCAAAAATTTACCTTTGGGAACAACCAAGTTGAGCCTTAGCCTTTTTCACTGATTAAACCCAAATTATATACCTTTATTCTAATTTCCTTTGAAAACCTTTTTATTGTTTTGAACCCTGAAGGTTATTTACTTATTTGAGATATGAAATTTGTGAAAGCTCTAATATTTATTGAATTGTGGTACTGATAGTAATGTTGAAAACATAAAAGAAAAAAGAGAAAGAAAGAAAAGAAACAATCAAAGCAAAAAAAAAGATAATAAGTTTATGGTACCAATAGAGTTGTTTTGAAAGGACCTATGTATTTTGTAACTAAGTCTTGTACTATTTCTTTGAGTAAATTTCCTTCAATTTTCCCTTTTATTATCTTAATCACACTGTACATAAACCTCGTTACAACCTTATAATGAACTTTTGATTTTTATTTCTAGTTTGTAAATAAGTGGTGGAGATGTGATTTTATTGTAAGCCTATGATAAGAGTTCTACTATGCAATAATTGGGAGTTTTAATGCTTTTCACCCTAAACACTTGAGCGCATTGAGTGAAATCTTAATGAGGGTGCAAAGAGATATGCTCCTGATTTCAATGTGATTGTTGGTGTGATTACTATTAATATTGCTTAGGAAGTTAGTTTTAGGATAATTTGACTCTAATTGTATGTTAATTTGATTCAACAGAATATGATTATTTATAATCTGAATGGACAGATTGAAATTGTGATGGATTGATGTTGTGAAATTTATAATTTTGATTAAGCTTTACTTGAAAACATCAAAACAAGCAAAAGCTTAAATGTGAGGATATTTGATAGATTCATAATTGATCATAATTTTACCTCATATTTGATGTGTTGTTGCTTGATATTTTATACTTTGATTGTATATTTGGTATTTATTGTTAATGTTTTAAAAGCTAGACTAGACATCGAACTGGTAAAAAAAAGGTTTAAGGTTTAAAGGTTCAACCAGTATTAAATTGCTATAAAATTGGTATATAATAAATAAGAAGTAAAAATTATAAGAATAAGCAAAAAAAGTATAAAATAAAATACTTTATTGAAATAAAAATGAACTAATAATACCTATTAATATATAATAAACTAATAATAAATCTAATAATTTAAAGTAAGATTGAATCTAACATAAAAATATAAAATAAAAATAAAAATAAAAATTGTTTTTCTATATTATCGTTTAAATAACTCTTAAAAGTTAAAGTATGTTCAAAGAAAGTAAAAAAAAAGATTCTAACTTTATTCTAATTTCTTTTTTAATGTCCATTAATCACATTTTTATAGTTTAAATATTATTTTTAACAAATTCTTAAATTATTTAACAAAAATTATTTATATATACTAATTAATAATTTAATTTATTAAACAAATTCATAATAAAATAATAATTAGTTTATAACAATAATAATTTAAAAATTTTCAATTAAAGTATAATGAGATAAATAAATATTTTAAAATTTGACAAATATAATTTATTAGTGAGATTAAATAAGTTTAATATTTTTTAAAGATAAAAATAGTAATTTTAATAATAGTAATTTAAATCAAAATTTTTAATTAAAATATAAAGAAATAAATAAAGAATATAAAATTTGAAATATATAATGTATTTGTTAGATTATGTGAGTCACTTGAAAAAAGTCATGGAAAGTTTGAAATATACTTACTAAAAATTTAAATCTCAACTTTTTTTATGTCTTTCAATTTGCATGAATCACATATTAACAGATGTCAAAACCCTTTAAGGGTGTGCAAAAGTGAAGCAGGCTTTACATGCAACTGACAACTGACAAGCTGGTATTTTTAAAAGTGAAGGTGGGCTAGTTGCTTGATAGATTCTTTATGGCAAGATTTTAAGAAAACCGTCTGGTTTTATGTTGAAAACTTGCCAGTATTATCTCATATAGGTTATAAACATAAATCGAACTGAAAATTAGGCCAGTTCATACATATTTCGGTCAAAAGGGTCAATTCAATCTAGTTTCTAAAACATTGCTTAAAGTGTTTCAAGTGTGTTTATATGTTATAATTTCCTTCATGGAATTAAAGGAAAAGAATTCGGATGAAAACGTAGAGTAAAATAGAAAATCAACAATCATGAAGGAGTACACGACCATGCACTTTTACTCGCTCATGCACTTTCGTGATTTTTAGGCTTTTTTAGACATACACGGTCTTATAGCAGATCATGTAACTCCCAGAAACCCTAGTTTTTAATATAAAAAGACATTTTTGGTGAATAATGAAGTAGGAGACTTTAGGAGGCGATTTTCAAACATGGAGAACATTCAAAAGGGACAATTTTGGTTCAAAGACGTGGAAAACATGAAGAAATTATCGAAAGATCTATCAAAATACAAGATCAAGCATATACATCTCAAGAATATTCGATAGAAGACAATTAGGGAGATTTAGAATTATGATTCCATTGTTTTCGATTCGTTTTTCTTTGATTGTGTGTTTGATTTTGTGTTTGATAACGTGTAACTAAATGTCCATTTAGGTTAGATGAACCTTATGTTAATACTTTGATATGATTTGATTCTTTTATTAATGCAATTGGTTGTTTGATATATTGCAATTTGATTACGCGTTTTATTTATGTTTTAATAACTCGAGAATATTAGATCATAATCTGATTTCATATATAGAGATTAAGAAGTCCAGTGCGAATAGATCTACCGTAATTATAAGGATTTAATTGCAACCTTAGAGATAGGATGACATAAATCTTTTGGATTATAGTCAAACCTAATAGAAGGACTCATAATTCGGTAACGCAATCTTATAAGATTTAACTTGAGTAATTTAGTTAAACACCTTAAGATTAGTTGTTAGTAGACTCAAGGTCATCTACTAGCATACCATAGGAGTTTCTAGGGTCCAATACATTATAAAACAATTGTATGATAAAAGATCAATCTGTTAAGGGTTTAAGAGGATTCGAACCTAGATGCTACTTTTTGATAACGATAGTTTTCTAAATGAATTCCACTATCTTTGCATTCATTATTATTTCTTATTTCTTTAATTGTTTAGTTTTTATTTTCTTTTTATTAAAAATCTAAAATCAATTCGTAGGATAGACAATAATTGAAGGGTAATTACTAGTATTCATAGACTTTTTGGGATCGACCCGTACTTACCAATATTAGCTACAACTACGTCGTACACTTACGATTTATTACAATATTAACTATCACGAAATAGGTTAATCAATTATTTTGGCGTTATTGTCGGGGAGTTATTAGTGCAATCATAAATGTTGAGCACCTATTTATATAAGGGAGCAACCTAGCATGTATAATTAATCTCATGGTACAATGTACGAGAACAACTACAATTTAGAGTGGAGTAACTCTTATACTTACGGATGGAATAGTTACGCTTTAGCTATACATTTACGGCACCAAGCATCTCTATATAACGAGCCAAATATAGAAGATAAATTAATGGAAGTCACTGCTGAAATGAAAGCTGACCAACGTGCATTTGAGAGTAAAGAAAAGAAAATTCCAAATCTAAGAAAAGATATTATTGAACAACCCTCAAACTCTTCTTTTCCTTATATAAACAGTAAAAGCTTTTTTAGATTATCTTCCTCTTTAGCAGTTAGTTTTTGGTTTGCATTCTTACTAGTTAAGTAGCTTTTTGTTTTGTTTAATTTTCTAATTAGGAATAAGCCAATTTATTCAACTTTTTTATGGAGCATTTTTATAGCTTGTATTTCCTCGTATGTCATATATTTTACTTTCTTTGTTAATAGGTTCTCAATTATGTTACTTTATCTAGTAAGACTTGTCCTTTCAACATACTTGTCTATTCTCTTCTTGTTCCAATTAATTCATTGGCTTATTACACAAAACTATTAGAAATTGTTGAGTCATCTATGATAAATAATAAAAAAAACTAATAGAAATTATTGATTCATCTATGATAAATAATTGTTATAGTTAGGAAGATCATTCCCTTATCCATCATGGTGTTGTTTATATCGATACAAGAAAAGTGTCGATGGTAGCTCATATTTAAAGTGGGAACAAACACTTCTCATTATTTGTTCTATCCACTTCACTAAGACATTTGATCTTCCTATAGTTCTTGAATCTCTTTAAGTGTTTTCTCTTATTTTAACTTCTATAGGATCCTCCTATAGTCCTTCTAAAATTCCTCCAAAAATGTTTGAATATTAGGTTGACAAATTTTTATGTTTATTAATGCCTCTTCCTCATGGTGTTTTGCTAGTTAATAGATGGTCCTATAAAAATATCTTCCAACTTTCGAGTTTGAGCACTAAGCTCAACGTCTTTTGGAACATTTAAAACATATGCTCCCATAAATACTTTAACAATCCTCATATATAACATATCTTTGATGTCAAGGTTAGGCATTGTATATATAATGTTCATCTAAGGACGCATTTAAAAAATCCATAATTTCTTCACTAAGTGTGCTTTGATGTTCCTCTACATATTGTGCCCATTTTTATTATCACCATTTTCTATAAGTAGCTTGTAAATAGAAAGCCAAATTGCAATGGTAAATCTTAACAAAGCATCATAAAAAGAATAAATCATGTAAATTCACCACCCTTTACTCTCCCTCCTTCTAGAAATGGTGTGCAAAATTGTGCGATGTAAATACCATAATATTGGTGATTTAATGTAGGAGCCCTTAGTTTTTGTAGGATTATAATCACAACTTTCATAGGAGATTTTACACCAAAACTCCATAACTCTATATACATTGTTAGGGAAGTCAAATTTTGAGCTTAGATATCCAAATGTTTACACATGATCTAAAAAATAAAACCCAAGTTTTACATTAAATTTAAAAGGTTGGCATCTCAAAATCCACATTGTTTATAAAAAATGTAATACCATTTGACTCTTCCATCCCCACATCTTTTTTAAAATTAAAAGTTGTCAAAATTTTGAGTGTAAATTCAATGTAAGTGTCTTCACATTTTTGAAAATATTTTTTATTATTCCAATTAATAGCCACCTATAATAATAACAAAATCCCTTTAAAGTCCTTTAAGGCTTTGAGTCTATAGAGGTATAAAAATACGCAACCTTACCTCTAACTGATAAAGATGTTATTTTCGATAGAATCATAGGGGAAAAAAAAAGAAAAAAGTCAAGAATAAAAAAATAAAAATAAATAAATACACATTAAGAAATAAATAAATAAATAAAACAAATAAGCTATTATAAGAAATGTTTAGTCTATGTAAGGAAATGTTTAGGTTAAATAACTAAGAGGGAAGTGCTACATATAATGTAGGCTAAATATAAGGCATAAGACTTAAAGGAAAAGGTTTAAGAGGCCTATAAGAAAGAGAAGGACATATCAATATGAGATCCTTTACCCATATCCTAGTATACCAAAGTTTCCTATTAAGAGACATGTTCTCAGTAAGCTCTAGTAGAGTTATATCATTCCTGATTACCTTTCTCCAATTCTTTTTAGGGCTTCCTCTTTTCCTCTTACAATCCTTAAGTACAATCTTCTCTTATTTTCTTACCTGAGCCTTATGATATCTCCTCTTAACATGTTTGAACCACCTTGTCCTTATCTTTATTAATTTTCTATCAATATTGGCCACCCTTAATTTATCTCTTACTATTACATTCCTTATCTTTTCTAAGAAGATTGCACACCTGATAGAGCATCCTCATTTTCATCAATGTTAACTTATGACTATGCATTTGTTTGATAGGTCAATACTTTGCTCCTTAGAGCATAGCTGACTTAATCACTAAACAATAGAATTGACATTCACATTATTAACCATTTTCTCTAATTCTACATCCAAAACAAGTTATACCAAATTATATGGTTTGGAGGTTGGTACAATTTGATTACCATATTTGTATGAAAGATAAACATATAATACACTTATGAAGTTAATCGTGCGTGCATCAATGCCAACATCTAAGTCCTTCCTAATGTTTCTTGCATAATTGAGAACAATATGCAAGAAATCGATAGCGGACAAGGATTTGTCCACATTTTGATCCAACACTTGGATTATATCTACCTAATAACAATTCAACATGGCATTCAAGTCTTCCATAACATTTTAATGATTGACTTCAAAATCAAACCTACCAACATTATTCAACACAAATATGGAGTCCATTATATAATTGCCAAAAATAATCATAACAAACACAAACTTAGTAACAAAATTAATAAGAAGATGCTAATAAATTGTCATGTATTTATAAAATGAGATATATATTGAAATTTTCCAACCATGTTACTTATACTACTCTTAAGCCTAAAAAAATGCAAGAACATCACTTAAATATGAGGGCAAACATAACGTTCTTAACAATCTTATTATCCGTAGACTTGCATAACATTTCAATCAACATAACTAAAAATGTTTAATAATAATATTCAATAAAATACCCATCAACAGTTATTAAATCATCGTATAATAACAACTTCACCCCGTTTTTTAAACATCGCTTCTTCTGAGGAACATAATGTAAACATTTTCAAAATTAGGAGTCCTTTTATGAGATATTGATTGCTTTCGATTTGCCTCCAACTATTCACATGTAACATTGTTCACGTTTACTTATAAATCCTTTTTTTCTTACATTGTAACATAATTATCAAAGTAATTTAAAAATACATTCCCTGCGTTCAATATAATACCATTTACTTTAACTTCCTTTTCTTACTCTCTTTATTTGATGTCTCCTTTTCTTTTCTCTCTCTCACATCCTTGTCTTTATCCACCGTCGATGTCTCCCTACACCTTGAGACAGTTTTAATTTGTTTACGTTTGAAATTGGCATATCTTATATCTCAAAAACCAGATCATTAGGATTCATCCCTATCACTGACACTAACACCACCTTATTTATGCCTTGGGATACTTCAATTTTATTTAAGTCCTTTATTGTCCATCTGTATGCTTCGGGATTGATTCTTTATTATTCTTCTTTGTCATTGACACTACATCATGCCTTGAGACTTCTTCTCTTCCTTGTCATTAAACTCAAATATTAAAAAATATTCACTTTTGACAACTCTATAAACACTCAACTTGCATAATTCACAACATGCAAAATAAGTACTACTTATTAAATATACCATATTAATATAACTTTATTCGAGGCAAACTTTAAAACTTGTTCTTTACTACAACACTTTGCTTATCCCCATAGTAAGAACTTCATCTTTGACATACGTTTTCAAGTTTTAATCAAATACTTCTTCCTATCCAAAATAAAAGTCGTTTTAGAGGAATGTACACTTATTAAGAAAGTTAATGAAATGTTTGATACACCCTTATTAATTGCATGTTGAAGTGTCTTGAAAATATAATTTGTGTAATTAAGATGTGAGAGAAATTAAAGGGTAATTTTGGAAGTAAAATCATAAACATGCATAAAAAGTCACGAACGACACTTATTTGAAATAATTAAAATTCCTCTAAAACAACTTTTATTTTAGATATGAAGGAGTAGTATATACACATATCATTATTTTCAATTAAGTTGGTAGCTTATTACCTTTCTTTTCGCATTCCTAGCCTTCATTTTTTCTTACGAAGGAAAAAGTGCTCTAATACATCCTTATCCTTCTTTCGTGGATTATGACAATCAAAAAGTTAATTTCATCCTTAAGCAAATTATCAACAAAATTCATTATTTTCTCCAAGTTAAACTTAATATAATCTAAATTCCAAAAGCCCCATAATTATACGGGATGATTGGAATCTACAATGCGGACTCATTAGAATCTGTTTTAGGGCCTCATCTACTCGTGGGCCGGGGTGATGATTGTGCATCTATTTTGGTCTGATTTATATGTGGATGTGGGTCAATGGAGTTGATGTCCGTATTGAATAGCCTGTTTATCAACGAACGATACTTTTCTTCGACAGAAAGCCAGTTAAATAAAGATACACATAACAATTTCCAAAATTGGTCAGAATTAGACATAATCGAACCCATAACAAAAACGTGAATGATGGATCCGAAGTTAACCGAGGTATCGCAGCAATTCGAGCGATGCAAGGCCGCTTGTACGAGGGGGGATATTGATTCTTGTTGCAATCTACTTTCCCAACTCAAGGTTCAACCTTTTTCTTCTCCAATCCTTAATCTTCCCTTTTTTGTTATTATTTTAGAAGAAGAGTTGAACCAGATATTATTGGGACTGATTTTTGTTTTTGTTTTCTTTGTTCTGTGTTTTCTTTGTAGGTTTTGTTGACGGCATTTAGAAGCTTGCCGCCACTCTTCGAGGATACTCCTAATGCTATTCCCGAATTGACAATTGCAAGTAATTGTTCTTTGGGAAAATCTTTCTTTTTGTTTTTCTTGGTTAAAACCAAAAGGGTTTTTTATTTGATGTTGTAAATTGTTGTAAGAAACTAAATTATAGATGACAGTAGATTTGCTGAGCTTTGAATTTTAGTTTTGAATTGGAAATACTCACTTTGGGTACTGTTCCACTGAACTAGTGGAGTCGTTACTCTTTTTTGTTCTTTATCTTTGTTTTTCAGAATATATTTTCACATGTTATTTTCAACTTTTGAAAATTTTTAGGGGATATATATGAGTATGCAGTTCTTTTAAGTGTGAAGATTGGTGATCAAGATGCTTTTGAACGAGACTTCTTTCAGTTGAAGCCATACTACACAGATGCCGGGTAACTTGTCAATATGCTTTTATTAACTCTTTTGCTGATTTCTGAATTTAAGTTTAAACACATAATTGAACTGGCACTCGTTGTAGTCAACAGCTTCTATGTAGAATGTTTTCTTATTACTCCATGACCAGTTCATATTTTTCAAAATGACATGGTAAAAGTTACTTCGACTATGTTATTGTCACATTTGACTGCAAAATAGATTCTATTTAGTTTGTTATGCTGGCCATTATTACCTTTTTGAACTATTAGAAGAAAGAATTACAAATTGCTATTAGATATTAATTTCAGCAGATCACTTATTCTTATTTCATTTTTTTCCCCTTTCTTTGGAGCAGGAGCCGCCTTCCTCCGTCTGATCAGGAGCATATGATCTTGGGTCTCAATCTCTTGAGGCTTCTTGTGCAGAACAGAATTGGAGAATTCCATACTGAGTTGGAACTACTCTCACCCACCACTTTGGAGAATCCATGTATCAAGCATGCTGTGGAATTGGAGCAATCCTTCATGGAAGGGGCTTATAACCGTGTCCTGAGTGCAAAACAAAATGTACCATACAAGGACTATGACTATTTCATTGATTTCTTGGCAAAAACAGTAAGGTAACTTGCTTCATTCAAATCTGAAACATCTTTTTAGTTATCTTTTATATCAGTTGTAATACACAACTAATATATACAGAACTTGATATAAAAGTTATGTAAAATGAAATATGCTTTAGTAATGATTGAGAACTTAATCTAAAAGCCTCAAAGACTGAAACAGTTTTAAAAATGACGGTGGACTCAATCTAAATCTGACTGTCACTGCTCTGTAGAAAGATGGAAGTTGTTGGTTAGAAGCTACATGCAGCTGCCAGTTATTTTGGATATGGACTTACTTTATACTGTACCAGTTTTTCCCCTGTTGCTTGGCACATTGAATTGCATTTGTTTTTATTTTTTATGGTAAATGATAATATATTAATAAAAAATGAAGTTAGAAGTTTACAACAGATAGAACTGAGTTAGACAATTCAACAAAAAGCTTGCATCCAAGTGAATCCATCACTGGGGCAAGGATGCAAATGCTTAAGCAATTAGCCTAGTGGAAAAGAAATATCAACTGGGAAAGGACATTCCTCAAAAACAAAGAGTGGGTCTATAGCTGTGTTGAACAGGAGGACAGGCTGATTAGAGGTTCCATCTAGCAGCAATGCTATTTTTGAGAGAGAAGTTAACCTATTTAGCAATAAATGCTGCTCGAGACCAATTTATGATCTATTAAAGTAGCACTAATTTCATCTTGAAAATCCTACTATTCCTTTCCTGTTGAAGTCCATAAATCAAAAATAAATTTAGAATAATAGTTGATTTGTGATCATCACTGCTGCCCAATCTATAGTTCCTTGCCAAGCCTCTTCGTTCCAATCCATAAGCCAAAGTAGCATTAGAGAGTGCCAACTGTATGTGGTATAAATGCAATCCAAGAACATGTGATCATCCCTCTCTAGGTGATTGTTGCAGAAGATATGATTAGTAGAGGGTAAGTGCAAGAAATGTAGTTTGTCTTTGGTGTTATGTCTCTGTTTTGTAAAGCATGAAATTGGCCTTGGGAATTTTGTGCTTGATCCAAATTAGCTTATACAATGTTTGACTTGGGGCACATGGTCTGAGAATATCCAATGAGTTATGTTAAAAAAAGAGTTCAAGGGGCTTGCTAATAACAATATCCTGTCATTCTTCCTCCAATGGCCTCCAGTTACATCTAATTATGAGTGTGGGCAGTTGTATTTATTCATTTGCACTTGTCTCTTGGCGGTACCCTTGATCCCATTGAAGTGCTGCCTTCTTACCCTGTATATATTTTTTTCCATATTAGGGCTAATGTTAAGATCTTTCTTTTTGTATGCTTTCTTGATTTTTTTCTCAAAAAAAAAAAAGATCAAATATAGTAGCCAACATTCCAATTGTTTTGGATTCTAGCTAAAAGAACTCTAGAATTATTGATTGGCCAGCTCCATGTGTTTTCTTTACTAAACTTTGCTACTTTGGGATACAGGCCCTGTGTGTAAATTCTCAATGAAAGAAATTTGTCTAGATGATTGAACTTGTGCCAATTATTAAACTGGAAGTGGGATGTTTTGGCACCAATTCTAAGAGTAATGTGATTCCTCCACTTCTCCCAAAGGGATTGAGGGTTGTAAAAGGTCGCCATATCCTTTTGGCCAAGATTGTCCTGTTCATAATTTTTATAGGAATGATATTGAGCCCTCCCTCCCATTTAGGCACGCATATACCCTTTCACTTTTGCTTTTGAAGCATTGTCACTGAAAGTAATCTATAAGAAGTATTTTGGTGATTTCTATAGTTTTGATTATTCTAGTTGGTAAGATTAAATGAGGGGACAAATAGATATTAAGTATGGAATGTATGTATCATTTGCAAGCAACCAATTTGAGATAAGGTTTTGATCATCCAAGAATCAATTTTGCATCTGATCTGTTGGATGAGTGGGAGGCAGTATTTGTGTGTCAATCTAGAGGAGATGGGTGGTAGCACAACTACTTGATTGGCAAGCTTCATTTTTGCAACCTAAAAAACGCTATTGCTCAGTCAGTACAGTCATTAGATAGAAAAATTGCCTTTGACTTGTTGATGACCAGGCCTGAGATGGCTTTAAATTGTTAAAGAGCATTGAAAGAGTTCCCAAAGAAAGTGATTTAGCGTGTGAAAAGAGCAACAAATCAACAACAAAGGAGAGACTAAATAGCTTGGTTTTTGAACATTGAAGTGATATCTGAAAGAGGGAGTATCATTGATAGCCTTTTTGAGCAGGAGCAATAGGATCTCCATACCTATCCAGATAGGGGGATAAGGGTTCTCCCTGTCTCAACCCTTTTTCAGCTTAGAATAATTTTTTGGTTCACCATTTTAGCCGAATTGCGGATACTATGATAGTTACACATTGAAAGACCTAATTTGAAAACCTATTAGGGAACCCAAATTCCTGTTATGAAGCATACAAGAAGTCCCACTCCATAGAGTCAAAAGCTTTTCTAAAGTGTATCTTAAGCATGTATATCCTACTTTCAGACTTTCTATGGTAATCCCTCATTAATTCTTGAACTAGCAATATGTTGTCACCAATATTTCTGTTAGGAGTGAAAGCTGTTTGAGAAGCACTGGGTATGGAGGGAATGACAACCGTGATCCTGTTAGAAAGCAGCTTGGAAATGATCTTATAAATTGTGATACAAAATGGTATAGGTTTGGTAGAATCATTTAAAGAAGAAGGGGTTGCCACTATTGGAATAAGGGAGATAAAGGTGCAATTGATTTAGCTTAAGAGTTTATCTCTCTCAAAGATGTCAAGGATGGCATTGACAGTAGCCTCGCGTATAATTTTCCATGCCTTTTGGGGAAAATATATATATATATATATGAAGCTCATCTGGACCTGGAGCTTTGGAAGGACTAAGACTGAAGAGAGCTGGCCTTATCTGACTTTTAGAGAAGGACATGTTCAGGTCTATTCTTTTGGGAAGTGCTTAGCTGGAGAGGATAAACATCACTGATTTATTATAACCTTTTGCTGAATCTAGGAAGGGTGACGTTCTAAAGCTTGGAGATAAATATAAAATGTCTTTTTTTTGCTTGGCCTTGAGTGCTTCTTCCAGAGGATTGAGAAAAAGATCATTTTGACTCTAGCTTTGTTGACTGCCTGCAGGGAAACAGAATTGGCATCTCCATCTTTGAGCTAATTTATTCTAGCCTTTTGCTAAATCAAGGAAAGAAATTCTAAGGCTTGGAGTAAGGGCATAATTTCTGTTTTTACCTGGCCTTGAATGCTTCATCTAGAGGATTGAGATACATATCTTTTGACTCCTATCAGGCTCTTCTTTAGCCTTGTTGACTGCCTGCAAGGAGTTTCCAATAGAAAATCTGTTGAGGTGTTTGAGATGTCTTTAGAATTCGTTTTTTCCTGTTAGGTTTTGCGTAATCTTTTAGCTTCTAAAATGGTTTTCTTTTTGGTGATATGAGATGGCTTTTTTGAACTTTTTTCTATGTTTTTGGATTGGAATACAAATGATCGAACATATTTTTAGTCTTTTACCTCAATCATTCTGCATATTTAGGTTGCTGAAGGAAATAACTTCCCTAAACAAAGTTCCCTTGTTGGATATGATCCTGGAAGTGAGTTTCAATTTCTTCTTAATAATTTATTTTACTGTATCACTTGCAGGGATGAAATAGCTGGATGCAGTGAGAAGGCTTATGACTATCTTTCTCTGACTGATGCCCAGCAGATGTTGCTCTTTTCTTCTGATCATGAGCTTTTGCAATATATCAAAGAGGTACAAGTTTCTGATCTTCTGGGATACTGATTTTTTGCAGTGATCATGTAGCATATGAATAAGGTCACTTTGATTGTTGATTTTCATTTTGGATTACGTCAAGTACCTAGCAATGACAGAAGTTTATAGTTTGGATTGTTGGAACCTCAGGAAAGGATTTGGTGGGACATACTATAAGGGAAACTGGCTTTTGTTAAATTGTTAGGACATACGTCAGTAAGCTTATGAAAGTATGAACAAGCTGTTGATGTGCCACTTCTGTCTCTCACATACATTTTGTTTAATATTGAGTTAATATAGAAATTCTTTTGGTTTGTCCAGGAACATCCAGAATGGGAGATAAAGAACGGAATAGTAATTTTCCAGAAGGCCAAAGAATCTGCTCCTTGCAAGGAAATACCATCTCTGCAACTCATCAACCAGACACTTAGTTATGCAAGAGAGTTAGAGCGGATTGTGTAGATTACTAGATCAAGGGTATCGACTCAATATTCAACTTAAAACTGTTCTTTTGAGATAAAAATTGCAATATCTATCTTCACTACTTCTGAACTGGTCCGGTTTGTATTGTTTTTTGTAGTGCCTTCCAATACATTCTTTTTCTCAGTAACATGGTGAAATTTGCAGCAGGAGCTGAATTAATTCTAGTTAATATTTTGATTTGTTATAAGTACCAAGCAATCAGACTGCAGCCTAGTGTCTTATTATTATTATTTAGAATAAGCAAAGCTTATATGTGCCAGCTCAAATCACTAAGTTTTAGCTCTGTGTAGTAAATCTATTGTTCTAAATCCTTTTCCTACTTCTTATCTATTTACAAGGGTTTATAGTTTAGCAGTTATAGTGAATTGATAAAGACAATCAGCTCCAGCAAACAGAGGTGGTAAAGATTTAGCCCATGATTTTGGACTTGATGCGGGCTGTACAAGTCTTGCTAACATCAGGAACCTGTGAAAGGCGAGCACGAATCTGTTGAAATTTTGAAATCTTGGGATTAAAGAGGCAGAACTCGTAATCCAAGCTGTACAAGGTTAATTGTAAGAACAGTTGCTCCATACTCTTGAATTGAATGAAATTGCTAATTTTCATGGTAAATTCCATGCGGAAGATTAGTCAGATTGGAAGGTTAGCTTAGAACATTATCTCAAATGGAAGCTCCTGGAAGAATGTTATAAGTTATTGTTGGTGAAGCTTAAATTGGAGGGTACTACACTTCGATGGTGGAACAAAGTTGAAGAGAAGCATGGACGACAATGTAAAACACTTGGGAACAAAATGAAAGTGAAGTTGCGAAGGAACTTTCCTATAGAGCACAAAAATAGGGTCGGTTCTTTAGGAGCTAAATTGGTTCGCAATTAGCAAATTTGATGTTCCACTTCTCTATAAGTTTGGCCAATTTTGAAAAAGAACTATTGCAAGCCTATGATGAACATGTTGGAGAGATGGACATTTAAATTCAGCCAGCGAAAGGAGTCTTTGGTGGTTTGACGAGTGATGACTAAGAGGATGGGGAGGGTTGGCGAAGGAATAATTTTTCGAACATGAGTTGTCTGTGAGATTGAAGGTAAGTGATGGTATCATTAATGGATTTTTCACATGACAAAGAAATTGGAAAGTAAGCCTTTGACGAGTTAAAGCGTCCAATGCCTGAGCATCCACGCCCCACAAAATTGAGTGGCTAACTACTAATATCTGCTAACTACTAACACCTGTTAACTACTAATATTTGGTGAAATTTACAATGGTAGTCAAGTTAATATATGTGATGCGGCACAAATGACATTTAGGCATATTCTTGTTAATAACCAAGAGATGCACTTTGTATTTGTCAAGGAAAGAAGGGAAATGCTCGGCAACTAGAAATAAAAAATTATTACATGAATGGCTACTTATGTGCTATAAAGTTTGAATTTGAAAGCCAGGAGATGGGGTTTATATATGCTCTAGCTGTCCACAAGTGTGTTATCAAAAGCTTTTTTTTTTTTTAATATCATAAGGAAACATATACACATATTATGCTACTAATCGGGGAAAGGAAACCCCAATTATATCCTCTACTAGGATATGAAAGCAATCCACAAGTGGGTATTGATGCCAATGAATACCAAGATCCAAGGATCTGGCATTGTTAGCTAGCCAATCTGCGGCTCGATTAGCCTCTCGGTATATATGTCTAGCTTTCATAGTCCAATCTCGGTTGAGAAGTTGTTGGATCCTTATAATTAAATTAGAGTGGGGTGGATTGGTTGTAGCTGAGACTGATAGACTGTGAAGAACTGTCAATGAATCCACTTCGAGTTCGATACGCCGATAACCCTCATTCTAGGCTAGATTGAGGCCCGAAACCCCCCCAAAGTTCAGCACAAACTGCGGTGCAATACCCGATATTATGCCCAAAACCTCCTACCCATCTGCCTGTGTTGTCCCTGAGAAGACCCCCTGCTGTCGCATGCGAAGTCGAGAGTTGATAGGCTCCATCCGTATTAAGACGTATCCAATTCTGTTGGGGGTGGGTCCAGCCCACCAGAGTCGCTCTCCTCACATGAGGGTTCGGTGTGGCTTTGCTAACCAATATGGTAGCTTGAACGAACGAATGCACATACTGGATCACGATACTGTACGAATTTATCGGCCAAGAGAACTTGGGATCGAAAATTGATTTGTTCCGCCAATTCCAGAGAAACCAACAAGCTGTTCCAAAAATTAACGACCATTCAAGCCCCTGAAGGTGTTTATGGCTCTGAAAATTAGTCATTAGCCAAGACTTCAATTCTTCCTGGAAGAATCCGTCCGAGATGACAGAAGTAGGAAAGCTGCACCAAAATTTGTTTGCTCTACAACCATCCCGAACAATATGCAGAATTGATTCAAGTTCCCCACTTCGCTGACAGGATGTGTCTAGAGGTTGGTGTTTAAGAACTCGTTGTTGATTAGAGGGGAGTTTATCGCTTGCCAAGAGCTAGAGGAAAGTTATCAAAAGTTTTTTAGTGATGCCATATAGCAAAAATTACCTTACCTAAGGAGAGCATTCAACACGCTATATATTTCGTATCTGGAGCATCGGTATCAAATCAATCGGCATACAAAATGAGTTGAGATACAGAAACGAGTTGAAAAGCTGTTTAACGAAGGGTTGGTGCATGAAAGTTAAATGTTCTTGTAGCTCCAAATAAAAATGGATGATAGAGAATGTATGTGAAACATTCATCTCATAAATAAGACTATAGTCAAGTGTTGGTTTTCTATTCCTCGTATAGAGAACACATTTGATCTATTAGGGGAGTTACGACGGAGGTACTTAACTTACAATCTTTTATTGTGATTTATTTTGATGCAGTCCTGATATATAATTCTAGCAAAGAAGCACAATTAAAACATCTTCGTCAAACTATGAAAGTGCTTTAAAAGGAATATTTATACATGAAAATGAAAAAAAAATGCAGTTCTATGCGAGTAAAAATGTTCTTGGCTTCCATATATCCATAGAAGTTTTAAACCAAATCTAGAGAATAGTCATGCTATAATGAAAACGCCAACACTCCAATCCATTAAGGAAGTACGAAGATCTAACGGTTGAGCATTTTTTATAGGAGGTTTGTTTGAAGTTTCAGTTATATTATAACTAAATTTTTGAAAAAGACTATGCGCCAAAGAAATGAATTTCGTATCGTACTGGCCGGTGCCGGCCGAAAGGTACCGTACCAGCCAAAAAACAGTACGAAATTGGTGAACGTCAGTATCGGGCTTGGATACCGGTCAGTACCGGCGTTTACTGGACGGTACCGGCTGGAACCATCAATTCCGGCCGATACTGTAACTTCCGAAAATTGCAAGGACTAACTTGCAATTTCCGAAAGTTTTTAACCTAAAACTACCCCCTTCTGGATTCTTCTTCGGTCTCTCTTCTTCCATACACGCGGCCTCCTCTCTTCTCCGATCTCTCTCTCGGTGTCTCGCCGTCTCTTCGCCGTTACCGTCTCCTCCAATTCTCCAGTCCTCCTCCTTCGAGTCTTCGACCGGTGGTTTGTTTGCTTTCTCCCTTCGAGGCTTCGACGGTTTGGTCTCAGCCCGCTCCTCGCTGCCTTTTCCTTCGTCCTCCTCGCCATCTCTCTTCCTTCGACGCACCACACGACCACCGTAGGTCAAAGCCTCAGATGGACCATACGACCCAACGTCGACCCGGATTGGCGAAGACTCAATTGTTTTGGGGTGTACGTTTTTTATTTTTGTTTCATTTTTCATGGCATTTTGAAATTTATTGCTTCTGTAATTGTGTTGGTTGTTGGATGATGGTAGATTTGGGGTTAAAAATTGGTGTTGCTGTGTTGGATTTGGGGAAAATTTTGGAGGTTGATTTCGGCTGAGAATGAGAAATGGGAATGGTGAAGTGAAGTTGATTGATTTTTGTCATTTGTGAATGTTAAAGTTGAACTAAAATTGGAATTGAATTTTGGCATTTTGGAAGTGGATTGGTCCGATTGGAAATTAAAATTGGAATGGTGATTTAGTAGATTTACGGTATTAATATTGAATTATTGAATTATTGATGAATGAGATTGAATTTGAGTTTGAGCAATTGAATTTGAGATTGAGTTTGATAATCAAAATCAAATCAACATTTAAACCTAATTGTAAAATTGATAATCAAATGTGAAATTAATAATTAAATGTAAAATTGTAAAATTGATAATCAAAATTAGTAAAATTGAAAAAGCTTAAATCATTAATTGACACATTCTTAATATTTGTTAAATGGTAATTCATTTTTTATATTTGGGTATTGAATTTTGGTAAATAATTAGTTAAGTATAAAATTATGGAATTAGAAATTAATATTTGTTAAATGATAGTATTTGCTTATTTGAGTATTAGTTTTAGCTAGGTAAATAATTAATTGACTATAGAAGTTATAAGATGTTGAACTTTAATGGATTGGTAATATATATGTGTAGAGAATCATAAATTTTAAAATTGGTAATGTTATCAAATTGTGATTTGTGAATATGTTGTATACTTGTAGATTCCAATTTATACTTATACTTATTAATGTCGATTAAGAATTTAAAAAAGCATCATATATATTTAAGAACGAAATATAAAATGGCGTATGTAATATGATGGTTTGTTAGAAATAGAATTATGAATGTTTTGTGTTAATTAAGATTGGAAATTGTTAGATATTGAATGAAATTATGATTGTTTTGTAATTGTTATGATTGGAAATTGAATGAAATAGAAATAGAATTGTGATTGTTTTGTAATTGTTATGATTGGAAATTGTTGGAAATGGAAATGAAATTATGATTGTTTTGTGATTGTTTGGATTGGAAATTGTTGGTTATTGTTGGAATAGAAATGTAATTATGAATGTTTTGTAATTGTTGGAATTGGAAATTGTTAGGAATGGAAGGAAGTGGAAATAGAATTGTGATTACTTTGTGATTGTTGTAATTTAGAATTGTTATATTGTCAATGGAAGTGGCAATAGAATTGTGATTACTTTGTGATTGTTGTAATTTAGAATTGTTGTATTGTCAATGGAAATAGAAATATAATTGGGAATTGTTGTAAATTGAAGGAAATGAAAATAAAATTATTAAAGTTTTATGATTGTTAGAAAGTTAGAATTGGAAATTGTTGGAAATGGAAGGAAGTGGAAATGATATTAAGTATGTTTTGTAATTGTTGAAATTGCAAATTGTTGGAGT
>JANVCL010000214.1:25004948-25019936 GCA_026546855.1 Erythroxylum incrassatum | reverse complement strand
AATCAATTCTTTTCTCATTAATTTTCTTAAAGCAAAATTTCATCTATAACACAATACTTATACAAAAATACTCATTTTATACATTTAATATTTCTAAATTCCACTTAAAGATCGGGCTCCAACATGTGTTGCATGGATTGAGTGAACCATCGATGATGGTTACCTCATTGAGTTCGCAAAATTTACCAAAATTGCAACGTTGTCTTTTCAAGACCGAGAGACGACTTTAGCTACTGAAGAGACTCTACTAGCCAGGTATATTGTGATTAGCAGAAGAAGTCATGACTCAAAGGTCGATCAACTGGTTTTTTTTTTAGGGATGATGTAGTTAGATTGTATATATTTTCCTCATTTCTGTAGTATTATTATATTAGGTTTTTGAAGATGTACATATGGAAAATGTGAAAGACACAATGCAGCCATCGATTTTTGTGAAATGAAATAAGAAAAAAGTTGGTTCCAAAAATATTGTTATTTTCTTATGATGCTTTACAAGTGAATGAGGATATAATGTCATAGGAAGTGAATGTAGTGATCGATCGTAGCTCGCCCTTATCGTAGGATATGTACCGGAATGATCTTCGGGCGTCCCCGTGCGTATCCCTAGGGTAAGGGGCACTACAAGATCACTGGAGAGTTGCAAGGAAAGTATTAAGGTACCTTCAAGGAAAAAAGATTACTTGCTTATATATAGACAAATCAACAATCTGGAGGTAATAAGGTACTCAGATTCAGATTTTGCTGGGTGTGTTAATTCACAAAAATCGACATCAAGTTATATCTTAATGTTTGCCCATGGAGCCATATCTTGGAGGAGTGCCAATCAATCTTCAACTGCTACTTCCACCATGGAGGCTGATTTCTTTTTCCTTGTTTTGAGGTTATATCATATGGTGTATGGCTAAAGAGTTTCTTATATGGGCTTAGACTTGTGGATTCCATTTCTAGGCCATTGAGAATATATTGTGACATTCAACTACTGTGTTTTCTAGCTAAAAATAATAAGAGTGGTAGTTGGAGTAGTTGGAGTAAACACATGACATCAACTTTTTATCTATAAGGAACGAGTTAAGGATAAGAAAGTAGTCATTGAATACGTTAGCACTAAATTGATGATAGCTAATCCTTTAACCAAAAACATGCCACCAATGAAGTTCAAGGGTCATGTTGTTAGAATAGGTTGAGTTCCATTATATAGGTTTCATTGTATGGGCAATGTTGTTTTCATGAAACTCTTTTATAATATTTTCTCATATTATAGTGCACATTATTGAATTATGAGAAAATTGATTATTTTTAACCTAGGATAAACATAGGGTTTATTCATTAAGTAATGTTACCACATTTGGGTTGATACAATTATAGTATTTTGTAATATATGGAAGATAATACCCAACTATTAAAGGACCTATTGTAATGATTCGTATATTGTACTTGGATCGGATTAGGATTTGATGCAAGTTAAATGTTAACAAATGGGAGAACGTGAGAACTTTTCATATTCTTGATTCTACTAGTCCAATGTTATGTAGTTAATGGGTATTCATATCCTAGTTTTATGATAGCTGATAATGTGCTTGATGGGAGCACATTCATAAGGGAGAACTTTTGAAAAATTGGTAAAAGTTGCTCCCTAGTGACCAAAAGGTCACCTGTTCGAATAACGAAAATATCCTCTTTGTACAAATATTAGGAGAAGGTTGTATATAACAATGACCTTCCCTAGACCATCACAAAGCAGGAAGTCTTGTGCACTAAATACTTTAACCCTTGGCCTATAAGAGCACATTTATATAGGCTTTCTTGCAGATTTTGGAGTCTCCTATGTATCTTTTCTCTTCTGAAAACATACACCATTAAATTAGGAATTGAAAGCTTAGAAGAATTCCAAAACGCAAGCCCTCAAACAATAATGGTTGGAGTTATTCCATTTTTCTTCCACTTTTTAATTACAATAATGGTTGGAGTTATTTCATTTTTCTTCCACTTTTAATTTATATGTTATTCTAATGCATATTGTTTTTGAATATATATGTTAAAACATTATCTTCTGAATTCATATTCAAATTTATTTACCTATTAAAAAAATATTGTGCATACTCCACAATACAAAACAAATGCTTCATACCCCACAATATTCAAAATAATCATATTCAAGTACTATGATCATATTTCATAAAATTCCAAAGTCGTCTCTGTAAATAACCTAATTTCCTATCCACAAGCTTAAAATGGAAAGTGATCCATAATTATATTTAAAAATCATAGTCAAAAACTAAGATAATTTTTTAAAAAATATATACATTCCCTTTTTCAATAATTTCCTAACCTAATGTTCAACACAAAAGTTGAAACTGAAATCAAACTATTTAACAACTTATTGATAGTTTTCCCTAAATTGATGCTTTGAACTGACAAAGAATAGCAAAATAAGGATCACCTACAAAAATATACATGCAATGCATCATTCATCTGAAATAAAAAACTAATAGACTAACCTAATTTTATCACACTAAACCAATTATACAGATATGTCGTTAATCTAACCTATGAGCCCTTCACGGAATGGGAGCTTCACGACTACTTTGGAACAACTTTCATCTTCTTGTGTCAAGTTGCTTAGAGGATTTGCTCAAACATTAACGAACTTCGAGCTTCAATGCTATTGTATAATAATAAAAGGATAAGAGGGAAAGTGCTGTCGTTGGAGCCTTTGGAGAATTTGATAGCCATAACAACAGAGACACCTCATGCTAGTTGTACGAGCATCTTTCTAAAGGTGATATGAGATGACAATATATAGCCCCTGCGAGCGTCCATGTTGGCATCCTCTGCTCTGCGGCATCCTTCTGAGAATGTTCCCATCAACTTAGTCATTCAGAGCTATTGATGAGATGTAAAGCAACAATTTATTGAAAGTTCAAGGGAGTAAGTGAAAGATTTTAATTTTAGTGATGGAGGTTGAAACCACAGTGATCAAATGCAATTAATGCTATGTTAATTTTAAGAGAGTTCAATCGTAATAAGATGAAGAACTAGTTTAGTAAATTAGCTAATAAAATACTTCAATTCATGGAGGTGAATTTAAGCAAGTTGAACCAAATATTTATCAAAGTTTTTTGTTAGAGACAATTTTTTTAATGTGCCGATCGAAACTCGACAGTGTATCCTTTTGGCGAAGTAAAGCGCAATTGCACTATGTGAATGGTTGTGAAAGCTTAAGTTGCCCTGCCGGCCAGGAATTGCTGGGACATGGCGCTTCAAACGTATGCCCCAGGTAATAGGGCTTCCATGAAAGGTCAGCGGTGGAAACTTATCCCAATACTAATTAAGAAGAGCATGTTGAATTGGTGCTGAAGATGCCTGCTTTATTCTGTAGGTAGTCGCTCTTAGTGATTTAACCAGTAATAGCTGTCTTTAAATGTACATGATAATGTGGTTGCAACTTAATTAAGTGAATCCTACCAATTCAAGAGTACGACTTCTTAATTTTTCAATTAAATAAAACTTGTATTATTATGCATGCTATGCTCTTAACTAACATGACATGACATGACACTCTTATTTCTATATGTGGGGTGAATCCTATCAATTCAAGAGCATGACTTCTTCATTTTCAATTAATAGCAAATACCAACGTAGAATGTCATAGTATATGTTAATAGTACAAACAACACCTAATGATCCCTACCACTACCAGTTCTTTCTCTCAATACAACAGGTTATCGGCGCGTGTGTGTGCATATATAAACAAAATCTTGTATTTCTTTGCACAGGGTTGATCTGTGAAGAGCGTACTCGTTGGAGATTGTTGAATTTGGCCAAGATCAGTGTCGTGTCACTCTCGTGTAGGCCACATATTTGTGATTGATTGCACTATAATAATTGAAAGAGAGTAGGAAAAGGGATTTTTTTGTTAATAGTAAAATCATCCGTTTTTATATTTTCTTCTTAGATGGTAGATAATCAAAGTGAATTACTATTAACGAAGCAGCATAACAAACAAATTACTATCCAAGTGCATTTTTGTCCAGTGATTGTAGAGTTACTTGTGGAAAAGGTTTCATTAGAAGACAGGCATTGCATCATCCGATCACGATGTTGGGTTGCCTTGCTTCAAGATGTATCAGAGAAGGGGAGTTAGTATTGAAGAAGGTATGACTAGTCTTTGTTTTAAGGTAAGGTTTAAGTCAAAGTTGGTGATAAATGAGTTTCATACATGTATGGTATTCACAGAGATGAGTAATTGATCCACAGGGCACTGTTGTTATCTCGTTTTAAGCTTTGTTTAAGTCCAAATAATTGAAGGTCGAGATTTTCTTGACAATTTCATGCCAAATTATTGCTTTCTTTTTCCTCTTACACACGGTATCAGGTATCTATCTCCGGCCACAGCGTCTCTAGCTAGTTGAAACCACCTCAATAAGCTTCATACTTCTGGTGTGTATCCATCTCCAATCGTGACTCTAAGCCCGGTTAAGAACAACGCCCGCAGGTTCGTTCTCTTAAGATTGATTCTTTTGTTCTGATAATAGCAGCAGCAATGTGATAAAGCACGCTAAGTGTAAGATTAGATCAACAGCTATATATAACCAGGTCCATGTGGTTTGTTTTTCTTTGTAACTAATTAATTTGGCAGACAAGTATAGGTATCATGGACAGTAATACCTGGTCCGCTTCGTTTCCTGGCCCTCAAGGAGCTTCCAATCCAGACGAGTTTATCATGCAGCAAAGCTTGATCTTTTCAGATACGCTCAAGGTGAGGTTGCTATTATGATTCTAGTGAAAAACAAGATACGATGTACCTTTGTGCTTCTTTATGGTTTGGGAAAAAGTTTGCCATATATGTTTCTGCTTCTTTATGCTTTCAACTGTCGGAAAATCTCAATAGGTAGACTGCAATGTTGCTGTTTTCACCTATGATAGACATATCAGTCTCAGATGAGGGATCCATGAAGTGCAGCATGCTTCGGACCACAATACTTGGAGAAATCAGTCACCCTTCATTTGGATTTTTAAGAAAATTAGCTTTTCATCATTACAGGACTTGAAGAATGTTAGCAAACAATTGTACTCGGCAGCAGATTACTATGAAATTTCTTACAACAAAGTCGACGAGCAGAAGCAAATGTGAGCCGCATTTTTGTTGTCAGCTAGTGAATAACTTTTTAAGATTTTTGATTACTAAAACACTGCATTTTTCGGCAATTGTAGAGTGCCTGAAACCTTGAAGAATTACCTTATTCAAGCTTTGATCAGCACTGTGGATCATTTGGGCTCAGTAGCATACAAAGTCAACACTTTTTTTGACGAGAAAGTTGAAGAAATTTCAAATATAGAGCTTCATTTGTCTTGTTTGGAACAGGTTTCACCGCGTATTACCCTGGCATTCATATATGGGTCCTCTCACTCAATATCATAAAGCAGGGTAGTTAGATGCAACGCTCAGCTAGCCTTTAGACGTAAATCACCACGATATAGCATTTGTCTTGTTGTAAGTTACAGGGCTGTAATTGTTAATTGCTATGAGCACTAAACAATATTTAACCCTTTTAGGATCTCTCTCTTCCCCTGCAATGCCTTCAATTCAATATAAATCACCAGAGACTCGTGAATTTCACTTCTTTTTTTTCTTTTTCTTTTTTTTTGCAATAACTTGCCTTCATCTGTCACATTTTTACCCATTGGAGACTATCTGAACATCTAACATGGAGATGTTCAGATGGTATATCTGAACATCTAACATGGGGATGTTCAGATGGTATGACCTCAGTGCTGGCAAAAAATGTACATACACTTGCATGTGGACTTACGTAGATCTTGAGTTAACGTCTTGCACCTCCAACATTTACTGATGTCTTCTTTCACTTTAATTATGCATATCCATTGTTGGGTACGGCTTTTTTCAGAGAGTAAAAACATGCCAGGAGTATACCAACCAAGGCGGTCTTCTTCAACAATCGTTGATGATATATACTCCTAAGTACCATAAGAGTTACATTTTCTCAGGCAAGCGTGCTGACAGTAATTTCATTTTACCTTTACATGTCTCTGGAAGCTAATCTCTGTTAGGAAGTTACAGAGAGATAGAGAAAAAGACTAAAGATTTTAAGGATACTTCAATGAACTAATTTCAGCAGAGGGCAACATGGATGCAGTTGACGGTGGCAGATCCAAACACCACAGTAGAACAACTGTTGGATACAATTTGGAACAATTTAAACAAGGTATTGTGTTCTGAATCTGTCCAGAATGTGTGGAAGCTTAACTATGATGAACTCCACATTAAAACAAATTCAGAGAAGTACTAAATTTTCATTGATCCATACTGATAATTGTTTACTCGTTACTTATGTGATCGTTCTGCCAAGTTCCACAAGCAACAATCAAAAGGGCACCTTCTCCTTCTCGCAGGTAAGCTTTATGACGTATTCACCTAGCAAATTATGTTCATGACTAATATAAGTTGACGCTTTATAACTATTTCCCAAATGCAGAGAATGGAATTTCACATTGCCATCTCCAAAATTCAGTTTAAGACAAGGAACTTTCGCATTTGCAAAGATTTCAGACAACAAACCAGGTCTTACAGAAGAATTTTGTCAAGAGTTGTTCTATAGTTGTCACAATCATGTACTGATTTTGTTTCTCTATGAACAGAGAAAAGAGCGGCCTCTTCACAGCGCTTTCCCCTTTTACGTACAAGATCTATTCTTAAGAGACCAACCTCTCCAAACCACTCCACTGGGAGACAACAGGTAAGCTCAACAATACACCCAAAATGTAAAATGACGTTCATAACTGTGAAGTTGTAGACAATGGTAGGCAACAAGGTGCCACAAGTTTATTATGATCTAAAGATGGTTTTACTAATGTTTTTTCAGTACCCAACTCAGACCCAGAGATCAGTTTCATGGTCTAGTACTGTGCATGCTGAAAGAGAGAGGATGAGTGACATTCAACTACGTTCAAGCAAGAGCAGACGCCTCTTTCAAGCCCTGCTCAGCGTGCGAAAGTCCAGAGAGGATGACAGAACTAGAAAGAATTAAATCGAGGCAGCAAAGCAAATGACTCAATTTCCTCTTCCCTTTTTCAATTATCAGCTTCCGTTTATATTTGGAACCCTATCCTATGTAGTGGTTGTTTCAAATTTAGTTGCACTCGTATAGAACCAGATTCTAGTTTCTCAGTGCAAACTGGGGCTCATGTTTAACATTTGGAGTTCTGTAGGTGGCTGTTAGGTAATTCCTATGTGAGCTTTCAACAACTTTCCAGGTTTCTCTCATTCAGCAAACTGCACGAGTTCAATCACCAGAAACTAAACCCTAGAGATGTTTCTACTTGTGTCAGAATGCAACTTGAAGCATTTTAACTGAGAATCCATTTGTGCACAACATTAAGTAAATTCTTATATATCCAATCTAGGCCTGAAATAACATTTCACTACACCCTTCCTTTTAAGGTATCACCGCTTTAAAAATGTAACTACATTGCGAACTTCAAAATTTTTCAGAAGGATAGCGAATATCTTCGTGTCAAAGTGAACTTGTGTGAATATGACAACAGGTGGAAGAAGGCTACACTTGCATATTTCAAGACTCTGTATATAGCGATATAATGGCAGTCTCACGTAGCGAGATCTGATACAAGTGGATCAGGAAAATTCCAGTGATGATATTGTGAACCCATGATATAACCGGGGATATCAACTAATGGTGAAAACGTTAAATGTGATGGAAGTTCTTACAAGTCAGCTATCCCTCAGAACCCTAGATCAAAAGTAGGACATTTATCCATTTTCATTGGGCTTGCTAGATGCATGGAATAACTGTTCTTATCGCTTTCATCATCAGGAGAACAGACACCCCCTGCGCACAAATTAGGGGAAGCAAGATGGCACTGCACAAAGAGATAGCATGTTATGACCTAGTTGAACAGTAAAAAAAAAGTTTTATATCATATCATAAGCCTTTGGAAAAGATATTAGGCTCAGGTAAAAGAATTTTTAACCCGCATATGAGCCTAAAGGCATGCCCAAACCTAATAAGCTTTGACAGAGCATCCAAGTCACCTCCACAGAAGGGTGTGGAGAACACTATAGGTTTATAAACCACACTACTTTGATGTACATCAATATTTTCCTAGGCGAGCTTTTGAATGAATAACAATATATATAGAAACCTCTTTACAAACTCATAATCCAAATACTCGGAAACTGTAGCAAGCTGAACCAAATCTAATTAAAGCTTAGTTTATTAGGATTGAACTTAGCATATTTATCACTCAGGCAAACTTTGAACACATAGTCAGCAAGCAGAAAACCAAAATCACTGATTTGCAACCTATGCATGTTAATGCTTCACCTAATTGTGTTATCTCTGAAGACAGATGACACTTCAGATAGGTTATGGCGAGTGATTAACATAAAACTTCAAGTATTTCATCCAAATGATATGGAAAAACTACTGAAGATTATGAGTTGAAGACCGTATAAGCATTATTTATAACTATGATGAGGAATTGGATTGCCATGAGCCAAACCTGGTCAATATTGCTAGCTTTACTGTCCTTGGATCTTTGGCTACATATGAAAGCAGGTATTTCTGCAAAACCCAAAAAGTTATTGCTGATTGATCCTTGACATTAAGACCTGACTAGAAGCTGAACAGTGAAAAGTTACAAGGAGTGCAGAGAAGCTACCTTCAGAAACAGTTTTATTTGCTTGTGCAATATTCAAATACTCAGCTGTTCCATTCTTCAGAAACAATTTCCCATGCAATAGGTAACCCTCCGTACAATCAGCGACAGTATCTGCACCTTGAAGCTCCTTGGTCGAGAAAGCATGCGTACTTATCTCACTGCCCATAACACTCTGTTGAGCTTTAGGCTTCTGAAGAATGGACAAAATTTGATGGGCTAGACAGGACCAAAAAAACTTTACTATTAGTTGCAGCTACAATGCGACAATCCATTAGGACCAGATTCAAAAGTAGCAAATAAGTTATGATCTTAAACAATATGCAGATTGTGCTACATGATCAACAAAAGGAATTTCAGGGATTCTCTTTTCATATTACATCATGGCACTTCATGAAAAATTTTGCCAAATCTCACTGGAATGTGCAAAATTTAGATTGCACGGCTGTTGAAAATGAACTTATATATCAAAAACCACTTGATCATGGGTATAACAAGTATGCAGCAAGTTTTCATCATTGAGGCATGCAATATAGCAGACAGACTATGCCTATCTCAAACACAATAAGGAAATGGGTGGCATAACACAACTAAGGGGTGTACCAGCACGCAAATCTTTGTTTCTGGGAACAATTTTGTTGATGCTTGTACTTTTTACACTTGACATGCAACTTGAGTATGCATCTTCCTGTATATCCATAGGGTTTTGAAAAGATTCTGCCATGAAAGAAAAGAACAATCAAGAAGATCCAGCAACTAGAAAAAGGGAACAAAAACAAGAGACTACATAATACTTGATACTAGAATGAAGAAAAGTATTCAGTACCATATGAATACTAAATGTAATTGCATCATGTTGCATTCAGTAGATAAAAACAATTGATAAACTAAGAAATTGACATAAAAAATGATATTACACAGTAGAACCGACAAAATGAATAAAAAATGGAGCAATGATAATCTGAAGAAACCATGGAATTTCACTCGGATTAATCTAGCAATTTTATGCATGAATATGCAGCAAAAGACAGACTGATTCGTTTTGTTGCTTCTGTCATTTAGTTTCTTATATAACTGCTAACATACAGGGAGCCTTGTTTTTCCTCATAATGTGCACAATTTAATTCCCTTTAGTGGCTAACTCTGACAGTGAGCTTTTATAAATAGGAAATAATGATAAATTAGGATGTAGATATATAATTCCCAACTTTTGCAGCCATTATTCTATTCATCTAATCACTCTTGCTCAATATCCCCTAAACTCTTCAACCTCACTTCTCTATACTCTTTATTATCATCTTCTCTTCTCATCTCTGCTACATAATCCTGGTTGTCCAGATTGATAGTAACATCTCACATCGTACTGGATAAAACTAACAAATTATCAGCATAAAGACTAAATATTGAAATAAAACTTACTTATGCCACATAAAGAAAGAAGAGGAGAAATCCAAGCCTGTATATAAAAGTTTATCCATGTAACTGTTTACATATATATGTTTCTGTAATTGAAAAACATCATTATCATGGTAGCACCATCTGAAAGGAAAACATTCAAATGTGACATCTATTCCAGCTGACCTTTCACCAAAATTTTGTCGATTCGGGGATTAACAAGATGCCCATTTGGTGTCTTTGTTTTGTCAGAAACATTGAAGACATCTTTTTGAACTTTCTGATCCCCTAGATACTGGTTTTCCACAAGTTCTTCAATGTCAACTAAATAAGTGTCAAATGTTATTGATTCCCCAGATCTTATTATTTCATCCTTTCTGAGAAATCTACTATCCAAACTTTTCCTGGTTGCATCATACAGCATAATCTGAATGGAGAATCACACTGATAAAATAAGTTAAACATTGTACACTTAAAAGGATGAAAATCAAAGAACAAATATGAAAAGGAAAATAAAGAATAGACACCCAATGTCATTAAACAAACAAATTCTCTTAGTATATTTACAAGAAAAATCTTTTAACCAGTGGCTCTTGGCAGGAAGGCTGTTGGAGTGTAAGATTCACTCAATTCAACAAGAAAGATGATTTCTCGTTGAAAAGAAACGAGTCACTTAGTTCTAGAGTTAACCTGTCTCCCTTGGAGGCCACTATGAAAAAGTCTCAAGAAACCATCATGATATTTCTTGGCTTTCTGTGTTACTTGCGTTGTGTATAAGACCTGCCATTCTACATTAACAGGGGAAGACATGTTAACTAGGATAATTTTACTCATATTTATGCAGATAGACATAAGAAAATAAAAATACCAAATATGAACAATATTACATGCAATGCTAAAAGAACAATATTAAATGCATTCTAAATGAAGATTTGGTTTGTTCTTAAAGAAAAATGTCCAAGGAAAGTTGGTGGAAGAAGACTTTGATATATGATGACTGCAAATTGGACAAGATGAAACTATATACAAACATCATTACTGGAGTGGAATAAACAACTATGAACAAGACAACCTACCTTTTCAAACAAGTTTATCAATTGATTTGCTGTTTTTGTTAATATTACAACAGTTTCTCAGAATGAACTGTACTATAGAATTGTGATGCCGCCAGTCTCTCCAGTTTCAACCAACGGGTGATTAAATGCCACCAATTCACCATACCGTATATTACCATCATTCCTAAAGAACCAGCTAGATAGAAGGTTTTATGCTTTCATCATACAGCATGATCTAACAATGACTCTGATAAAGAGATGTAAGGAAATGAAAAACAAATACCAGTTAGGTTATTTCAACTTTAATTAATTAACAAAGGTTTTGCACCCACACCATCAATAAGTTCAAATATAGGAGAGTCTGAAAAAAGTTTTGAAAAAGTCTAAAATAAATTGGGAAATCAACCTGCCCCCAAGAGGATCCATCATGACACTTATTAGCCTTCTGAGTTAGCTGTTAGTGTATAAAAACTGCCATCCTATGTCTAAAACAAGAAGTGATCTAAACTAAAAACAGTCTAGACTGCTATCAGGGACAGATGATTGACCTTTGCAATGATCCATAACCGCAACCTCACATTTCCATATTATCTAACAAGTCACACACATGCCAAAAAGGAATGAAGAACTAAAGAGCAGTGTCCAAGCAAAAAAATAACAATAATAATAAATCTAATAGAATAATATTCAGCAGCTAACCTTTAATACTGGGTTTTAGCACATCCAGACTACTTTCCTTTGCTCCATACTTTTGCATTTTACTCTTCTTGAACTCTATAAAGTAACAACGGTCACAATAGTTCAAATCCATAATTCAAGAAGGTAGTTTTTTCAAAAAAAATTCAAACTAACCTCTGATAATTGCTCGTGAAGGGCTCAGATTATGTGATATCTTCTCCACTTTCTCCTCTCTACCTAACAAAACACAGCTTGCGCAGTATTAAAATATGGAAAGACAAAGAAGCAAAGGTAATAGAGAAGATTATATTACCAGAAGTAGAAATTGAAGGACTTGCAAATTTCTTTCTAGGCCTTTCCAATACTTTTTGATTCCACTGTTGGAAGTTTGAATCACATAGAGGCTCATGATGTCCCTCAGGATCTCCAACATCAACAAGAAAGGCATTGAAAGTGAGAGTTTGGCCTCTACTCACAACTTCTTCTTCCTTCAAAATCCTGCATTCCAGAAGCTTCTCGCAATCATCCAACAGCTTCACCTGAACAATCAAACGTCAAAATGCAACAAATATCATAACTTAATCCGAGATATTTGGGTGAATGGAAATTGTGGAAAAGTACTTTGTTGGAAGAGAGGTGAAGGTCCAAGAAGCCGTCATGAAACACTTTTCTTTTTTGCTTGATGTGCTTCGTGTAGGTTACATTCCATCTCTTCTTCGTCTTGTCCTCCATTGATGATCACCCCTAAATTTCTTGTGGGCGGGAAAGAAATCATCAATTACAGATTCAGAGAGAATGTATCTCAAAACGGTAATGTCGTTTGGAGGATGTTTTTTTTTTTGAAGCTCTGCCACGTTTGTACATATCACGTTTGTACATAACAATTGCATCACTTTTGGCTAAAATTGTATTTTGAATCATATCCTTTTCATCACAATGCAAATAAAACCTGAATATTTTAAAGTGTTCAGTTCTAATGCTAACATTTTCAAAATATACAAATGAATCCTAAGTAAAATCATTGTTAAAGATAAAAACTTTTAAAATAGACTTGTCAATAGTTTCATGATGGTAGGATTTGCGGACCAAGTACATAATTGTTTCAATGACAAGACTAATAAGAACATCATTAATAGAAGTAGTAAGCAACCAAGGCCCACTCCAAATTTGATAACCATATTTAATGTCCAAATGTAAACCACAAAGATCTAATAAATGGTTTCAGTTCCCTCCATAGAACAATCTAAGGATGATGAAAAGAGCAACACTCACTCTCCTTTTTATCAAGTTCCTACTCTTCTTTAAGGCTTTAATCCCAAACCCCTCCTCTAAAATTGAAACCACACTAGCCAAATGCCAAAGGATTGTGATATATATAATGCCAATGGTGTGCAAGATGAAGACTATTAGAATCACAACGCATATACTTCCACCATAGTTTGAAAAAAAAAAGGCTGCCTACGATAGAAATATAACTAGTGTAATAATACTAAAGATGAAAACAAGAAGAAAACTCCATAAAAACATCACAAAAACTCTCTTCCAATCCTTTGACACTGATAGATGTATATTTGACTATAATTATACACTTATATTTGATAGTTTTGCTTGATATTTTGTAGTTTTGTTATATTTTTGTACTTAATTCTCTCTAAGTACATTTATAAATTGTAATTGCCCCATGGACCAAAAGGAGAAGAATTCATATGAAAACGTGACATGAAATGAATTTTTGAAGCAATGTAGAGATATACAGTTGTGTGTGTGCCTGTGTAAATCTCAATGCCTGCAGAGATATACGGTCGTGTGTGTGTGTCTGTGTAAATCTCAATGCCTATGTAAAATCATGAGTTCATGTGTTTTTGATTATACAAGGTCTCTTACACGCTCATGTAAAATATCGTGTATGTCCTAAAATTCCTAAATTTTACTATAAAAGGACATGAGCAGAGGAAAACAAAGGAGAGCTGAGTTTTGCAGCAAACTTGAGACATGAAACATCTAGAGAGGTGATGATTTTAATATAGGGATGAGAAAAAAAAATGAAGTTAACATCAAAAGACATCCGATAAAAGGCCACATCAAATACAAACTTGCAAAAAGATCCAATATAAGAGAAAGAGAGATTTAGAATTATAAACTCTTTGTTTTCTATTAGTTTTCATGCATGTTTATCTTTGATTTTGTTTTCTATTATAAATAACTAAACATTTTTAGTATCTAGGTGTGATAAACCCTAGTTTGTGATACAATGTCTTAATCTTTTATTCAATGCAATTATTTTGATTGATTTATTGTGATTCAATTATGTGTTTTATACTTGCTCTAATAAATCTAGAGTATTATTGCATGATCTGATTTCATATAATTGCAATTGGGAAATCCTTTGTATGAATAGATCTATAATAATTGAAAGGAATTAATTGCAAACCTAGAAATAGATCTATATAAATCCTCTATATTAGGGTCAAACCTAATAGCAAAATTTATAAATCAATAATGCAATCCTAGGGGTTTAAACTAGAAAGATTTTGTTAATCAGCCGATGGATTAGATGTTAGTAGTCTCAAGAGAGTTATTAACGTAAGATACGAATTTCCACATTCCAATGATTCGAAGAAATAATGGCATGATAAAAGGTTAATTATTTAATGCTTTTTAGGAGGATTCATCACCTATATACTAATCTTTGATATTGATTTTGTAAGTAATTTCCTTGATCTTCTGCATTCATTATTATTTCCAATTTTAGTTTATTTGTTTAAGTTTTATTTTTAATAAAAAAACTAAACATCCAATTCATAGGCTAGATACTAGGAGAAGGGTAATTACTAATACTTAATGTCTTCGAAGGATTTACCCATACTTGTTTGTGCTAGCTACAGCTATGTCATATACTTGTAGTTAATTTAAATATTGATATAACATAAAATATCAATCAACTTTTTGGTGATGCTGATGGGGACTTGTAATATTAGGAAAGCCTAAATTCTATTAATCTAACCATTATTTTTTTTATTTGTCTTATTTTATTTTAACCATTATATCTTATTGTATTTTTGGCTTATTCATTTCATTATTTTTTAAACTTATCTAATTTGACTTTGAGTTTTGACTTATTGTTTGAATATCGAGATTTAACGTCATAGCCATAACTCATAAT
>JANVCL010000214.1:24980425-24996195 GCA_026546855.1 Erythroxylum incrassatum | reverse complement strand
GGGCGTCCCGGTGTGTATCCTACAGTAAGGGGGCGCTACACGGCTGGTAATCGCAAGCCCATTTATTGTAGTGCAAGTGCCGCGACAACGGCTACATCCGGATTTGTTGCTGCTGCTTGACTTATCTGAGTGCTTCTGGACGTAGTGCCCTGACACCCGGCCCTACGGTGGGCGCCAACTGGTTTGGTCTGATTTTGCTGAGGCTGGGCGCCGTTGTTTGGATCCATGAGCTCAATTAACTTCAACTAGGAAATACCTGCAAAAATAATAGAAGGCACACCGAGGGTTGATCGTCGGTCGACCCCTCCGATGCCTAAGTCAGTTCTTTGGTAATAGTTTTGGTGGCTGAGACTAGAGAGTATTAGGTTTTTTTTTGGTCATACCTGTGTCATGATGAGGTAGTGAACTTATATAGTGAATACTTGTCGGGCTTAGCGCATCATCTTGGGAATGGGTTGATCGGCCCACATGCCATCGTAGGGTTGGACTTGGACCTAGTATAATATACCCAACCAGAAATAATACTACGTGTTACTGGATCTTCTTAGATCCTATTTACCAGCGAGCGAAATCAGTTAGATGTTGTTTTGAGTTTTAAAAAATAGAGTGAGATGGTTAAAAAATAAATAGAATTAATTTTTGAATGTAAAAATATCAGAATTGATTATATATTGATTAATATTAAATTAGTGATTTTTAAAGGTACTATTAATATTGTTAATATTAATATTATTATAACTTTGTAAATATAGAATTAAAAATTGTATATAATATAATATATATTAAAAATTATTTTATAAATTATGAAATCTAAAAATTATTAGATAATTGTAAAATAATATTCAAAACAATACAGAAGCAGAACCGTAATAAAACCAAGTCTCGTTGTAACATTGAAAGAGGATTTGGACGTAATGCAACCTCCTTTCGTTTTATCCTGTTCCATTTTTGCTCGAAATTAAAAGAAGGAAAAGAAAAGGCGTTCCAGAATTTATTTTTCAGTATAACCAAGCAAAGCGAACAGATGAGAAACAAACAACTCTGTTCTGCCCCCAAAATTTGTTCAACATCGCAGTCTAACCGTGCTGATGAACTCGCCCTCCATAGCTCGTCCATCCTCGAATGCGTAATACTTATTCAACCCATAATCGAAGTTGGATCCAGCTTCTAGTCGATCAACGCCGTCAAGTCAGCCCTACCAACCTCTGTATGATTTCTCTTTCTATTAATATATTTCCTGTTGCAGGATGGATTTGGATGTGTAATCTTGTTCTGCTCCAATAATAATGTTACCTTCACTAAGTACGCTCGCGTTTCCTCGCGAAACCCCACCCCTTTCTCCCTAAACATACTGTTATGCCTTTGTTCAAATTTCCCGGATTTTATTGATCTTTCTTTCTTATCTTGATAGTATTGTTAGCAATGCCATTTCGAGATTAGTTCCTAATTGCATCAAAATGGAATTTTTTTTAATTGTCTTGTACACTATTTTACTTATTGCTCCTTCACTTCAGGCAGTCTTCAACTACTAAACACTGGAACGACGTGGTTTAGCCTTTGATGTTCAATCTCAGTGTTACTGGTGCTCCTCACAGCTTTTTGTGAGTCACTTGGGGGGATGTGTATGTCTGTGGAACCTGGGGCAGTTGTGTAGATAATAACATGGGGGATGGCAACAGCAATACGGCAAATAGAACTGTCTCAACCAACACAAAGAGCAACGAGAAGCCAGAGTGGCTGCAACACTATAATCTTATTGGCAAAATTGGTGAGGGTACCTATGGTCTTGTATTCTTAGCAAAAATCAAGTCTCCTGCCAATCGTGGGAAGTCCATTGCCATCAAGAAATTCAAACAGTCCAAAGATGGTGATGGTGTTTCCCCCACTGCCATTCGTGAAATCATGTTGCTTCGTGAAATTTCCAATGAGAATGTAGTGAAGCTTGTTAATGTGCACATCAATCATACTGACATGTCACTATATCTGGCTTTTGATTATGCTGAACACGACCTTTATGAAATAATTAGGCACCACAGGGACAAACTTGGCCATGGCATCAATCAGTACACAGTCAAGTCATTGCTTTGGCAATTGCTTAATGGACTGAATTATCTCCACAGTAATTGGATCATACATCGAGATCTAAAGCCATCAAATATCCTAGTGATGGGTGAAGGAGAAGAACATGGGGTGGTAAAAATTGCTGATTTTGGACTGGCAAGAATATATCAAGCTCCCTTGAGGCCACTATCTGAAAATGGTGTTGTAGTGACCATCTGGTATCGTGCACCTGAATTGCTTCTTGGGGCAAAACATTATACAAGCGCTGTTGATATGTGGGCGGTTGGATGCATTTTTGCTGAACTTTTGACTCTGAAGCCACTTTTTCAAGGGGCAGAAGCTAAATCCACAACAAATCCCTTCCAGCTTGATCAACTCGACAAAATATTCAAGGTCTTGGGCCATCCCACAATAGAAAAGTGGCCTACACTTGCTAGTCTTCCACATTGGCAACAGGATTCCCAGCATATCCAAGGGCACAAGTATGAGACAAGTGGAATACATAATGTTGTCCATCTGTCTCCAAAGAGTGCTCAATATGACCTATTATCTAAGATGCTTGAATATGATCCTCAAAAGCGTATAACAGCAGCACAAGCCCTAGAACATGAGTACTTTCGGATGGAACCTTTACCTGGACGCAATGCCCTTGTGCCCTCTCAACCTGGAGAGAAGGCAATCAATTATCCTATGCGTCCTGTAGATACAAATACGGATTTTGAAGGAACTACTAGCCTTCAACCTCCACAACCAGTTCCATCTGGAAATGCAGTTTCTGGGGGCATGGGTGGTCCTCACGGGGTGGCAAATAGATCAGGACCTCGTTCAATGCCTATGGGCATGCAGAGAATGCAACCACAAGGTATGGGGCCATATCTTGCACCTCAGGCAGGGATTGGTGGTGGAATGAATTCTGGCAATATGACGATGCCTCGGGGTGTTGCTGCCCAACCCCATCTGAGAAGAAAAGATCCACCAATGGGGGCTGGCTATCCTCCACAGCAGAAATCAAGACGTTAGTGTCACCATATGAAGATTGGTTTCCATCAAGCTTGTGTAAGACAATTTGTCAAGAGAAATGCAAATGATAAGAAATGGAAGATTAAGCTGTCATTTTCTCCGTAATAAGGGACAAAGTGCCGTATGACACTTATCTATCTGTTATTTTCTGGCTCACTGTGTTTGGGAAGCTGAATTTCATTCATGCCATCAGGCAAAACTCAAGGTTACACATCTTTTTGCAATATATGTTGCTACACGGTGCTAGGCTACACATCCATGGTTCTGCTGACTGTTTTGGACAGGACGTTCATATTTTGTCATTCTAAACTAGGGGATGTCATCTGAAAAGGAGATATTTATATTAATGTTGAAACATAGCCTATTTTGAACTTTAGCAAACTTTTATTTCATTTGAGATACCAGAGTTGACTGTCTGGTTGAGTTAAACCCACAAATTTGTGCTCTGAAATTATTATTTGGATATTGCAGTCCTAGTACTATGAACTAATGGAACAAGATAGCTGTCAGAAACAGGGTATGGTTAGAGCTGCATTGTAATCATTAGCCAAGGCCTTTAGTCTCCTGCCCTTGAACCTGAGTTGTGCAGTTGTATTCCAATGCTTCTGCAGATATGAATTCTATGTTTGAGCTTGTTTAAATTTGTCATAACCCAATAATATAACTCTGTTAACTATTGCTGATTTCAAAATAATTGCCCGGACAAGAAGACAGAGAAAATAACTGGCTAACGGCTAAGCAACTAAGTGTTGACATTGTATTTATAAATTGACAGCGAGACTCACTTGGAGAGACAGGCTTTCCGTCATGCTCTTCTATTCTGCTGGTAAGCCTGATTTTCCCTCTTTTGCTCATCACTCGATGTCTATTTGGTGTGTTCGAAGTTGGCAGCTTTTGATTTCCATACATTTCAAATGGTGGTATTGCTGGTGATTTGTGCTTGCACTTTGTTGATGATGCATTTCCAGCCATTATCAAACAAAAAACAAAGTTGGTATTTGCTACCTTTTTTTTTTGCCTTTTTCATTAATGGCTTGTTTGTTTGAGTTAACTTTCACCAAACATATTGGAATGCATAATTTGGTGTGCTTTTAACAGTTTAATTGCTGATGTTCATCTTCAAAAGTATCAGATGGATTGTGGGAAACTTCTGATATGTAAAATTTCTTTAAAGAAAAAAAATATTGATCTTTGCCTTTTCCTGGCCATTGAGCTGGTAAGGGAACTGCTCATCACAGAGTTAATACAAGAATGAGGTAATTTTTAATGGGATTTGTATAATCTAGTGCAACGTAAGCTTGCGAAATGTGAAGTTTTTCTATGTAAAAAGTTGGGTTCGTATTTGTGATTGGTCTGAAGGGTTTGATATTTCAATCTGTATTGGATATTAGTTGTCCTTATGGAGGCTTAGATTGTTCCTTATAGGTAGTACTTTTAGAAGAATCATTCTTTTCTTCTGTACCTAATTAGTTGGTGTTCCTGTTGTCATAACTTTTATCTTATCACGTACTCCTGGCAGGTTTCAGTGTTTCTATCAAAAAGCAGCAAGGAAAACTGGGTTTATTTATATCGTGCTTGTCTAATTATGGTTCCCATTGATACTAAATCAACTGGACATAAACAGAGCTAATATTGGCAAGACATGTTTTTATACATCCTTTCTTGTCAAGATGGGATTTGGTGACAATCCATTCCTAACTGTATATTGACTTCTTATTTTATTTTCCCTTGTACCAATTGATTTTGATCAAAAAGTTTCCAATGCTATATCAATTTCATGTGCAATAAGGTTCAAGTTGTGGTATTACTAGGAATATACATGCAGGATGGGTTAATTGAGCAGTTTTAGCATGTAGTTCTAGACTTTGTTGCAAAAAATGCGGATGCTTTCTAAGTCTGAGACTTAGTCTAAGCCATCCTCACTCTCTTGAGCTGTAACTTAAGAAGCACTTTCTGAAGTCTACTTATCGAAGCCCTTATATGATGATGTCTTCTATTTTGGAAAAGCATTTGCTTAGTTCTCCTCTTGTTAGTTAAGCTTCTATGTTGTCCCTGTTTGTGATTACTGTTTACTGGGAATGTGGGCTGTAATATGCCTTGAATCTCATTTATGCGTAACCTCGTGTAACCGTAAGGACACCTAATGAAATTCTTAGCACAGCTGTGATTGTAAGTAAAACAACATAAATCATGTGTAGTCGGCGTATAATTTTGACTCTACAATTTCTTCTTGGTAGATTTGTTTCGTAACAATGGTTCCATGTCTCCTGACACATGGGTGATGACTTCCTTTTCAGTTGAAGCAGATGGACGATTACTTTGATGGCTGCAGGGTTCTTGACAATGGGCGCCTGATCATATTTTTCTGGAAAAGGGTGTCACTTGTGCATTTGAAGCAGTTTTACCTTTTATTGCCTACTATGACATATCTTCACTCAGTAAATACTGAAGTTACTGAAGTAACACTTACTATCGAAGGTTTATTTATGCATTCGAGTTGACAGTATGGCTCTGTAGCCGTCATCTGTCACTTTAGTGCTTGGTCCCCTAATATTATAAAAATTTGGCAACTCTTATGGTGCGTTCGAGTTCCTTGATATATATGGTTGGTTCAATTATTGCATTGATATACAAATGAAAGAATGATTTCTTTCTCCATTGCTGCTGACACAATTCCTAGGTTGTGTGAGTACTTGCCAAGGTATTCTCAGAAGTTGCTCGTCTTTCTCTAAATCACATCTTGTTTTCCTTTCAACTTATAGAGCTACGGTTTCGAAGGTCCTTGATCAAACTCATTGACCTAGTTATTAGATTTTCTCAGTTTAGGCGAGGTTTATTATACTTTTTAGGGGTTTAACATGTGTAGCCCATTCCGCTAGGACCTGCTATGAGAGTACAATATTCGTTGCTTTCTTCATGGAACCGTTCTTAAAAATCTTTAACAAACGCAGTGTATGTATGTACGTGCAAACATTATGACTTGGGCATATTCGGACTATAACTAATTGGACTTGCAGTACAGCCTAGGATCTTGATGATAATACATTTATACTGATTTTGAACCGTCTTAGATCAAGGACTTCAAAATTTCAGGGCTTGTTGATCACTGTTTTCTTGAATCTAGCAACTATTAAGGTTAGGTACTTGAACAGCCTTCTAAAGAGTACTGCACTAATTCCCATTTCCATTTGTATATTGCAGAAAATGCCAGCCTAGACGAAGTATTTTATAGTCCATATAATATTTTGTTGATTCGTTATGCGCAGTTGACCCCAAAGTATTGGAATTGGGATCACATCCATGAATCCACTCTTGTGAGGCAACGTTCAACCTCCAGCCAGCCACGTTATTAGCCAAGCTTGAGGTATTACGATGAATAATTCAAAGTTATTGTTGCCTTTTCTTTTGGGTGTAAATTTATTTGAGGGACCAAATGAAGGCCTTGGCCGAACCATTGAAGCAACTAGACAAATTTGATACCAAATTGCCATACACCACCGAGATGTTTGTCTACTTGAAATTGGCTTCCTTGTCACACCACAGTTCAACTCGGATGTCGCTTTCTCTTATGGAGAAACAGCTAAAAGTAAAAATGGCTATTTGCTCTTGTGCTTTGGCAAAAAGGTTCTTCCATCAACCTCAATTTCACACATTTATATAGCACTGAATATTTTTTCCTTTTAATTTACTATTTTTGTACCGACGACCACTATTATTTATATTTGGGTCTCCTGGCTGCTGGTATTATATAACCATTGTAGTGAGTTGATGATTGTACTCTACAAAGTGGGTGAGTGTTAGTGACTAATGATGGTAAAAGATGAATTGGGAAATGATTTTTTAAGTTTGAAAGAGTGGTGGGTACAGCTAGGAATATGGTTTGGTTATTGGGTCCGTCTTTGAAATGGATTAAAGAATTATTGGTGATAATCATCGGATGCCCAATTTAATTTAATGAAATAGTATTTAAATTGCATAACATACCTATTTTGAATATGAAATATGAATTAGGGAATCCTTTGATTTGTGAAAAAAATGAAAATGGGTAAACAAGTGCCCACTGCCCCTCCCCAACTCCTCGTCAATTTGCTGGCAAGAACAAGCATTTGTCTTAATAAATAAATTAAATGCTGTGACTGATACACAGGTGACAGGAGGGTAAGACACGCAGAGTTCATGTAAACGTCTCCGCTTCAAAATTTGATGGCGATTTCCAGATGCCTCATGCAAATATTCATTCTTTTGTTTAGAACCTTCTCTACGGAATCGGCCCCACGCCATAATGTACTCTCCGTTGAACTAACTGCAAATGTTTAAGGAAAAAAAAAAGGAGAGAGTGGGAGGCAAGAGATGTCGAGCTAATTTAATGATTTCCTTTTGGTAAATAATCTAATGGTATTTATTTTTATGCTTTCCCCCCTTGATGATGTTTTAGACTTTAGCCTTTAGCCTTCGTTTAATCCAAGGAATGGCATCTTTGCTAGATACTTTCCTATAAAAATGGAATATAATTAATTGTTTTTTATTAAGATAAAGTGGTTTAATAAAAGGCCTACGTGAATAGGTCAAATTCAGGAGAAAAATTAACCTTAATTAGTGTGGATCAGATTTATATTGAACTTCTAATAAAGAAGTCTGATATGTAAGCTACATATAGAGTTTAAGGTCTTATGTAATTATTTTACTAATTCGTAAACGTAAAGTTACTCTACCACTACATTCAAAGATTTATGTTTTAAGAAAACTACAAAAAGATGTTGATCACGTTTTGGTGAGTAGATTCTGTGAAGGTATTGGTCGATTTATGTTCATGATGGTCTCGAAAAACTCCTCTAAACATTATGAAACTAAAATCAGGCGCTTCTATATTTCTTTGTTATTTCCCTTTCACGTTTGATCCGAAATATATAACTAAAACTGTTGTTATGTGTTGCAATCTTGATTTTACTAATTAATGATGCTGAGTCAAATGTCATTAGGTGGAACAAATCATGTTTAAGCAGAAAAATACAACTGATATTTGTTTAAGCCCTTGTGCCATATGGTTTACAAAGTTCTAATTATCTTATGAATGTCAACTTGTCATATAAAATACGTATATAATGATGCAACATGATAGTATAAAACAAAAAGTAAACTACGTTTCACATTTACTGTTAATTATGTGTTTGGAAACAACTTCTCTGTATAAACTTTTCGTCTCCACCCAATTTTTACATTTTAAAATTAATTTGTTTCAAAACAAATAATTGAAACAAGGGAGAAAAGAAAAAGAGAGGTTTAACTTTCACCTCTAGAATATATTCCAAAAAGAAAATATTATCACAACCGAGGGAATAATTTCTTTAGTTAAGAAATCGCAATGGTTAGGATGAAATTACAGTAAGTAGATATTTATGTGAACGAATTGGATTAGGAGATTATGTCACTCCCACCAATTTCACCGCTTAACCACGCGAGTTCAGATATTTTGTCTAATATTATAGTATTTTATTATATCTAATAAATTTCAGTCATTTATTTATATGAATATCGTAAAATAAATGATTGGGATTTCATGAGACAGAATAAAACTGGACAGAAAATTTAGATTCCAATCTCACCACCTTCAGCCCCACACTGCCAACTAACCGTCTCTTCTTTTTCATGAAACAGAGTAAAACTACACAGAAAAGTACCACCTTCAGCCTCACACTGCCAACTAACCGTTCCTCCTCTTAACAAATACATATCATCATCATCCATTGTTATCTTCTCCATAGAAACAAGCAAGTAGAGCGGCGCCAAGACAAAAAGGGGAAAAAAAAAATGGCAGAAGGAGAGGAGGACAAGGCAAAGAACGAGCAACCCACGAGAGAGATGATGATGATGATGGAGTTGGATCTGGATACTTGGCCGTTGGATCAAAATCCATTCTCTCCATTTCAGACTTACTCTCCTCTCTGGGCCTTCTCTGACCTCGACGATGACAAGCTTCCTGCTTCCGCCGCCAGTACCCTTCGCCTCTCCGACTATCCTTTCTTTCTCGCACGTCAGTCTCTTTTTCCTTTAAATTATCAACTTCCACTTGTGTTTACTTTTTATCTGCATCAGAGTTAAGTATATGGAACTTCCATGTTTTAAGCCTTCTTGCGTTTTAGTTCTCTCGTGGTCTGCTATTTCAACTTTCTCAGTTCTGGAATTTCTTCGGAAAGGTTCAATATGTCAGCTACGTTTCATATTGCAATGTTCTATGGCTGAGCTTGTGTTATGCTAAAGTACTACAAACTCGTTAGGAAAGATGAAAGTTCGATGAAAAAAGATTCGAGTTAGTTTGCTGGATGAGATTTTTGATTACCTCCAATGGTCAAATGAACTCACCAGAGCTCTCATATGCAACTTCGATCTCTACTTTCCTTTATTCTGCAATTAGAGTTCTAGAGAAAAAGCCGAATTGATGAGAAAAACAAGTCCGAAATTTAAACTAACTTGTTCGTGGTCTCTTTGTAGTGCTGCTAATAGAGCGCTATGCTGAATTTGTTGGTTCCTAATGCAGGTAATCCTAATTCTGTGACTGAATGCTCAACGGAGAATGATGATAATAGAAAACTTCCTACTCCATTCTTGGGAGTCACGCCCGTTGACAACCCAGATGGGTATTGTATTATTAAAGAGAGGATGACACAGGCACTACGATTCTTGAAAGAATCAACTGAGCAACATGTTCTAGCTCAGGTTTGGGCACCTGTGAAGAATGGGGGCCGGTATGTGCTGACAACTTCAGGGCAGCCCTTCGTTCTTGATCCTAACAGTAACGGACTTCATCGTTATAGGATGGTCTCTCTAATGTATCTGTTCTCGGTGGATGGGGAGAGTGATGCTGAACTTGGGCTACCTGGCCGTGTTTTCCGGCAAAAATTGCCTGAATGGACTCCTAATGTTCAATATTACTCGAGCAAAGAGTACTCAAGGCTTGATCATGCTCTGCATTATAATGTCCGTGGAACCTTGGCTTTGCCAGTCTTCGAACCTTCAGGGCAGTCTTGTATTGGTGTACTTGAACTCATAATGACTTCACAGAAGATTAATTATGCATCCGAGTTTGATAAAGTCTGTAAGGCACTTGAGGTTGGGTTCCTGTTATTTTTTATAAACTCCAAGTCTTATATGATATCTTTCTTGTTTAACCAGATTGTTCGGCTATGATACTGAAGAAATTAGATCTTTTGCGATTTGTGGTGAATGCTTTTGTTACAACATTGGTTGAAGTTTGATTTTGTTATTGTGACATTTAATCATTTGATTAATACAAATGCAGAGAGATTCGTCAGTCACTTTGTTTCAGCTTTTTTGCAGGCAGTGAATTTGAAAAGTTCAGAAATATTGGATCACCCAAACCCACAGGTGACCTGCAACAAAACAATTTGTCTTGAGTCTTGTCTTGTTTTGAGATGAAAAAGACAAATATTGCTTGTCTTTCATTTTTTCTTTGTCCTTATTCTCACAGATGTATACTTGCTACTGCTTTTAAACCAGATCTGTAATGAAGGTCGGCAAAATGCACTGGCTGAAATTTTAGAGATCCTGACAGTGGTATGTGAAACACACAAATTACCTTTGGCTCAGACTTGGGTTCCTTGTCTGCATCGCAGTGTTCTCGCCAATGGTGGTGGTCTGAAGAAGAGTTGTACTAGCTTTGATGGTAGCTGCGATGGCCAAGTATGCATGTCAGCTACTGATGTTGCAGTTTATGTTGTGGATGCCCACATGTGGGGTTTCCGGGAGGCCTGTCTAGAACATCACCTTCAAAAAGGTCAGGGTGTTGCTGGGAGGGCATTTTTCTCCCACAACTCATGCTTCTGTGAAGATGTCACCAAATTCTGCAAGACTGAGTACCCCTTGGTACATTATGCTCGTATATTTGGATTAACCAGCTGTTTTGCAATCTGTTTGAGAAGTAGTCATACTGGAGATGATGACTACATTCTTGAATTTTTTTTGCCTTCTCATGTCACAGATGGTCACGAACAGAAGACTATGTTGGGGTCCCTTTTAGCAACAATTAAGCAGCATTTCCAAAGTCTTAAGGTTGCTTCTGGAATGGACCTAGAAGGGGATGGAGTTTTTGTCGAGATAATTCAAGCTTCTGCAAATGGAAAACTTGATTTGAGACTTGAATGTCTTCAAGTTCCGACAATTAGAAAATCTGCTGTGGATTCAAACACAATGCAAAATGACATTATTTTGCAACAAGATTCAGTAAAGCGGCATTCAGTGCTGCATTTGGATGTTGTGACTGAGGAATGCAACCCTCTTCATGCAGAACAAGTCCATGTTCATGCTTCACTTTCACAAGATAAAGAAAAAAAGAAGCCAGCACAAAGAAAACGTGGAAAAACTGAAAAGTCAATTAGTATGGAGGTTCTTCAAAAATATTTTGCTGGTAGCCTTAAAGATGCTGCTAAGAGTCTTGGTGGTATGTTTATACACTTAGAACTTATAACTTTGCAGCTATGATTAGCTATTTTGCAAAAGACATTTTCCTATGTTTGCTAGGGTCATTTCAAGCTGGGAAAATCGTAGAAACTTTATATTGTTTTGAACTATCATGTTAAAAGATCTCATAACATTCTTATGGTGCTCTCTGCAGTTTGCCCTACCACAATGAAACGTATCTGCAGGCAGCATGGGATTTCTCGCTGGCCATCTCGCAAGATCAACAAAGTTAACCGTTCCCTTTCCAAGCTAAAGAGGGTAATTGAATCTGTCCAAGGTGCTGAAGGAGCATTCAGTTTAACTCCCATAACTACAACTCCACTTCCTGCCGCTGTTGGTTCAATTTCTTGGCCTTCCAATATGAAGGGGTGTAATCAACTGAATTCACCAAACCCCAAGCTACCTATACCTCATTGTGACAAGAGTGAATCATCACCCTCCAAAGCATCTGGAAATGGACACATTGGTGATGACGATCACCTGATAGGCATTAGAATGTTGAATCAAGAGAAACGTGATATGAATAATCAGTTTTCCCCTGAGTTGGGTCAAAGCTCATATAGATCCAAAACAGGTAATGGCTTAAGAGAAGAGAGTGCTGGGACTCCTACTTCTCATGGTTCCTGTCAAAGTACCCCAACAAATGAGAATGCACCAGCACAGGAGACATCTGTTTCTCCAATCAGAGAAAAATGTAACGAGGCTGTGGGTTCTCCTGACATGTCATTTCCCCTAACGGGAGAACTGAATCTGTCACTTGCATACTCAATTCCTGGTGTGCTGCTTGCAACTGATGTTCAAGAACCCTTTGGAGGAATGCTAATTGAGGATGCTGGAAGTTCGAAGGATCTGAGAAACCTTTGTCCATTCGTGGCAGATGCTCCCGCGGATGATCGTGTTCCAGAATCTAGTTGGACAAATCCTCCATGGTTGGACACGGCGCCTAGAGAACCTGTGCGTGCTGCTGTTATACCCTCAACGCCTCATGTGATCGCAAGGCAAGAAATGAAGAATATAACCATTAAGGCAACTTACAGAGAAGATATCATAAGATTCCGCATCTCTCCGAATGCGGGGATTGTGGAGTTGAAAGAGGAAGTGGCCAAGAGGCTGAAGTTGGAGGTGGGTACCTTCGACATCAAGTATCTAGATGATGATCATGAGTGGGTTTTGATTGCATGTGATGCAGACCTGCAAGAATGTGTGGATATTTCGAGGTTATCAGGTAGCAATATAATCAGATTGTCAGTTCAGGACGTGAATGTCGTTCTTGGGAGCTCTTGTGAGAGTACCGGAGAGCTATGAATAGACTAGCTTTGTATATGTGGAAATCTTAGGGCATTATATAGTTATAGCCTCCTAGGATATTGGAAATGAAAATGTAGATTTCGGTTCTAAGAATTTTGTAGTAGTAACAAATTACTCATTCCATTATCGAAAATGTGTATTAATCGATAAGGGTGCTTGAGGTTGCTTCTCTCGGGTCAATATGTGAAAGTGCACACCTTTCCTAAACTTAGCATTCAATATATCTACAAGTACGTGAAAATGAATGTTAAAAGTCTGCCTCAACGTATCAGAAAACATGCAAGCTTGGAGATTGCAACGAACAATATCCCTTCCACGACCATTTTCGATTTAGATGAAAGAGTTGAGAATATAGGTCTGTGGAAAGAACACCTCTTTCTATTGTTATTTTATTTTATGAAAAAGAATCAAGGTCTGCCCGAAAAGAATGGAGTAACGTGTCACAAATCTGCAACCTTGGAGATTTCAACCAATATATTTTTATTTAAACAACATTTTGCACACGTGATGACGACCAAAATATATTCTTCCTGGGAGGAACTGTTTACTCGAGGAAATCTATTCGTATGTATAAGAGTCTTAGGTTTCCCAACTTTGATGAGGAGAAGTTGGCTAACATGTATGCATGTTACGCCTCTTAACCTGTTAAAAAAAATTTACGTGACCAGCATTCAGTAGGCATTGGTAGTCATTAAAACTATAAATGATAAATAAATAAATAGATAAATATTTTTTAATTTGACAATGATATCCACTAAAGACTACTAATTATTAGTCATGTAATTAGTCTTTGATGAATGCTTAGTAGATTATATTTCTAATCACATGTCTAGTGCATTTTGTTTGTTTGTTTGAGAGTTTTTTTAATACTTAATTTGTTCATATTATGTTTTTAAATCTTAATTGTTTTCATGTGTCTAAAGGAGCAAAAATTGGACAGAATCGAGGTAGAAAAATGAAGGATTAAAGTTGTCCTTGAGGGACATGGTTGTGTCCATCAAAGGTACTATGTCTTAAGTTTCAGCTCCAATTGGAATCACTCAATTTGAAGGTCTATAGGCTGAGTTATAGCTAAAACATTAGGACTGAGTTAAGTTAACCTAAGACAGAATCCCACTACACTTTCCTCTCTTGTCATATTCAATTAATTCTATACAAAACACATCAAAATAATACCAAGACAATATTGATCTTAAATACATCAATCTCACTCAAGTAAACCCATACAAATTAGAAATTTAAGTTAAGAAACTTACCGCTTTTATCTCCTAATCTCTTAAGAAATTGGTGAACACCAACCCTAGGTCAAGATTTCTTCAATTTCTACTCCAAATCCACCAAGAATTGCACCTCTCTTCTTCCTGTTCTCCTTGGAGGAATTCTCCCTCTTTCTCTCTTTCTTTTTGGTTCTCACGAATCCTCCTTTCAAATGAACCAAATTTTGTCTTCTTTTGCCTTTTTATACTACTTGAATACTGTACACATGTCATTTTCTTATTAAACATCTTAAATGACTCTCCATCATCTAATTTAATGTTTCTTAAACCATATGGAGTCTTGTAATTGGTCAATAAATGTGAGTTATTTAAAATTTATTAATTAACTCCGTTTATGTAAAGAGATCAATTTGCCCTTTCATGGATTGCTACACCTATAAACTAGATTAAATCTCGAAAATATTCCATAGCCATCTCCCCACCAAATTGACCATGGGATACTTCAATTAAGATCAATACACTTAGTAATTAGTTGCCTAACATTTTTTGAAAGGTTTAAAATCATTAATACCCATTATTTTCAAAAAGGCAATTTTGTCCTAAACTTATAAAATTCCTGAAATTCAACTGATTGGACTTGTTTTCTATCTATTTCAATGTCATTTGACTCTAATAACTATTCGAGGTATTTTCAATTTTTTTTCGGAGTTGAGTTCTCAAAATCCTTATTTAAGTGGAAATATTGTTTATCTAGGTTCATTATTCATCTGAAAATACTATTCATCCAAAATAAAATATATAAACCGATAGAAGAGTTTGGGGTTTTACAATCACCCCTCCTTATAAAAAATTTCATCCTTGAAATTTAACTAAGCATACCTGATTGAAATGAATGAGGATATAATGTACATATTTGCCGCTCGGGCTCCCATGTAGCTTCCTCTATCGTGTGCTTCCTCTATAGTACTTTAACCAGCAGAATGGTCTTATTACGCAAAACTTGTTCTCTACAGTCGAGGACTTGTACTGGTTCTTCCTCCAAAGTCAAATCTTCTTTTAGGTTCACCGATTTTTCTATAATTACATGAGATGGATCAGCTAGATATTTGCGAAGCATAGACACATGGAAGACATTGTGAATCCTCGTAAGTTTGTCTGGTAACTGTTAAGTCAAAATTGACTTTATGTATTGAATGATTTTGATGACAAACAAAAAGAAGACAAAAAGAAAAGCAGACGAAATACACATTAAGAAAAATCAGACGAAGCAAAAAATAGACGAACAAAATTCAGATGAAGCAGAAACTAAATGGAAGAATTCAGATGAAGAAGGATTCAGTCATGAAGAAAAAGCAGACGAAAGCTGAAGTCTAATAGAAAAATAGACAAAAGCTATGCGAAGAAAAAGCAGATGGAAGCCTAGCAGAAAAGCATACGGAAGCCTAATAGAAAAACAGACAAAAGCTATGCGAAGAAAAAGCAAACGGAAGCCTAGCAGAAAAGCAGACGGAAGCCTAATAAATAAAAAATAGACAAAAGCTATGCGAAGAAAAAGCAGACAGAAGCCTAGCAGAAAAGCAGACGGAAGCTTAATAGAAAAACAGACGGAAGCTTTACGAAAAAGCAGACGAAAGCTTATACGAATAGGAAAACAGACAAAGCGAAAAACAGACGATACTAAAAACAAAC
>JANVCL010000214.1:24969424-24980325 GCA_026546855.1 Erythroxylum incrassatum | reverse complement strand
AACAAAATCAAAACCGACCACCCACTAATCCACAGATCAAGCAACTCACTTAAAACCATAAGAGGAGAGAAGACGCGGAGAGAAGACGATGTAATGCGTAGGTTTTCATCCGGTTATCAAATAACCGGTTCTCAGATAAACCGGCCGGTTCTTTAATAAACCGGCCGGTTCTTTAATAAACCGGCCGGTTTTTATATTCAAAGGTTATTAGTTAAAACCGAACCGGATATATGGCCTGTTCAGACAATTTCCGGTCGGACCGGCCGGTCCGGTCCGGTTTTCACATCCTTGATAAAACAGCGTCTGATACAATCGAACATTATTGATGTTGTCGCGCAAACTTGTGTCTGAAAGTTTGCGAATAGAGAAAAACCGATAGACCAGTATTGAATATTTAATATTTTCTGTTTAACAAAGAGGAGAAGCAAAAATGTTATAAAAGATCTCAGATAAAACACAAAATATATAAAATACGAAGAAACGGTCCAAGCCTATATTTATTTTGATGTTAATATATAAATGAAAAAAGTCAAATTTTGTCATTAAACTTTAAATTTGGATTCAGTTAAAGTTCTCTATGTTTGTTTGAGTTTATACTATTAGAGTTTTTTATTAGTAGATCTTTTCTAAGAAATTTTTTTCTAAAAAGTTAGTTAACTGTTTAGTTGTTATTTAAAATTTTTTTGAAAGAGCTTTCTACAGTATATTGTTTGGCAACACAAAAATAAAAAGTAATTTTATTTTATTTTATAATAAAAATTATTTGTGTATATAAAAATTATTTAAAGTATATTAACGAATATGCAAATCACAATATATTAATTATTATATAATTTTAAACCATATGAAACATAATATATCTAACCAAATTTTTTATATGGATTATAACATAAGTAAAATTAATATTAAAAAATATTAAAAAAGCTAAATAATGAGTTTGCAAGATAAACGTGAAGATGAGTTTGTGAGTATTGTAGGAATTATGTGTAAAAAATAAGAGTAAAAGAGACTAAAATATAGACTCATTAATTGATCTAAAAAATTTATCCGAAAAAATCATTTGAGAGGCTTTTTTGAAAAGCTAAAAATTTGAGCTTCTTAAAAATTTATATTTTGATTGCCAAAAAAGTCATATCTATTAAAAAAATACTTTTTTTATTTTACAGTCAAAAACTTATTTTTCTAAAAAAAATTTTGTGGTGAAAAAAAGTACTTACTAACTTCTCAAATACCCATTTAAACAGTAACTAAAATTTTTAATAAATCACTCTCAAACTTTTTTTATAAAGTATTATTCAGATCTCTTCTTCATCACTAACATATCCCAATTTTCTTAAATATATGATAAGTTTTAGTTTTTATAGTTAGTTAAATAGTTAAATTCCATTTTATTAATATTTAAAAAGTTTAAATAAGCCCTTCAACTTAAAAATTTAAATTTATCTCTAAAATTAATAATTTTAGTTAATTAATTAATTAATTATTTTATTTTACAAAGTAATATAATTTATTGCAAAGATCAGCTAATTTTGTATTTTATGGGAGAAAATAAAATTTTATATATTAAGTATTTAATAAAAATGATGATATAATATTATAACTAAATTTTTAAATAAATTGTCACATATTATATACTTTATGTCTTGCATGAAAATTAAATATAAGTAAAATTAGTAATTTGAAATTCAATTTAACTAATAATTTCATACGAGAGTGGGAGGTGACTGGTTTTACATATCAAATCCTCTTTCAGTTATTCTGTTCCATTAAATCTTATCCATATAATTGGAACAGAATTACTAAAACAGAGGATTTGATCCAAATAAATATATGGATGAGATTTAATGGAACAAGATTGGAATAGAGTAACTGGAACCAAGAATTTAATGGAACATAATAGAAACACCATAATTGAGGAGATCTTTCACATAAATATATGGATGAGATTTAATAAAACAGGATTAGAACAAAGTAACTGGAACAGAGGATTTAATGAAACATAATAAAAACATTATAACCAAAAAAGGAAATCTAATCCTTATTTTTAACATATAAAATTGTATCAACGGAAAAAAATACAAGCCCAGTAAAATTAATAATAATAAATTGATGCACTTCTAATATTAATATTTTAAAAATATGAATCATGATAAATTACCAAATTTTGATTTATTAATTTTGAATATTCAGACTTTTCTTCCTTGTAAAAAAGATTTATTTCTGTTAACATTTATAAACAATAATGCAGTTGTAGGGAAACAAACAAAAGTGGACGAGAGTCACGCGTTTTGACCGAGAGTGGTATTGTGAACTCTGGTCGTGCAAGATGAACAAGAAACAAGGGAACTACACCTGAAAAGTAAAAACAATCTGTCGTCAATTCAACGCCACAAAACGAAAAGGAAATAAATATTGAAAAAGCAAAAGAAAAGAAAAGAGAGAGATGGATTGGATTTGGAGATAGTGATACTATAACATGCGCAAAGCTCCCAGTTCTACCTCTCTCTCTCTCTCTCTCCGGTTAATAAAAGGATTTATTGATTGGAAGAAAAAGAGACGGCAACTTCGAGTGGTGTTGGTGGGGGAAATCAAAAATCGAAATTCAACGATGAGTCATAATAAGAACAAGAAGAATAAGGACTTTGATTTTCTTTATTACGACGAGAAGAAAAGTGAATGCGTATTATTATTATTAGTATTATTACTACAACAAGTAGTAGATGTGTTGTTTATTTTCCCCAAATCCCAACGCTCCACATCTCAATCACACGCACCTAAATCACTAACACCAACCCTATCATCGATTCTTTCTACAGCCCTTGACATAAAAGAGAAAGTTCTAATCTAATCCTCTTCTTTTCCTTTTGATTGATACCACACCCTAATGGGTTGGCTTGGCTAGGCTACACCCATTTCATCCTCCATAGCTCTACTCATTTTTATTCTTGCTGCGAATGGAGGCTGCTGGTGATGCCGGCGATGGGGAGGAGGTAGAGAAGAGGAAGGCTCCATCTGTAGGAGAGTTTAAGACTAAACGCAAAATGAAGACTGCGTCTCAGCTTGAGATACTTGAGAAGACTTATGCTGGTTTGTTTGTTTGTTTTTTTTAAATCTCTCTCTCTCTCATTTTTTTTAAATATTATATATATGTTTTATCTTTCTTTAAAATTCTTTTTTAGTTGAAAATTTATTTTATTGGTTTAGTTTTAATTTTTGCATTTGATGGATTGCAAGTATGTTGGGTGGATTTTGAGATGCCAAGCTGTTTCAACTTAACTGTTACTTCTTTTCGTATGCATTATACTTGATCTTAATGGTTTGCTTGTGCAATTCCTTCTTCCTTTCTTAATGATGTGTTGTTGTGAACTTATGGCTTCTTCAGCGAATATGTACCCACCAGAGGCACTAAGGGCTGAGCTTTCTGTGCAATTGGGTCTGTCTGATCGGCAGCTGCAAATGTGGTTTTGCCATCGGCGTCTGAAGGACAGGAAACCCCCACCAGTTAAGCGCCAACATAAAAGTTCACCGTCCCTTTCTTTTAAACCATCCACTGGCGAGGAACTTGTGACCACTAGTGAGATGCAAAATGACCCTGCATTGGGGCCTGTTCCTGAGTCAAGTTCATTTGGCAATAACACAGATCCATTGCGAGTTGCTAGACCCTCTGGGGTGGCTGTTCCAAGAATTTGCATTGCTGATGATGTTCCAGCAACAATGAGGTATTATGATCCACAGCAGTCAATAGCTGAGCTTAGAGCAATAGCATTTGTTCAGGCACAGTTGGGGGAGCCATTGAGAGAGGATGGTCCAATCCTTGGGATGGAGTTTGACCCCTTACCTCCGGATGCCTTTGGTGCACCAATAGGTAAAGTTGATTCTTTGGACTCCTTATTTTCAATTTTTATGCTAGACGAATCATACATCTAAATGTTTTTCGTGACGCAACTAGTACTGTTGCATTTCTTATCTGAAAATCTGTTGGCATATTATGAAATGACATATCAAAAAATTCTTTTACTTGAATGCAGTTGAACTACCAGCTTGTTCCCAAAGTTTCAGTTAGTTGGGAGAATGCAAATTTTAGTTAGATTGAGTAAGGAAGTTTTATTTGAAGCTTCAACCTTTCATGGTAGAATTACATTAGAAATGCATGGTTATTGAACTAATAATGTTGGCTAGGTACATTTCACCTTGTTGTATTGGTATCTTTCAACGTGGAAGATTATTTCTTGAATCTCATTAGGTTAATGGGTTTGTTCAAATTATGCCTATGCACAAAGCAATTGTCGCCCTCTACAAAAGTTGTGGTGAGGGGCCTTGGATAAAAGTAAAGCTCCCTAATAGTTAAAGTTATTGAACTACTTTTTGCAATATTTAATTTTTCATAAAAATCTTTTCTTTTAGATTTTCATTAAAAGTAACGACAAAATGCATGTGACATGAACGTTACATGTGGACCAATCAAATATCGCTAACATGACGACTCAACTTAGCTTTTAAACCTAATCCGACTAATTAAACACAATCCAAATCAGCCATTTATTATAATTAGCTTAAATTATTAATTTGAGTTGGATTTAATTAGTTCAAGTTAAGAGCTGAGTTGGGTCTTCATATCAGTAACATTTGATTGGGCGATGTGCGTTATTCATGCCATGTGTTTTTTGCCGTTATTTTTAACGAAAGTTTAAGAGAGAGTTTTCTAAAAAATTGAAATTTACAAGGATTTTTTTGAGAATTTTAAAAATAAGAAAATTTTAAAAATTATTTAAACCACAAAGGAGTACCTTGTTTTTTACTCTATATTTTATTGCCATGCATATTATATGTATCCCTTTCCTTTATTTATTTAAAGTCATAAGTTCTTTTTTCACCCTAGAAACTACAGATGCATTGATGTGTTTTAACTTGCCTTCAATTTTTGGTTCTGTATTCCATCAAACTGATGCTTGCTATAATAGTTGAGCTTTCTCATTACTTCTATTGCAATTTTCAGCGCAACCAGGGCCAGGGAAGCAACCTGGATGGCCTTTTGAAGCTAAACTATATGAGCGATGTGATGTGCAAGTTGTCAAGGTTAGGGTGCTTACATTAATGATATTCATATCATTGGAATTGTTGTGTTTGTATTCATAATGGAGTCTATTCACGCTTTAGGCTGAGTAGCCTAGATATGAATGTGACATATTTTGTGGATACATACAAATGCTTCAATGCTTTAATCTACCTCTCAAGTTCACCCTCCATCTAAATTTTCTTTATCATGCATAAGGAATGGAGAATTGTACATATTGATGTTATTCATTTAGTTAATGATTGACAGTCTTCTTTTTGGATGTTGTGGAACCCATAGCAAGTTTCTATCATTACATTGTGGACAATGTTTAATCCTCTTGGTGCTATGTGATGTTCCATATGGATGTCACTATTAAAGTATTAAACTTATTTACTTTTAATATTTTGGATTATAGTATTTTGGCGCATAGGTTTTTGATACCAAAATATCCTTTACGCCTTAAAATGATATTACATGTTGTTAGTGAATATATAACAATTAAGTTGGCTTCACACAACAACTTAAGCTATTGTGGTGAAACGATCATTTAACATGGTATTAGAGCCTTTGTGATCAAGTGGTCGTGAGTTCAAATCCTACCATCCACCTATTATTTAACACAAGGTAGAGTAAGCCTATGCAAGTTTCATGACCAAAGGGCTTTCATTTGAGGAAGTGTGTTAGTGAATATATAAAACTAATTAAGTTGACCTCATACAACAGCTTAAGTTATTGTGGTGAAACAGTCATTTAACATGTGAAATTTGCAATGAGCCTACGGGCCCACACGAAAAGGAAAATTAGACCACACACAAGCTCAAGTTAGATTCCAACCTAAAACCATTTGGCAATAGGTGGAGTAACCCATTGGGCTTATATGTTAGTCTTCTTTTCCCTCCTTTTCTAATATGGGACACTCACTTGTGAGTATTATCAACACTCCCCCTTAAGTGCAACTAGGACTGGATATCCAGTTGTCATTTGAAATAAACACAGTGGTAACCGGATCGGGCTGCTGGGACTGAGCATCGAGACGGACAACCAGGAAATTAATAATCCGGACCAAATTTGCTTTGATATCATGTGAAATTTGCAATGGGCCTACGGGTCCACACGAGAAGGAACGTTAGACCACGCACAAGCCCAAGTGAGATTTCAACCTAAAACTAATTGGCAATAGGTGGAGTAGCCCACTAGGTTTATATGTTAGTCTTCTTTTCCCTCTTTTTCTAATATGGGACACTCACATGTGAGTATTATCAACACATGTTCATCCCATGTTCTATATACTTTGATTTCTTTTGCCTCCCAACAATTATTAGCAAAATATATTGTTTCCTAGATGTAAACTAGATTTCTCTGTTGATTTGTAGTTCAAGCTTAACAAATTGTTTCACTTAATGCAATTGTTGTCTCCAGTTGCTATATGGTGATCTTTTGAGAAATGCCTGAAGTAAATATATGCAATTTATTGTCAGCGAACCCCATTTTCTTCTTTTTTGATTTATCAAGCTTCTTTTTTAAATGATTTCTTCATGAAGTAGGTTAAGGTTTTCAAATGTGTCCATAGTAAGCTATGCCTTTGTGGCGAATCACGAAAATAAGAAGTACAAGAACTGCTAAAGGAATCCTTTCGTTCAGCTTGCAAAGGTTCTTATTTCTATGCATCATATCCTTTGTAGAACCTTGCAATCATGTTTTCATTGAAAGCAAGCATATTTGTTAAGTGATGATTTATGCATGCTAAAATTACTGTGTGGACATGATTTAATCCATTTGTTTTGGTGTGTTTTAATCTCTTACTACTTCCATTTCAATTTTGCTAGGTGGATTATCTTACTCAAGAAAATGTGATCTTTTCATCTTGTAAATATTTAAATTGTTGTGTTACTTCTTAGGGTACAACTAGGGCTTTGCATGAGTACCAATTCCTTCCTCAGCAACCAACTGTTAGAGGGGATGCTTATGAAAGAGTTGTCCCATCCTACCAGTATGGGTCATGTGCTGAGACTCAAAACATCAAAACTGTACCATTAGGTACTGCTAGTCCATTTGTCCGTTTAAATGAGCATGTGCCACCTGGATTATGTTTACAAAGTCAAGTTCCTACTTTAAATCTTATGGCCCAAGACGGGAAGCCGGGTCATCTCTTTCACAAAACTGTTGGTGATTATGAAAATGTACTACCAAAAAACCCATTCACAAATGTTGCTGCAGACGTTAAGTGTGGCGCTCACCCTGTTATCGACAACCCTTTTACTCCAACTGACAGGAAAGTCACCCATGATGAGGATGTTCTGCACATAGAGAGGAAGCGGAAGGTATTTATGGTTCATCTCTTCCTTTCAAGTTTATTGATACACAGTTTTATGTTTGTTCAATTCTCTGTAGGGTGAGGAGGCAAAAATAGCACGTGAAGTTGAGGCCCATGAGAAAAGGATTCGGAAGGAGCTTGAAAAGCAAGATACCTTGAGGCGCAAGGTTTGGTCTTACCAATCAAATTGCTTCTGCAATCCTGTTAGGTTTATAGTGATAGTGGTGCTGGCTTTACCTTTTGTATTGTGTCTTCAGAGAGAAGAACAAATAAGAAAAGAAATGGAGAGACATGACCGTGAGAGGCGGAAGGAAGAAGAAAGATTTTTGCGTGAAAAGCAACGGGAAGTGGAAAGATATCAACGAGAGAAAAGGCGTGAATTGGAGCGAAGGGAGAAGTTCTTGCAGAAGGAATCTATAAGAGTAGGTTCGGCAATCCTAATGCTTAACTGTCATATTTTTACACGTGAGCTCTTAGGCGGTCGATTCAGCCTGGTTGAATAGTTTTTTGTTGACATATTGAACTTTCATATTTAATGAATCAAATCGAGGTGCCTCCTTATTGTATTAAAAAAATAAAATTTAGTTATATTTGTAAATTGTAATGTCTACAGTACATGTGTGCTCTGTACTTGGTTGCAATCCTACTGGGTTATGTGGGGTGATGTTAGAGTTTGTACAAGCTCTATTATTGGTCCTTATTCATTAGTTTAAATGTTTTGGTTTAATGACTTGTTGATTTGGTAAGTGATAAAATTTTATTAATTAATCAGGCTGAGAAGTTGAAACAAAAAGAAGAACAACGTAGAGAAAAAGAGGCAGCGAGACAAAAAGCTGCTAATGAGAGAGCTATTGCACGGAAAATTGCAAAAGAATCCACGGAGCTTGTTGAGGATGAACGATTGGAACTCATGGAATTAGCTACCTTGAGCAAGGGATTGCCTTCAGTTCTTTCTCTTGACTTTGAAACTTTACAGAATCTTGATTTATATCGAGGTTAATTATGTCTAACCCATTTTTTGTTTTTTGAGTACTTCGTTAATTTTAAATGACTTGTTTGTGAGAGCTATATTTTAGAAATTTTTTTCTAGGTGTCATATTTTAGAAATATGTTTTCTCCTTGATCTTCAGTGCTTGAATTTACTGCATTTGTATGAAGGTGTAATATAAATATACATGTTGAAAAAGAAAAACTATTTGAAGCCTGTTATCTTATAAGAACCAATTTTGTCATGGTATATATGATACACTACTTGAGTAAAAAATCATCGGTCTTAACAGTCATCACGTTGATGTACATGATTATGATTTTTGGTGGATTTTTAGAATTAGTCCATACATTACTGATCTTGCTTAAATTTGAATGGCGATTTAACCTTTTAATTTTTATGCCTTTTTGTTTTACAGATAAGCTGAGTATGTTCCCTCCCAAATCTGTGCCGTTAAGGAGGCCTTTATTAATTCAACCTTGGTGTGACTCAGAGGAAAATGTGGCAAATCTTCTAATGGTTAGTTGAAAGAGTTCTATAGGATTTTCATTTGATATGCTTTCCTATATTGGACAAAAGATCTAATTACTCTATCCTACCTATTCTTTGTACCATCAAAATGGACTCTAATAACAACTTTTTACTGAAAATGGGAAAACAAACTTGTATTTTTGTTTCGGTTTTTATATTGACTTCCTCTAATAATTCATATGTTTTCTGTAATAACTTATGACCATTTACTTCTACTTTTTGTCAAGAATACTATCCATATGGATATATTCAAGTTTCAATTACAAGGTCACCAGTTGTGGTTGATTGATAATTCTTATTCAATTCAGTAAAAAATTAATTATTTAACATTTATCTTGAAAATCTAACACTTATCGATGTTAATGAGGTTGATTGGTAATTCGCAATAACATGGGAGATCCTAGAACTAAGTTGAGACTGGTAATTTATTCCTTAAATTTGCACGAAAATGAGTTCGATTGATAATTGTCTATAACATAAGAAGAGTTTAGAGCTAATATGTGATATTGTGATAGTATTTGTAAGCCATTATTAGGAGTTTGATTAGCGCACGGTAAGCTAACATATGATGGTCTATTGCCGAAGCTTGATTTACAGCCCTTGGGTTGGAATCTATGCCGATCTAGAGTTAAAATCTGTTAATCGATTATTGAGCCCAAAAACTTGAGGTGTTTCATGAGGTATGGGAAATGATTCAAATACCATTTTAATATGCCCCAACATGAAATGGACAAATACAACAATCACAAATTCACTATAAATGAGGGAATTGCTACTTGAACATGACACTTCTGATGATACGAAGCTCCAATGTTGTATCAAATAACCATTTAACTTAAATGCTTAAGTCATCGGGTGAGGTCTAAATCGTTCAAATATCATTATAACAAATTCCCTGATACCTGCCTATACTTTCAGCTTTTGTTGTATGTAGATGACCCCAACTAATATTTTTGTTGGTCAGTATGTTCTATCATCTGTTTAACACACACACATGTGCTCTTACATATGAATTGCAATTGATAAATGGACATCTTCTTTCATGTGTTTGATGTGAACTGTGAACCTACAGGTTTGGAGGTTCTTGATGACATTTGCAGATGTTCTTGGGATATGGCCATTCACATTGGATGAGTTTGTTCAAGCTTTTCATGATTATGTAAATTCATTGATTTTCTTCTGAAATTATATAGGGGCTAGGTTGACTCCTACCGGTGTCTGAATACTTCTTTACTTTTAGGATACAAGGCTACTAGGTGAACTTCATATTGCTCTTTTAAGGTCCATCATTAAAGATATTGAAGATGTAGCGAGAACACCTGCCTCTGGATTGGGAACAAACCAGAACACTGCTGTTAATCCTGGAGGCGGACATCCGCATATTGTTGCAGGGGTAATTCCCAAATTATTGGTTTTCACTAAGGCAACTTCATAGTCTCACATTACTGATTCATTTTCATTCAGGCATATGCATGGGGTTTTGATATTCGTAATTGGCAGCAACACTTGAATCCATTAACATGGCTAGAAATACTGCGGCAATTTGCTTTATCTGCAGGATTGGGGCCACAATTGAAGAAGAGGAATATTGAGCAGGCGCATCATGATAATGAGGTTGTCCTTTTTGTGTGTGGTTTTTCATGTTTCAAACATGGAATGCCTTATTTTGTTTCCGTTGTTAAATACAATTGATTATGATCTATAGAAATATTTTATTAAGGAAAGTAGTTGGTTTCAAAAAATCAGTGATAATTTGATGCTCTGAGAGTGATTACTTCTTATTTTTGTGTAAATTAGTATATTATTATTGATGTTAAAATAATTAAATATTATTTCAGAATATTCTCCCTATCAAGACAGTTATTAAAGATATTTATTTCAATAACTGTACAATTCTTAAAGATATTATTTCAGTAACTGTAAATAGTTATTACAAAAGCAGTTATTTCTGCTTTTATTAGAGGCAGTTACCAAAGCAGTTATTTCTGCTTTGGTGAACCGTGTACTTTTAA
>JANVCL010000214.1:24930393-24943139 GCA_026546855.1 Erythroxylum incrassatum | reverse complement strand
GTACCGATCGACGGAAGGATTTCCAGGATCTCTGGGATGAGGGGGAGCTGTATTACACTGGCGCTCGGCCCGTGTAAGGATTCCTAACCAGATTGATCCGGTCGTCCACAGCTTTTCCTGAGGCTTCCGCAGGGTGACGATTGGCCATCGCATCCAGCTGCCGATTGGAGGCTTGCTGCTGTCCCAGGTTAGACCGCAGTATTTGATGGATTATGAGCTCGACCGCTTCCTCTATCTGCCTCTGGGTGAGTGGGGTTTGTTGCGGTGCAGTAGGATCAGCATCCAGGGGATGCTGAGAGCGGAGATGGGAATCGGCTTCAGTGTTATCCTCCAGGGCTACGCTCTGCTCTTCTTGATCCTGATTTGGAGGCTATGGGCGGTCATCCGGGTGTGAGGACTGTGTGCGGGAGTTGGGATGTGCAGGTGGGAGGATGGTAGGTGACAGCAAGGCCATCCTTTGCAGTGCAAGTGCAGTGACGACGGCGATAGCAGGGTTGGCTGCTGCCGCCTGACTAACCTGCGTGGTTCTGGACGTGGTGCCCTGACGCCGGGCCCCACGGTGGGCGCCAAATGGTTCAGCCTGATCTTGCTGAGGTTGAACGTCGTTGTTTTGATCCATGGTCTGTGCGATTCTGGCTGTGAAATACCTGCAAAATAAATAATGGCGGGCCGAGAGTTGATTTCCGGGAGCCCCTCCGACGCTCAAGTCAGCCCTTTTGTCTAGGTTTTGGTTGCTGAAAGTATAGAAAAGTATGGTTGTAATCTCATACCTAAATCCGGTAGGAATAATACCTTATATATGCCGTGGATGCTAGGTTTACGTAGATCTTTGTGTTTGCATGAGAGTCTAACATATGATGGGCCGAACGGGCCGAAACATGTGGAGATGGGCCTGGGCCTAGCACAACCGACCCAACCAGATATAATTAATTATTTATACATGATTTGATTATTCATTAGTTAAATTTATTCTCTTTGACCGTGATTATTGAATATATGATTAGCCACCATAGATTCAGTCATAGTGATTGTATGAAAAAATGACTGGCACTAATGTTTCGTGTAACTTCAATGGATTTTACCAAAGTAATTCTTATTCTTTTAATCTAAAGAGGTTATTCAATAATTTCAAAATTTTAGAGGAAAAATAAAAGTTAAACCACAAAATTATCTAATTATCCATAATCTTTATATACATAAATAAGTTGCTACTACACAAATAAGAGTACGGGTTAAAGTTGTAACAATTTATGAATATATCATTATAAATGTTTAATTTTATAATTTTATCAATGAGAATCAGTTGATAAATAATGATTAGTTAGAGAGATGGTTGAATATATTAGTAAAATGATAAAATATGTAATAATTTTTAGATTAACAAAATTACGGATTTGTTAATAATACGTAAATATACTTGAAGCAAACCTTAATTTTGTTATTGATGAATAAATTATTTTCATAAACTCAATTAAAATAATTTTTTGCTTTAAAATAATAATTTTAATTATTTTTTGAAATTTATTAACGGAAGTTATTTTATAATTGGTATAGTAACTAATAATATAGATTAAAACAATTAACAATGGATAATACGTTAAAGTATTTCCCATTTACTTAATATTTAATTGGTCATGGTACTAATTCACTTTTGAATAATAAATAGCTACTCTGTAAAAATCTTGTCCTTGGTTATTTGGGACTAGGAAATGAGAGCTCTCCAAATCTAATATTCCTCTCAAGTTTAATATCTAATTTCCTTAAGCCTGTCATAACGGTTTACAACATCTATCTCTTGAAGTAAAGCCTGCCAAGGGATAGTATCCTATTATGTTTCACAATTGGTAACTTTTTAGTCGTGAAACTGGATTATCAATGTCCCATACCAAATCCTAAATCTGATCCATTGGCCCTGTTAGCTTAAACGCTCAGGGTAGTTATTCTCTGTACATGTGCACAATCAGGTTTGAGAAATGCATAATTGAAAGTCAGCAGATACAATTTATTCGCTCACATGAGCATTCTCCCCATTGAACTTGGAAGTCACAACACAGGCAATCAACACAACAATTTAAACGGGCAAGCACGTTGGGATTTCAGAGCCCAAGAAATAGAATAAAACTCACCAGATTGCAACCATGGCACTATACATGACCTTTTATGTTAACAGAATGTGCACGTGTGAAACTAGTAGTACGAGGAGAAAACAAAAAAAATCTCAAATCCTAAAACCCAAGCCAGGCCACCTCCTTGTGGACTCTTTCTTTGTCCTCTTCGAGTTGGGATCTATAAGATTTTCCAATGATTTTGCCTTCTTGTTGCGAGCTCTGCCAGCTTCTTTCAATAGCTCAGCTAGCCTACACTTCTCATCCTCAAAATCAGGATTTGCAATTCCAAGCTTCTCCTCTCTCAACTTAAGAACATACTCCAATATCTCAATGGCATCTTCAACCCTGTAATCCGAAATGCAGGAGAGAGTCATATAATGAATGGCCCAATTGGAGCAGTCAAGCGTTACCCATTTCTCAAGCCATGACGAACAAGAGTTGTATTGAATTAATAAAAACACAAAAATTTATCTTCATCACCCGTTAAACAGCAAATTAGTTTAGTCATCTTGTTAACTCAGGAGAAGAGAGGTGAGACAAATGCAGAACCAAAAGGTAGACTTCATGAAGAAAGATAATTTAGTAATTATCTCCAGAGACCAAAAATATCCTTCCAAGCAGATAAACCAGAAACAATTACAATAGCTTTAAGGCCGAAAATGAACTTAAGTCACATGTAGAATAATTACCTTCCCATAGCATCATAAGTTGCAGCAAGATTACTATAGACTCCAATTGTATCTTGATGACATGGGCCACACTCCTGTTCCAGTATGGCCCTGGCTTCCTCAAATAACTCAGCAGCCTCATCTATCTTGAACAATTGCACACAGGCTAATCCCATCTGGTTCAACACAACCCCAAAGAAGGCTGATTTCCTCTCTCCACTGGCCCTGAGTTTAGAAACAGCACTCTCAAAAGAGTTCCTTGCATCTTCATACCTTCCAACCATATAAAACATCACTCCCATCCGAGCTTCAATTCCTGCAATAGTGCTTTGCTGTCCAGGCTTATCCTCCAATAACTTAATTGCCTTCTGCAAGAGCTTCAATGCCTCTTCTGGCTCATCCACAGACTCATAAATGGCTGAAATCTCAGTTAATCCACAAGCAATTTCTTCTGCAGTTGTTCCAGGCACTGGTTTTGCATATATCCTCGAAGCATTTTCACAGTAAGACTTGGACTCTCGAAGCTTTCCAGTTTTGTGGTACAAGTCAGCAAGTCGTACAAAGGCAGAGGCAACTGAGGGATGGTTGTCACCTTTTGATGACTTGAAAACAGTGAGAGCTTTCTGGTAGGAGAAGACAGCCTCATCAAAGCGGCATAGAGACATGTAAACATTTCCAATGCTGACATCAATTGCAGCAACCTCAACGTCTTGTCCATTTGCAATCATTGCCATGCTTGCAAGGACAAGGTGTTCAAGGGCAGCCTCATAATCTCCCTTTGCCTCACAAACGAGGGCCATCAGGCGACGGTCTGCTGCTTCTTCAATAGATGCTGGCTCGCTATGAGCACGGTGGATATCCAAAGTCTTCTTACACAATTCTTCAGCTCTATCGAAGTTCATGGCCTGAACATGTGCTTCCGCCATGTACCTGCCATTTCCAAATTACGTGGATAAATTGAGATTGACAAACCAATTCTAGACATAGCTAGGATAACTAGACTTTGACGGAAGACACAGCTAAATTTCAATAATCCTTGGTGGCCCTACTCAACAAGAAGTGAAGTCTCACAATATAAGAATAGGATTGTGCAATTTATTCATATTCCACAATAATGTTCGATTGGGATGAGTGAGAAATTGAATTCAAAAACATATTTTATTAAGATCAATTGAGAGAAACTATTTCTATTTCTTTATAAAGAAAACCATCTAACGTTTCAAAGTTTGCTTAACTAAGACGAAAACAATGAAGTCTCGATATACAGAAATGTAACACCAGAAGAACAAATAACTAAGTGCAATTTGTTAAATCTTTCAGAAGTCAACTCTCCGTAAAATTCTCGCCAGTGACGACAAATGCTAAATCTTTCGCTGAAAATATGAGCTCACATTGTTATCGTTAAGATCCTTTCCAGATCCCAACCTTAGTTTAACAGCCATACAGTTAAAACCGGACATTAAGGGACATGACCACCAAAACTTTAAGCAAATTAAGGTTAAAAATAAGAACGAACCTGGAAGTCTCTCCAACTCTGGGATCAGTATCTCCCAAAGCGTCGATCTGAATCTTAAGCCCCTCCTCATAGGACGCAATCGATTTATCCAGTTGACCTATCATGGAGTAAGTGTCCCCCAGCTGCATGTGCCCCGAAAAAGCGGCGAGAGCGTGATCCATCCCTCTCTGCAAGTCCGGCACCGTGATCGCCCTCTCAAGCACCGGCACGGCCTCCTCGAACCTCCCCAGACTGCAGTAGATAGCGGCTAATACGTGTAAGCTCATGACGAGGTCGAGGCTAGGCTCTCCGTCGATGGCGCAGCGCTCAAAGGATTTGGAGGCGCGGATGGCGTAGTCGAGGGCCTTAGAGGGGCCTTCTCCGGAGGCGATGGTGTCACGGGCGAGCTTCAGGAGGAAGGGGCCTAGATCGGGGTTGTCGAGGGAAGCATCTGAGAGGAGGGGGGAGTCGGGAGGCGGTTTTTTGGCGGAGCGGGTCGGGGAGGGCTTGGATCGGGAAGGCGACGGAGAAGGGGGTTTCTTGTTGGGAGTTCTAGGCACGGAGGATTCGGGTCGGGTTTGAGATTGGGTTTGGGCTTCAGGTACGGAAATGCTAAGCTGTGGAGCGTCAGGTGGAGTTTTGACGGAGACGAGACCTGGCATGCTTAGTCTGGTAGAAAAACAAAAGGATTTTTCAAGACTGCTACTTGGTGGTGAGAGTGGGAGTGGGAGTGTGCTCAGCTATGGTACGAAATGGTAAAGGTAAGATTAGGGAAGGAAAAAAATAGAAGAGGAAGGTGATAAGGGGCAGGACAGGGTACCAATATGGAGGTGACAGGAAGGTGAAGGTTAGTTAACTTTATGTCTGGATCTCATCTCATCTCATCTCATCTCATCTGAGTCGAAGGCCAGGCTGGGCTACCCTAACCTAACTCAACCTAACACGAGATGGGAGGCAAATTGCTCAGCGCTATTTAATATTGCTATTAAAAACGAAACTATGTTTGTATAGATTTACTCTTGTACCCTTGCCAGCGCACGGCAGACTTCCGAGTCCCATGTCCCAACTCCCAACCCAAGCCTAGCTCCACGCTCGGCAAAATTTGCTTTGTACCAGTTGCGTCTCTCGCTCGCTGCAGCTGGCTCTTCATTTTCTTAAACCAAACTTGCGTCCGAGTGCCCCTCGTCGACCACTGCTGAATCACAGGTACTACGCGGGTGGTTGCTGTTTTTTGGTTTTGTATTGCTTGATATTTCTTTTGCTTCATTTTTTCGACGTTCTTATTAGACATTGAACAGTTTTATATTCGCTGTGATTTTCCCTCCTTCAGTTTTCCCTGCGATGGCCTCGTTTATTTTGTTGGGAGTGTTCTTTATGTTCACAAGTTTCGCAATTTTTTTTCCATGTGCTTTGTTATGCGATTGCTTTTTCTTTTGCTTCTTTTCCGTTTCCTGATATTCATACGTCTAGTTTCTGCATCTCACCTACCTTTACCAAATCAATTTATAGATGTGTAACTGATCTGGTTTAGAATGCTTTTATGTACTGAATTTGGGACTTCAAATTTTGAATGATTCTATAGATGTTAAAACATATATCGCAACGTTCTTGACATATTCACGCCATGCATATTCTTTGGCTCCATCTTTATCAACTATCGCAACAACCAGGCCGGATCAAATCTCCATTATGCACTTATCGACCAAATCAATAGCTTCTTCGAGTGACATGCCACTATGTTAATGTTGGTCTATCACGGCGAGAGAAAAATATGATCCCACATTACCTTGCATTTCTAACAATGATGAAGCACAAGAATAAATTGGGAGCTTTACCAAGAAGGAAAAAAAGAAATAAAGAAAAGAAAAGAATGGAAAAGTGAAAGACAAGCTTCTAGTGAACTAGATAATAATAACAAGAAGTGTCAAAGTACCAAAAGAGGGAGCATAAGATATAAGGAAGACAAAGAGGGCACTCCACTTTCCAACTTTTTTTGGACTTCCAAATACAAACAAACGTCATCCCTATTAACTAAATGCATTGCAAAATTATTTGCATTATTAGGTACTTCTTCCACATAAGATGTGATCATGGTTTGGTTGTGTGTAAGTTTTAATTATTAACTATTGATAATCCGCAAGCACACAGTTCGTTAACATAGTATCAAAGGTGTCGATCCCACGAGGAGGGAACTAATCTAATCCTAAAATTTAAGGCCAGAACAAATAACAGAAATTCAAGATGCAACGAAACTAATGCGAGATTTTAATTCAATCAATCAAATTAAGAATCAAATATGAAAATACTAATTATTAAGCAATTTGCAACACACCCAAGAATCAACCGAAGGAAATTACTAATTAAGAGAAAGGAAATTTTACCTATCTTTAATGCTAACCTAACTGATTATGAATTATCGGATTGTTGGTTCTAGACTATCTTAGGGTTGATTACTCTCTCCCAAGTTATAACCATTAGACCTAAATCAAAACCCTAATTAGATTAGAGAGGTTGCAATCTCTCAATTCACAACCTATCCAAAACTTTAATTAGTTTTGAAGTTCTCTAATAAACTATCAGAAACCTATGCAAGATCCCACTTCGCACAAATTCTTGATCTGATTCAATTCTAGTTTCTATTAAATCACCTAACTCTCGTTAATCTAATTTAATCGTTTTTCATTTGATTCACTCTCTCATTTTATTATCGAATCATGCAATCATATAATCAAATCACAACATTCTTTAATAAACATATAAACAATCAGGTTCTCATTAATTCAAGAATAAAATTCCAAATGTGGGTTTAGAACATCCTTGACATTCTAGATCCTATCATCAACTGTTCAATCCAATTCTATATAATAATAAAACTGAAAATATAGAAAATACAATCTAAATGGATGATGGGAGGTAGCGACGTCGGGAATTCTTTTGATTCGGGAAGTACTTTGAGTCAGCTTCTCCTATTCTCTCTTCCTTCTTTTTTTCCTCTATCTCTTGATGATTTCTCTCTAGGGTTTCTTAAGGTGACTGATGCAAAAGCTCCTCTTTCTACCTCTTTTTTTTCTTTTTTTTATATCCTCTTGTGTTTTGGGTAACCCTAGGATTTTTTTGGACCGATTTTTTTGGATCCGAAAGGTCCAAAAAATCTCTCGAAACTTGACGTTCGTGAGCATCTGCACGTCTGCCCGATGCAGGCCACGATCGTGGCTCACATATGAGCCTTCTGTCATGATTGTGGCATGTAGGTCACAATCGTGGGCAAAATCTGGAGGTTCTGGCACTATCGTGACTCGACATGCTACGATTGTGGGCCATTGTTTCGGCCCGAATGTCTCCGAAACTCCTTCGTTCTTTAATGTTGACCCTAAAACACTAACAAACACATCAAAGTACCTCTAAAACATAATATTTAAGCTCAAAGACTTGAACTAACCCATAAAACGCTTAAAACATAAATAATTAACAAACTAACACAATTCTAACCTAAACACATATTAAATAATTGAATTAACGGCTAAACAAATCAAGAACACATAAAACACGCATATGCAATAATGAGATAATGGATTCAATCTAGCAAAACAAATTTAACTATAAACACAATCTTTCAAGTCGTTCTAACTTCTTAACAAGAGAAATCCACATCTAAGCACCTTGGACTAAATATACAAACTAATCAAAATTTTAACGTTGAGTGTATTCACCTCTATCACTTGCACACACACATTGATAATCATTCAGTCAAAACAAAATTGTAGTTATTCCTCAGTTGGTTTTCATGAAAAATCAAGCTACTAACAAGTTTAGTAGTTTTTTTTATTTGAAAACATTCTTTTTGTTAGTTTTTCTTTAAGGACATGAACTTAGTCTTTTTACGTAGAGGCAAACATTTGTGATGAATGTCGATCTAGTTACTCAACTAAGTCATGTTATTATTAAGCTGATTGGTTGGAATGTCATTACAGCCTTTTTATACGAAGACACACATTTGTGATGTGTGTCGATCTAGTTACTCAGCTATAACACATTTTTAACTGGCTAGTAGCTCTATTCATAACCCGAAGGCTAACGGAATAGTTATTTTAGTTAAAATTTATCCATTTTTCCTTTTTTTAACAAAAAATTTTGCCTACCTTATTGCTATAGCTAATCATTCTCATGAAAATGTACTAATAATGCCACTTATTTGATTGACCTAAAATTATAAATGAGTATGGCAAATTCCTAGGGTGAATGGACTAACATCATATCCTAATTAACCAGCATATTTAGTCTTAAGTAACTTAGGTCACTAATTTCACAACCTAATAAATCTTCGTAACCTAAAGTATATGTTTAAGGCTAAATCTATCCCGTTAAGTCCTAGTCATTGATGCATTCACACAATTCACAATATGCAACCTAAATACACTAACATAATAATTTGCAAAATTCACAATCAAAGCAAAACATACAACTCTCCCTACACTTGAACAATACATTGTCCTTAATGTGAGAAGGATACATACAAGCACATAAGGGGGAGGATTCAATATACGGAAGGCAAAAGAACAAAATACTAACAAAAATGAAAAGAAAAGGGTTAGAACACGAAACCATCATAGTGACTGAGGTGGTGATGTGTTGAAGGCAGAGACTAAATGCACTTGATGCCAAGCTGGCTTTCCTATATTATAATTAATTAAGAGAGAGTAAGAGAATTAGTAGGGCAATGCATTCTGAATCATTGATATTTATTTATGGAAATGAAACAACTTTAATTGCATAACAATTTAAATCTACCCTAAACATGCTAATTTATGATCATTAGATTGACCTTGGATCATTGGAAACTCAGTCAAGATCAATTATGAGCGGCTTGCTTCCACTCTTTTTGTTCAACATCAATTTTTTAGCTTGTAAGTAAGTTACAAATTGCAAAATGATCAGAAGGGCAATATTGATAAAATCATGAAAACCAATTAAGCTCAGTAATTTTTTTTTGGAGAGAACTGTTAACAAAACAGGTAATAACAAAACTCCCTAAATCTTCCATAGAATCCAACAGTTTGCTCGGTAAGAGGATGAGTTGTTCTCTTCTTGGTTCTTCCTCATTCACCCTCATCTCCTTTTCTTTTTTATCTTCTTGAACAGAGACTTCCATAACTTCTTCAAACTTACTGTTTATTGTCAACTGTTCTTCGTCCTCTTGTTCTTTCAAAGATTCGAGCACTTCAATTTTTCGAAACAAATTGCCCACCTTTGGATTCTTTAATACATCATTCATGTTGAATGTCACTTGGCCATCATTAATCTGAATGATGAGGTTCTCTTTATGAAAATCTACCCAAGTTTTTTCGATGTTCAAGCATGGTATACCAAGAATTGGTGGATAATAGGGAGGGTTGACATTCTTTTCTTCATCCTTTTTTTTCTCATCTCTTGGTCTTCCATAAGATGGGGTTCAACTTGGTATTCCTATTGGACACCCCGCCCTCGTGGGCCATGAGTCCAACGTCGTAAGTGACATCTGGACACGTGTCCTACAAGGTTGGCGTGCCCCCACCAAGGCAACTTATGAATAGTAACACAGAAGATGCTTTACAACTGGCATAACTTTTTCTAGAGGTATCAAATTAGGGTGTTTTTTAGATGGTTTGAAAGAGGACTTCAAGATCTACAACTTTTATGAAGACCTTGAAGATAAATTCTGTCATCTAGAGGGTCAAAATTGGACCAGACTATACAGGATGAATAGTAACCCAGAAGATGTTTATGAACAGTACACACAGAAGATGCTTTACAATTAGCATAACTTTCTCTAGAGGTATCGGATTAGGGTGTTCTTTATATGGTTGGAAAGAGAATTTCAAAATCTACAACTTTCATAAAGACCTCAGAGACCAATTCTATCTTCTAAGGGGTCAAGAATGGAACAGAAGGTAGGCTAGAAAGATAGAAGATAGCAAAAAGACAAAAGGAAGGGGAAAATTGCTATAACTTTTCCTACATATATCTGATCAAGGTGTTCTTTATATGGTTAGAAAGAGGACTTCAAGATATACAACTTTTATAAAGACCTCAAAGACCAATTATATCTTTTGAGGGTCAAAAATGAAACAGAAAATAGGCCAAAAAGACAGAAGATAGCAAAAAGATAGAAGGAAGGGAAAAATTGCTATAACTTTCCCTACAGATATCCGATGAAGGGTGTCTTTATTTGGTTCGAAAGAGGATCTCAAGATCTACAACTTTTATGAGACCTTGAAGATCAATTCTATCTTCTGAGGGGTAAAAAATGAAACAAAAAATAGGCCAAAAAGACAGAAGATAGCAAAAAGATAGAAGATAGCAAAAAAACAAAAGGAAGGGGAAAATTACTATAACTTTCCCTACAAATATCTGATCAAGGTGTTTTTTTATATAGTTCAAAAGAGGACTTTAAGATATACAACTTTTAGGAGACCTTGAAGACCAATTCTATCTTCTGAGGGGTCAAAAATGGAACAGAAGATAGGCTGAAAAGATAGAAGATAGCAAAAAGATAGAAGGAAGGGGAAAATTCATATAACTTTTCCCTACAGATATCTGATCAAGGTGTTCTTTATATGGTTTGAAAGAGGAATTCAAGATCTACAACTTTTATGGAGACCTTGAAGACAAATTCTATCTTCTAATGGTTAAAAATGAAATAGAAGATAGGCCAAAAAGATAGAAGATAGCAAAACACAAAAGATGATAACGTCATCACAGAAGAAGCAAAAAGGCAGAAGAAACAAAACACAAAAGATGATGACGTCATCACAGAAGAAGCAAAAAGGCAAAAGAAGTAAAACATAGAAGATGATGACATCATCATAAAAGAAGCAAAAAGGCAAAAGAAGTAAAACACAGAAGATGATGACGTCATCACAGAAGAAGAAAAAATATAGAAGATACAACTTCACTCTTGAACATCTTCCCTTATAAGGGCCATAACTTTTAACTTAGATGTCCAAAAATTTCATTCTATATACCCAAAATCTTTCCAGAAATCCAAAGCCTTAAAATTCTATTACCTCAAATCTTCACCAAATGAAGAAATGCTTAGTTCAAAAGAAAGCTCTTAGAAATGCTTAGTTCGAAAGAAAGCTCTTATCTTCCTCTACCTTTTTTCCTTCTTACTCCACACCTAAATCTCTTTAGAAGGCTTAGAAAGGATGGAACCCTAGCTCAACTCTCTTCTTTCCTCTCAACCACCGAAACCTCTCTTCTTTCTCTCTTTGATTTTTGTTATTTCACTTCTTCCTTTTCGAATTTCATTTCTCCTCTCTTTAGGAAGAAGACAACACTTCTTTTTCGCCATTTTACCCTTAATGATTGAAAAAAGTCCATCTTGCCCTTCTTTGAATGCCTTATGGTCTTTAAACTTAAGTGACTTGTCAAAATTGGCTTTACACTCTCCCACTACTTTAATAGTTCAAAGCCCTTAGCCCATGTTATATTATCTTACCCACATTAATATGCTAATTAATTCCAACATAAATAATCTATCAAGACCCCAAAATTATTCTAATCATGCTTATAATAAAAAAATTTCAAGGGCCAACAATTCCATTGGTTCTTCTAGCTTTTCCTCATTCTTAAGTGTGATAACCTCATATTGCTCTTATTGACATAATTTCATATTGCTCAGAGAGTTTTCCACACTTCTCTCACAACATTTATGGGAAAGTTGTCTCACTTATATCTCCAGGTTGTGAATATAAGAGGCACGATTTTCTATTACTTGATCAATTTGTTCTTCTAGTCTATTTTGGGTCTCTTTCATGCCTATTAGCTTATCCATGATTTTGTCCAATTTGGAATACCATAAACCGGATTCATCTTGCTGAAATTCAAATAGGTCTTGACGTCCCATGTGAGTACTTGCATTGTTGGACCAATAAAAATTTAGGTGGTTTTGCTAACCCGAAGTGTACGGGTTCATATAAGGATGATGATTTCCCTAACTAAATTGGAGCTCATTCGATTTCACAAGAGTCCTTTGCTCTGTTGGATCCCGTTTCTGGAACCCAACTCTTGCTTAACAGAATACCGTGATACTTGAGCGTGGCTCCTTGTTTAACATAATTTCTCATATTTTTTAATCTTATACAAGTCAAAACCATTTGGAAACTAATTCTCAATCAAAACTCAATTCTTCTAAATCATACAATGTCTCAAAAACATCCTTAACACCAATCTTTTTCTTATTATATCTTTGCCATAAAACCAATTTTATAAAAAATCGGACAGTATAACGACTGTATTTTAGCAAACCCAAAACCTGCAATTGGTTTTAAAACACATTTCTGGAATCCAAAACACATTCATATTCAAATCCCATTAGCCATATCCAATCATTTGCATATACAAACACAATTTATAACCAATAATCATACACAGATTCATATTCCTCTCTATATCATCCATACATAAATCATAATTCATTAACATCAAAAGAATACT
>JANVCL010000214.1:24902892-24916303 GCA_026546855.1 Erythroxylum incrassatum | reverse complement strand
ACTAAAATTATTATTCACTGCTTTGATTTTAATGACATCAATCTCAAATTTTTATTTATTCCAATGTACCGGTTAAACTAGATACCGGGTATTACAATCTCCTCCTCTTGTACTCATATTCTCCACTATGATTTTTCTTCCCTTTTCACCTCAACTGCCTCTTCATCTTTTATACCTTCTCCATTAAACTCTCTATCTTGTTTCCTTCTTTAGCAATGCCAGAGAAAAACCTACCAATCATTCCTTTGTTGCTCATAATATTTCAAATGAAACTACATCCTCTTTCCTACCTACTTCCACCAATTCCTAACTAGCTTTTGAAGTTACTAGAAAGTCTTGGACTCAAGTTGATAAAAAGTCTGACCCATAGATTAAACTATCCTAATATGATTTCTAGGAATCCTGTTGTTCCACCATCTCCAGAAACCTTAAAGGTAGGAGTTGAACTGTAGACTGCCACACTTATAGGCTTCTTTCTTAACGAAAGAATGTCCTTTCTAGCAATAAAATGCTTATTTGACTATAATTAGACACCCATATTTAATGAGTTTTACTTGATATTTACTATTTTTTATAGCATATTTGGTACTTGATTCACTTCAAGTACATTTTTAGGTAATAATTGCCTTATTGGACCAAAAGGAGAAGAATTCAGATAAAATAGTGGCATGGAACGAAGATTTGGAGCAACTTGAAGATACACGGCCATGTAAGTCTCTATAAATGTGTGAAGATTGAAGAATTTTAGTTCTATCAGTATGGAGTTATGCAACCGTGTATATTGATATACATGGTTGTGTATATTTCCCATGTAAGTCTCTATATCCATGTGAAATCACAAATTCAGGTGTTTTTGGAGATACGCATTCATTTACATGCTCGTGCATATTGACCATGTATAACCTAGAAACCTTAGTTTTTTATTATAAAAGGATGTGAGCAGAGCCAAAAAATGAAACCCGAGTTATTAAACAATTTTTAATCATAAGCAACCTAGAGAGGCAACTATTCTAATTAAGGGATAAGGAAAACACGAAGAATAAGTTAAGAGATTTGATAGATGACAACATCCAATTTAGTTTTATAAGAAAATCCATTAGAAGGAAAAATGAGATTTAGAATTATGGTTTCTTTTGTTTTTATTAGTTCTTTTGCATATTTATCTTTGATTTTGTTTTCTATAAGTAGGCACTAAGCTTGTTTAGAGTTTAGCTCTGATGAACCCTAAGTTTTGATAACAATATGTTTTAATCTTTTATTCAATGCAATTACATGGATTGATTTATTGTGATTCAATTATGCATTTTATTCTTGTTCTAATATATATGAAATATTAGTATATGATTTGATTTCATATGATTGAGATTGAGAAATCCTCTTATATAAATAAATCTACTATAATTGAAAGGAGTTGTAGGCAAACCTAGAGATAGGTCGACATAAATCCTCTAGATTAGGGTCAAATTTAATAACAGAATTCACAAATCAATAAAGCGCAATCCTAGGGGTTTTAACTAGAAAGATTTACGTTAATCAACTAATGGATTAGTTATTAAAAGTCTTGAGAAAGATATTAACATAAGATACAAATGTTCAAGGTCCAATATTCAATAATATAATTGCATGATAAAAGGTTAATAATAAAGGATTCTTAGGGGGGTTCATTACCTAGACACTATTATTTGATATTGACATCTTCTTAGTATTTTTCCTTATTTTACATTTAGTATTCTTTTTAATCTTAATTTAATTGTTTAGTTTAATTTTTAATTAAAATCCGTAATATGATTCATAGGTTAGATAATAGAAAAATGGTAACTACTAGTATTTACAATTTTTGTGTGATTGACCCGTACTTACCTATGCTAGCTACAGTTATGCCAGACACTTAAGGTATTTTTAATATTGATATAAAACATACAATCAAGTTTTTGGCATCGTTGCTAAGGACTACTGATATTAGGAAAACCTAGATTTTATTAATCTAATCGCTATTTTGTATTTATTTTATTTTCTTTCTAATTATTCATTATTTATCTTTTAAACTTCTCTACTTTGACTCTGAGCTTATGGCTTACTGTTAGGATTTGAGATTCATTGCTACAGTCATAACCCATAATGGAAGGATGGAGTTTACAGTATTCTCGTAGGAGTTATGATATGCCACCGCCTATATCAACATCACAACTCTAGAAAGAAAGGTTTGGTGACATGTTTTTGGAAGCTCAATTGAATTCCATACTGTGTTGCAACATTTGTGGGAGTAACAATTACAGTCATGAACGTCGGACGCCAAATTATATCTGGGAGCAACAAGCATGCACAACCAATCTCAGATTACCCCATACAAGAATACTTATCATTTAAAGTAGAGTAACCTTTACACTTATTGATGGAATACTTATGTTTTAACTAAATATTTACAACAACAATAGCAAGAAGAGCGACTTATAGATATAAAAATGAAATACCTTTCAAAAAGTGAAGACAACTTGTGTGAATTCAAAAGAGAGATTTTCTTCACCTAAATACATTAAGCATAACACAACATATTATTTGATCTTATTAACGCCTTAGAGTGAAGAAGAGACAAAGGTCAATTTTGTAAATGAACTTGCATTCCAAGAAGACAAGGGGGTAACTGTTGCTTTAGAAGAGAAGGAAGAACAAATGTTAGATGAAGTAGATGAAAAAGAAGAAGGTGAAGCCTATGTCAAAGAAGAGGAAGTAGACAAAATGGCAAAAGAAGATTAAGGAAGAATAAGAGAATGAGTCAATTAAGGAAACTACTAATGAATCATTAATAGTCACATTGAGTACGGATGGTTCTCACTTCCTACAAGACAAATTGTTTGAGTCAACTAAAGATTCAGGACGTTTTATTTTTTCTTATTTTATTGACAGTTTGTTATTAAGAAGGGCATTAATGGAGTCCACTGGAGTTATTAATTTAATACTGTATGTCCTTACTATTATAATATGTGGCTTATTCATAGGCTACAAATTCACCATGTGGAGAAATGAATTAAAGCAAGCCACTGATTATAAACCCAGGATGATGGTAATATACAGGGTGTGTCGAGCTAAAGACGTTAACCAAATGCTACATCAGAGGCAATCTATGAACTAGTTTAGGTTTTATTTTCAATTTCCACTCCTTTTTTTAATGTTAGAATAGGAGTTTATTAAGTTTTGATGTGTTTTAAGGTTAGAACATTAAGAATCTTGAATAGATTGTGTGCTTATCCAAGTATGTGGTTTCATTGCCAATCTCTTTTTCATAAAATGTTGGTTTCACGATAAATCTTCTCCTATAGGATGCTTAGTCGCAATATCCACGTTAATATCTATAAAAGTTCTAACTAACAAAAAGAATCGTTTGCACTTAAAAATATATAGTTATAAATTCTCTCTCCATCAGAAACTCTACCTTACTAAACTTAGTCGATAAATGTATTCTAATTTTCTGTTGGAAAATCATATGTTGAAATCTTGAAACTTGAATATCTTTATCTATGTTTCTCTTGATATTTTATTTTTTAAAAGTTAAAAAAGAATTCATTAAGATGCCCTAAAGGCAACAAAAGAGTAATAGTATAAGGTTGTGCTATCATTTGATACAATAAAATATAAATGGCTTTAAAAACTTGTTATTCCCTAGGAGTACTAAAAAACATAAATCCTGATTATGCCAAGTTCCATTATCTTTTGAGTAAAAAGCTCAAGTCTTCATTTACTTTGCGTGCAACTAGAATTTCTCTAATCCAACAACAAATTCTATGAGCAAGAACATGCTTGTCTGATTTTAACATTTTTTAAGGTTCTTAAGGTTCCTTTCACTTCATTTTGAATACATTGAACAAGTCAGGCTTAAACTTAGGCATTTTTTTTCCTATTCTTTTGTATTGTTTCTCAGCCCACACCAATATTCCATCCCAATTACCAATTAGATAAGCCTGGTTCATGATATGAAGATTCTAGCTCATATAATAGCAGAAAAGCAACATTGAAAGAAAAGATCATTTATAGTTTCAGGTACCATATTTCATAAACTGCATAGCTAGTCACTGGATCCCTTTGGCCTGTCTTTGGTTTTTAGTCTCCCTCTAGCAACAAGCCAAGAGACAACAGAGGCTTTAGACATCGATGATCCTTTCCGAACAATATTATACCAAGGAATGGATGGAATTAGAGGTCTGATAGCTTCTAAGCAAGAGGAATTAGAAAACTCCCCGTTTCCGTTAGAAATTCATGTTGATTTATATCCTTCAAGAGAGTGCCAAGTAAGTAGCAAGGATAATAATTCATTAACCTATCCATACATCTGCCAGTGGCTAGCCAAGAGCTTTAATTTATGACTTAGGAAACTCGAGCATGGACTGGAATTCTTGTTATAGTTATTTTGTTAGTATAATTGTATAATCATTTCGTTTAACTTGTCCTCTCATACCTTACCTCCACTTTTTGTACATATTTTTTCATGCTTTCCTTCAACTACCTAACATCTTGAGATCTAGCGCCCTCCATCAATAATGAACACCATGTTCTCAGTTTTCACTGCCAAGAATTGTCTGATACCAAATTGATAACACATATTTTAAGAAATATATAAATAGGATTGTGAATTGAAAATTACAGATTTAGAGAAGAAACGAGAAAGAGGAAGAGGAGACAAAAGTAAGAATTCTGTTAAAGGATCAAATGGTCGTTACAACTGTTAATCTACAATTATTATAGTTGTTGATACCCAACCAGTACAATTCTTACACATATTTTCTCATTTACAAACACCGGCGTGGACCTCTTCCCAATATTCTCATCCTTAACAACACCACCTTGCTAAAAATTGTATCCAACTTCCGTTTGATCACACAGGACGTTGTATACACCTCCTTCATCAACTACCTCAGCTCTTTATTTATAGCCGAACAGTTTGAATCCCGACTTCCTCCTATCCCTACCTAATTGCATTTTATGATAATTTAGCGACTATTGGCTATATTCTATATCATTATAACTATATTCCACAATTTATTTTCGATCATGGTTCAATTTAGTGGTTACCTGTCGACTTATATGATGAATAATTGTGATTGTGTTTGAAAATACAAGTGATTATCTACTGAAATTTATACCTAGTAGACTTTGAGTCTTTTTTTTTTAACAAATAATACTGAAGAGAATGAGAGATACAAAGCAGTCGCTTACACGAAATAGAAAATCTGACTAGAGAATACTCTTATTTAGTAATTGCTCAATATTCTTGTATTGATCTAAGGCTACTTCAGTGCTTTACTATCTTCAATACGCAGAAAGTGGAAACATGGCAACCCTTCTTGTTGCTCGACTGTAGGCCAGCCTTTGGACAGGTGGAAGTTAAGGAGTTAACTTAGTGACCTCCACCCTTTGGTGGATCATGTTTGGTGTTGGGACCTGGGTCCTTTTCATAGTCGATGTCCACCATTACATCCATCCCTGCGAGCTTTCTCGTCTTCGTTTCAGCTATGACGATGTCTTCCTAGTACAGAACAATCACACCGGATATTCTGCTCAAGTAACTATAACTACCATACGTAATATTCACTAGGGCCATGTTTAAACTATGTATAGTTACCTCGCTTAATGAGCTTCTAAGTTTCATGCGTTCTGGAGACCCTGGAAGACGTGCTGCACAAAGAATTTGGCGCTAAGTTACATTTTGAGGCACACATCATAATGAAAACAGGAGCTAAAAGTAGAAACACTAATGTATCTACTCACCCAAAGATACTTGAACAAATAGAAAGAGGAGGAAGAGAAATGTAGTAAACTTGGCCTGAGAACCCATTAAGGAATAATAGGAAGTTGGTGGTGTTTTAGCTGTTTTTTTGGATTTAAAATAGGTGAACGACAAAGGCCCCATTGCACTATTGATGGTGCATTTTGGAGTCATCAAAAGCTTTATAGAATGATAATGAAAATGCAACATCCCATTTGCAAGAGAGGTCAACTCTATTAATTTATGGCATCTCAGGGTGTCCAGTCCCAAGTTTTGATGCCACTTTTTCTCTATATATGTGTCTCATAAAGAATGTGTTAGGTAGCAATCACCATGTCTATTGCATGGCTCCCTTTCCTCGAATCGACTTGGACTTTTTGTTGCTTACAGTTTTCCTAGACGCTTTCTAATCAACAAATTTTCCAAACATCAATGATTATCCAACCACTCAACCATTCGGTGCTTATAGTTCCACTATTTAATCATTTGTACCATTTTGGTCGAGTTCATCCACTTGCGAGAATGAATTTTAAAATAATATTAAATAAATTATACATTTGTTCTTTATACATAATTTTTTTGATAAAAGTTTTTAAAAGATTATAAAAATAATTAAAATATTAGTTTTTATTTTATTCTTCCCATTTTAATTCTCATATTTTAAAATTTATCATTTTTTCATTCATACAACTCACTTCATCGTATTCTACACTTAATGAGTTATTAAAAATGATTGGAGCTATCGATAACAAAGTAACAAAACAAGATGGAAAAAAATTATCTGGTAGCTAAACATTATCATAAAAGTAATAGACAAGTTTTAAAATATAATGATTAAAATTAAAAATAAGTTTAAACCATAAAAGGTCCGATATAATTAATTCTATTACAAATATATAAACGAAAATATTTAAACATATTAAACTTTAGTATACAAACTTTATAATGATTAAAATTAGAAATACGGAAGGACCGCTTTGTTTGGATTCAAACTTTTTTTTATTTTCAGATTTTTTAAATTTTAAAACATTATTTTGATTTTAAATTAAAAATTATTTAAAATAAAAATATAAAATTTTTGAACAAGCTCGAATCCGATCCAACCTAATATCACCCCTATCACAACGAAAGTAGTGGAGAAATATCTTTTCAGCTCGTCACTTTAAATACTTTTCATTCCAATTAGAAAACAAACTATCTTCAAGCAAGTATACAACGATAAAGCTTTAGGGTTAGTAGAGTTTTTGTCTTTAAAATTTTTTTCAGAAGAACATTTTTAAAAGTCAGTTAATTGTTTAACTATCAATTAAAAAAACAGTTTTTTTAAAAGAGCTTTATATAATAGATTATTTGGCAACCTAAAAATAAAAATCACTTTTATTAATTTTAACTATATTTAATAAAATATTTCATTTGATTAATTAATAAATTGACTTCATCCTCATAATCAAATTTTAAAAATGTCGTTAACAAAGCTTAATCATAACACATAGGCTAATCTTACGGTTGAAAATACACCATCAGAAACAAAAGTTAATGAAGTTTTATACATCAAGAAAATTATAACCAGAGATTGACAAATGGAAGGAAACTTCAATGAATCCAGTTTTGCATTTATAATCTAACCATCTACTTAGATTCCCAGCCTCAAATTATATATCTTAAGTTAACCAACTGTATTTCTATAGATACAGTCAAGAAAATAAACATTCTTATTTAAGCAGTCCTAGATAGAAAGCAGCAGTTTTAAGGGAGCCAAAGCTACAATTCTTGGCAAATAAAAGAAAAAATCCTGTTTACGTTTCAACTTCAAGCAACAACCAAGCGCAATCTCAAAAGGAAAAATGGTAGAAACGAGAATAAAGGTTTGAGGATTCACCTAGAACTCAAGAGACTGCATTGCCAGAGCTGCAGAAAAAAGAGAGTTTTAATATTATAACCGATATCCTCCAAAACCCGACTCCCAAATCACCTCAATTTAACTAATAATCAAGTGAAAGCCACAAAAAATGGCTTTAATTGAAGTTTTTGTCAACGGAGCCGACAACGCAGAAGCCCTCTTCTCTTCTCCCTTATCACAACAATAAGAGTAAAGACTGGAACTTTTTGACAGATCTTTGTCAGCTTTGCGTCCACCGAGTTGAAACTTAGAAACATTTATTAATTGAGCTCTTTTCTTATTTTGCTTACAAAGGCTTTACTTAAGTGACGGGAAAGTGGGAAAATTTTTTTTTTCAAAAAATTAAATTTTGAATTTTTTTTTAAAAACTTCAAATTTTAGTTTTTAAAAATGTTGTATTTAAATTTTTAAAAAAGTTGTTTCTACTTCAAAAGTGCTTTTAAAAAATATAATTAAATACCTACTTTTTTTTAAAATAATTTTTTTGCGATAGATAAAAATATTTTTAAACCCTTCAAAAGTCGAACCAAACATGGGCTTAAAATAAAATCACGATGCATGTATGACGATACGCAATTAAAGATACATAGTTTGCTCACATACACCTCCTAAAAATTCAACCTTTTCTTAAGTGGTGTTTCACGATAAGGATGTACACCTGACCAAAAGAAAATCTGCAGATGACCAATGTCAAAGATAGAGATTACTCTTTTTTTTCCAGCTCATCGTAATTAAGTCTGGTCTGAATTAAAACTTAAATGAGATTGATTCGAGTTGACCAAGATTTAAGTCAGGTTTAGATTCCTTTTTTTGTTTTATTAAAATATGTCAAGAAATAATTTTAAGTATAATACCATTATTTTAAATTTTAATTTTAAGTTTCGTTACAGTTTCCTATATCAACCAAGAGGGGGTGCTTGGTGGTTTAAAAAAAGTTAATAGATAAAAAATTAAAAGTGAGTAATTGATTGTTGATTATCATTATAAGAGTAATAGTTTGATATCCTACTTTTGAAGAATCGTCCGTACCTTTCATTTAGGAGAGAAATGAAATTTATTCTTTAATAGTGGCTTTTAAATTTTTTTAAATATTAGTTAATTAAATAAATTTAATTAATTAAAATATAATTAATTAATTAAAATATAATTCATTCATTAATTAAAAGATTATATTTTAATTAATTAATTAAAATATTATTAATTAAAATATTATTACTAATTAATTAATTATAATATAATTAATTAAATTATTATTATTAATTAATTACAATATAATAAATTAAATTATTATTAATTAATCAATTACAATATAATTAATTAAAATATAATTCATTCATTAATTAAAATATTGAAATTAATTAATTGATTAAAATATAATTAATTATAATATTATTGTTAATTAATTACATTACATTTTAGTTAATTAAAAAATTAATTAGTTACAATATAATTAATTGAAATATAATTCATTCATTAATTACAATATTTTAATTAATTAATTAATTAAAATATAATAAATTTTTATTTCTTAATATTTTTTACAAACCAACAACCATCAATGATAATAATAATCATTTCTTTATCTTAATCAGCTATCATAATTATAACGATAATATTCATTTTTATTCCTCGTTTTATTTATTCTCATTCTTATTACTATTTTCCTACGTGAACATATATGCTATAACAATAATAATGTATGTTATAAATATGTACATTATAGCAGTAATAATGTATGCAATAAAAAAAGTATAATTAGTTTTTTGTGATTTTAAAACCTGAAAAAATAAAACAGAAAGTAGAAAGTCAATCAAACAAATGTTGAAGACGAAATCAGAAGTACAATAAAACCCAAAGTTATATTGGTGCCCACTGAAGAGTTCTTTTTACGTGACCATTATAGCTCAAGGTTGATGTGGACAACCTTAATATGTCAAAGTACCAGAATGTCTTGTTTAAACATGTTGCATTTACCAGAATGTCCTGTTTAACGTGTGGTATTTACGAATATAGTCTTACTTTATTGCATGGAGACACCTGGAATTGGTTTTGAAGGGGCACCATCTTGGTGCAACGTGCAAAGCTTATGACAGGTGAACCAGGATAAGAACAAGGAAAGTGTAAACTTATCTGATGGCACTCCAATCATGAATTTGAATGCTGGAAGTCATTAAGTCGTCGAGCCTTCTTTATTTGACCTCCCAACTTTGCTACCTTTTCTTTGTGCGCGTGTTAATTCTCTGCCTTTTCATCCACCTTCAATATAGATCTCATTATTTTCAGACATTGGAATAGGATTTGTTTTCATCCATTTCTTGACCAATACACACTCCTTTTCAGTTCATCAATCTGTCTGCTATTTTCACCTTCAAATCATATGATTTCTGCTTTGGTGTGCTAAGTTTCATGTTTAACGTGTAGACCACTTAGTTACTGAATTTTGATTAATTTACTGGCCACCTATTCTTACTGCCACATAATTAATTATGTATGACAGCTAATAGTTACTATATCATTATTAGAGAAGATAATCATCCTGTTTGACAATTAGCAGATTGTATTAATTGTTAGTTGATTCTATTGACTATTAGCTTACAGCAGATTATATCAACTAATCAGTCGTTTATTAAAGATGTTTGATAAAATTAGTTAACTAGTATTAGTTATTTATATATAGAATGACTTATGAAGACATAATTTAAAAAATATCGTATTTTATTATAACCGGTAGAAAAAAAGGGATATTAAATAACCATGGTTAATATATATGCATATGTATATGTTTAGGAAGTGAAAATATCAAGATATATTTAAATTTTAATATAATATTATTTAAAATTTAAATTTACATGTACAAAATATTATAGTAAAGAAAATAATATTCCTTACTGTTTAATATATGTTATAAATATTGTAAAATTAGTTTGTTATTTAAAAAACAATCTAATTTAAGTAAACTTATATTTGACTTATTCTAAATTTAGTTTATATTTATTCAAAAACACATATGTTTTAAAGTTAGATTCAAATTCGTTATAAATTTAGATTCAAATTCGTTATAAATTTATAATTTATCTTCTTAATTTTAGCGTCCAAATTTAGAGAAATTGTGAATATCATATCTTTATTTCATATTATTATCCACTTATTCTTATGTATGTATGTATTATTATCATCATCACACTCAGTCTGAAGTTTCGCAATGAAGCGGGATCTGGGAAGGTCTGATAGTACGCAGCCTTACTCCTACATAATAGAGAGGCTATTTCTGGTAGACTCACATGTATATGAGACAATATAACAGTGACACAGGTTACAAAGAAAATGGGTAAAACAATATTAATAAATAAAAATAATAATAAAAATAACAAAATATATAGATATATATATATATAATAATGAAAATAAGACTAATAATAATAATACTAAAAATGCTAATAATAATAATAATACAACTAATACAAATATGAAAAGACAATAAAAATTAAATAATAATAAAATAGTAATAAAATAAAACGAAGGAAAGTAATAACTAGTGTGCCAACCGAAGGGATCCTCAGTCCTGTAGAAACACACACGTTCTAGTCACAGTGAAAGAGCTCACAAGGAAAATACTGAAGTGGCTGGCGAGAAAGTCTCTAGAGATTATACAGATAGAAAGATTTCGTATGAAATACTTTATAACCAAAACAAATAAAATCCTTGACTAACAGATGAGGTCGCATATGACAAAGGCGTGTGTTAAGAAAGGGAAACAAGAGGAAAAGATTGATGGGAGAGGATTGTATCCTATCGACGATCTCCAGCCGTAATTTACACTCGAGCATAAGAATTGCCTAAGCAGCAACACAGTTGGTGATATTCCCAATTAAGGGAATCGACGATTTCGCAAGTTTCCAATATACGAAAAGTAATTTCAGCAACGTGTTAATAAATGCCTTGCTAAAACGTCAAAAATAATTTTCAAAGCTCATTCTCTCTCTTTCTCCCTCTCTCTCTCTCTCTCTCTCTCTCCATGCATAACTACAATCTGCTTCTTTCTACGTAAAGAACTCCCAACTTCACTACATTACGTGCTACGCCAACCGAGCCTTCAAGAAGTAATACCATTGAAGTTGTTAACTGTCTAACTGAAACTAGCAACTCCAATCTAACGAATACATCTAACTTACAAGTAGAGAAGAAACTACGTTAGAGAAGGGGGACTTTGATTAAACAGACCCAATACATACAAGGAAGAAGAAGCAAAACCTCCTAACCCTAAATTACATAACAAAAGAATTGAAAAACACACTTGAAGCCAATGGAAGAACATGAATGTAGACAAAAAGCTTCACACTCCATAAGGAATACCAACAAAATAAAATCAGTGACACCTCCTGATGGAACCAACAGTATCTACAGAGGAAACAACCCAGGATCAGAAATCTAGATATAGGCAAACCAATCATAAGAATTAAGATAAGACAAACCCGTTAAAGTATGGAATCGCTAACTGATCTTCTTTTTACAAAAATTGCAAATCTTCTTATCCTTACAACCTTCTGTTGTGTAACCTTAATTGTTTCTGTAACCCTTGTTTCTGGGTAGGCAAAAAGCATAGATCATGTATTTTCATAGCGTTTCTGTTTTTTCTTTATGTTTTCCAATAGATCCCTCTAAGATAGGAAGAAAGGCACATATATATGTATAACTCTCTCATTTCTGCATAAAAAGTAACCGATAATCTTAAATAGTTTTTTTCTTTTATATGCGATTTGTAATTCAAATCAACAGATTTTTTCTATTTAACTTAAAATATTAATAGATAAAAATTAAAATTAAAATAATCTACTGCTTATTTAAATTAAAAATAACACACTGTGTTCCAAACAATTAAGGCATGACAGGGACCGCAGGAAAAAATTAATAAGACTAAAATTACAATAAGAATCTATACAGGACCAGTGTATTCGTATTATAATTAATCATTAATTATTCCACTAAAAATTTATGATTGAACTCCTCGTTAATTTTAACTTTCCACAACATAATAAATTATGTTCCCCATGTTAAGATTACAGATGCTTGTCAAATAAATAAATTACTGACAATTTATTTAAATAACAATATTAATCTTTAAAATTGTCGCTCAACTTATTTCATGTGTCAGATTAAAAATCTACCTGCAGGATTTACACAATAAAACCTTATAAGCTTACTTAAAGTGCATCACCATTCTCTATACAGAGACATGGGTTCCATCATTAATCAATATTTCACAAATACAAATTGCCTTTGCCCAATACACCGAGTATTATTGTCTTGTTGTGGCATACCAGGTGTAGACAATTGTGAAGTAATTCCTTATTCTGATAAATAAGCAATGAATTCCCTAGAGAGGTATTCGCCACCACGATCAGATCGTAGTGACTTAATATATTTTCCATGTCGCTTCTTTGTTTCTACATTAAATACTTTAAATTTTTCAAAGCATTCAGACTTACGATGCAATAAGTAAATATATCCATACCTTGAGTAATCATCTGTGAATGTTACATAATACTCATAACCACCTCTAGCTTGGACACTCATGGGGCCACACAAATCAGAATGAATTAGTTCTAAAACATCATTGGCTCTATTATCTTTTAAGGAAAAGGTCTCTTAGTCATTTTACCTTCTAGACAAGATTCACAGGTTGGTAGTGCCTCCACTTTGAATGAACTCAAAGGTACATCTTTGACATGTTAAGTCAAAATGACTTTACGAAT
>JANVCL010000214.1:24876154-24895428 GCA_026546855.1 Erythroxylum incrassatum | reverse complement strand
AGCTTCGGGTGAAAATGCACCCCTTCGCCACTCTATGTCCGTCAAACGGACACGCCTGTCCTCTTGGCAGACAGCTACGGGTGGAATTGTATCTTGGAGCCAATGTATGTCCGTTTAACGGACAACTTTGGGTCAAAATGGCCCCAAACTAGACCCATGTCCGTTTAACGGACATGCTTTGAAAAGTGGATAAAATTTTGATTTTTTCTTAAGGGCAACATTGATTTTAGTTATGAGCATGATCCTTTGTTAATTTATCAATTCCTTTATTTTGTATTCCAATTGAGGGGAATTCTTGAACATATCAAGTTAAGAGTTTTAGGAATAAGTTTGATCAATGTAAGCTCACCACTATGATGTTTTAACCGTAAGTGATCCCTCAAGGTTGTCAGTATAAGAAAAAAAGATGTCAGTTAGGTCTCGGTAACGGGACCCAACAATGTGAGTTGTCCAATAAAGATGCAAACTAGCTAGAACTGAAACAATAAGTGTGATTTTAACAACATATAAGAGAAACCTATTCTGCTAGGCATTTACTCTTGATTTGATTCTTTCAATGAGAGGAAGATAATCTTGAAATTTTGGTTTTGTAGAGGTGATAGGAGTAACAAGATAGAAGAATAGAGTTGTGTGAACATTCATACTCATAAGTCACCTAACTTCAGTAAGATTCTTTACTTTAGTTGATAAATATATGCAACACTTTTCAATATTATGTTTTATCCCTAACCATTCAGCAAAGAGTTTCAGAACTTGAATCATGAGATCGATAGATTGAGTATCAACTCCACATAGAAGTATTAAATTATCAACATATATAAGATGGGTAAGGTTATCAACTCTACAGTTATGATGATATTATAACCCTCTATTACAAGTGATTAGCTTGTTTAACAACTTAGATAAACCATCCATCATAAGGGTGAATAAATAAGGAGATTAGGGATCTCCTTGGGTAATATCCTTTAAAATTTTAAAAGTTTAAAAGTTTTATTAGGGAATCCATTTACAAACACACTTAATGAAGATGTTTGAATGCAAGTCATTATCCAATTAACAAATCTATATGGCAGTTGTAGAGCTTCAAGACATATTTGAATGAAATTCCAACTGATGATATCAAATGCTTTGTAAAAATCAACTTTGATTGAACAACTATTAAGCATTTTACCTAAGTTGTACTCCTTCATCGTCTCTTGCAGTATAAGAATATTATCCCTAACATTTCTATTAGGGATAAAGACTTCCTAAGCTAAATTAATAATACCCTAGATCACCACTTTCAATCTTTCAGCTAGGAGTGTGGAAATCACCTTATACTTGGTGTTACAACATTATATTGGCCTGAAGTCGTTCGTTCTTTGATGGTTGTCCTTTTTGGGTACTACGAAAATGAATATATGATTGAGTTCATGAAGCATTGTGAAAGAAAAGAAAAATTCCAACATTACCTCTATGAATAGTTTCCTGTAGTATTCTATGTTGTTTGGAGTAGGAAAACCATCCAATCTTGGAAATTTTGATAGGTGTAAGCTAAAGAAAACCCTCTTGACATCAATCTCTATAATCGGGGATATAATAAGGTCTCTTATATCGTAAGCAATTGAATAACTACTTCACATTGTAGCTTGGAGCTGTCACAACCCATCATATTTAAGTAGTAACTCTTATCTATCTCTTGCAATTCAACCTGATTCGTGTGCTCTTAGCTAGTTAATCTTGTAAAGATGAAATGTTGTTGACATTTCCTTTTAAAAGTAATGTAGAGTGGAAGAATATAGTATAAGAGTTACTATCTTTCATCCACTGCATTATCCGAAGAGTCATAATAGACTGTTTAAGCTTAAGCTAGCTTCTCCTTAAGTGAATTTATCTACTAATTCCTATCAAGCATGAAGCTCTCGACAGCTCTCTTCACCAGTTTCAATTATGTCATAAGCTAATAGGATTTATAACTCGTAACCTTATGGTTCCAACATTGATTAAAAACACCTGATAACCCTTTAAGTTGAGAGATACCACTGAAAAATCTGAAAGGAGTGCCTTCTGTTCTTCTCTCAACTAGCTTTTGGATTAGCATATAAGAATGGTTAGACATCATATTTTCACCGAAGTGGACAAATGATTTTGGAAATTGGTTGAGCTAAGAAGAATGAACTTATAATCTATCTAGATTTTTCCTTATGAGCCAACTACCTTGTTGATTGTTGCTTAATGTGAGTAATCTCCCAGTTAAGTGTAAATCCACCAAGTCCATCTCCCAATTAGCTCCCAAAAAGTTGGCACCAAATAGATTCTAGGGCTCTTTTATTAAAGTTTCTAAAAGTCCCAATAAACAAAACTTCTTATCCTTCACTAATTCTTTAACTAAGGATTTTTTAAGGTCATTGAGCCTTTTAATATTCCAAGTTGGAATTGGCATTGGTAGGGGTACCCCCCCTTCATTTTTGCTATTTTGTTTCCCTTTCCTCCTATTCAACTACCTTTTGAAACTGTTATTAAGCACTTTAAGTTCACCAAAATTTTCTTGTTTTGAAGCTCCAATTACTCAGTTATTACTAGCAAAATCATGGTCATTTTTTAAATGGAACCTTCAATACTTACTGCATAATCCATGTTTCTTTTTACATTAGACATCTCATTCCTTACTTCATTGTTTTCCTCTAGGGCATTTGGTTCTATTTTAGATCTTACTTCACAATTTTGTGTAGGAAATGTCAAATATGCTAAGGTGTGTGTATCTGCCGTTCCTAGAGGTTCAACCCTTGCTGTTTTTGGAATCCGATGTTGTTCCTCAATTTCCTTTAGATTTTGAGACGTATTTGCTTCAAAATTTTGGCTAGGAGATGTCAAGTATGTAGAAGTGTGTGTATCTACCATTCCCATAGGTTCAACACCTACTATTTTTGGTGCATCACATAGCATCTAAGGTAGTTTTTCAATTGCCTCAGGAATTTGAGAATTATTTAAGCCAAAAAGATTTATATTCTTTACACCACTAGCATCAGCTATTGCAGCTGCTGGGAGAGTATTTTGAACTTCAAATTCTAATAGCTCATCATGCCAACACGTTTGAAATACCTTACCAGTAGGTTTCCATATTTTGTTAGAACTAGTAGGCTTTTAGAGATAAGAAATGGAGATTTCAGTCCTTTCTAGTTCACCAAATTCCTTAAGTCATAAGATAGGTAGAGTATTAGGTAATGAGGCATTTTTCGAAACTTCAATACACATCTTTGCATAATAAATACACTCCATAGTAATTGTTTAGGTATCCATACAAATTGGTTTACGTAAAGAGCTTGCTAAGAAACTAAGCCCCTCTATGGTCCAAAACGCCATAGGAAGATTATGAAAATTAACCCACAACGGCAGTACATCAATCTTACCTCTGTCAAGCTCCATACTGACTGCCATTTCTAAATGAAGAGGGGTTGCTCACTAACATGTTAGTGGCCTTGCTCGACAATTTCATTAAGGTTGGTGCCATCGAAAAATTTGAACAAACTTCTACCATCCTTCCACAGCATTACTTTTTCAAGCCCCTTCTTCCCCATCTCACTTTTGCCCATGCATTGAATGCTAGAAAAGTTGGGTACTTGGACCAAAAGAAGCCAATTAGTGACGTAGACCAGGCTCTGGCACCTACCATAAGTAATTCAACTAAAGGAGATAAAACTCCATCTTTAATCACATTTTAGTAGTGCTTGAGGAATGATGTAATATTTGTAATTTGTTTCCCTATGCCCTTACTAGGTTAGGAGTTGATTTAATCTTATCTACAAAAATGAGTTTAATAACATATTTGTCATTCTGTGCAGCCCCTGAGTAGGTCGAAAGAGTCTCCCTTGATAGCATAAGGAAGTCTTACTTCAAGAGTGAGGATTCTCCTCTCTTAACCCCCAAATGTAAGGCCAAAGGGCCTTCCATTGAGGCTGGAGCCTCAGTCATAAGGAAGCAGAAGCCTAGGTAGAGGAAAAATGAGGGGGTAGAAAGGTAAAATTAGGGCAATTTTCTAGTGAGAGGTCAATTTTCTAATGAGAGGTCAGAGTATAAAGTAAACATTATTGTTTGTTTATTTTTCTTTTTAATTAAACAATAAATTACAACAAAATAAACACATAATCATATTACAGCTTTATAGTCATTCTATTTTGAAATTTGACATTAAACATATGAGCACTCTTAAAAATATAAAATCTAAGACCTAAGTTATCTTTATCATCTAAATTATTCTAGTTAAGTTATGATGCTTATCACCAATATATTTCTAGTTTCAAGTCTAATTTTGGTCATAAGCTTTTATACTTTGCATATTGATTTTTAAACAAATTTCCCCTATAGTTTCTTTAATTTTAAATTAGGCCCTGTATAATTACAACCATACGTCTCTTTAAATATAATTTCTTCTTTAATCCAATATGAATTCAAATTCTTAAATTTGGTCTCTACACTTCATTTAATCATAAAATTGTCCTTTTTTATAAGCTTAAAATTTTTTAAAATTTGAACTCTAATTCTACAAAAACACAAAATTTAAGCAAAAAATGAAAAATAAAAGTTTAGTTGATTGAAAAATGTATAAACACATAATAAACCAAATATAAGAGTTATACAATCCATAAGTAAAGATCCCCAAAGTTTCAAATTAGAGATCATGTGTTTTTAAAAGTCTCATTACCTAAAGGAATTTAAAGATTTGATAATGAGAAAAGTTAAATCCTTAGTAAGTAGGCTTATTTTAAATTATAGGCAGGATTATTAGAGTAGAACACCAATTATTGTCTCTATTGATATTAGGTAATGTGCATAATGTTTTAAATGTGTCAATTTTTGATAAATGTTGATTCGTTATATTTTTAGGCTCATATTAGTGCATTTTATTTTCTTATTTGAGTAATCTTAAAATTTATGGTACTTCAGTTGTTTATGTTTTATTTTTAAGATTTAATTCACTTTTTCTAAGAAAAAGGAATGAATTTGAACAAGTTTGGAGCAATTTGGAGTCGTTTTGACTGGGTTATGGAGTGTATGATAACAATATAGTTCCTAATCATACCGTGTTTGATTTTATGTTTGATATGATTAAGAAATAAATTCTTTTTAATATTTGGATTAGATGAATCCTGGTATGGACTATGTAGTTATTTTATTTTATTCTTTAGTTTTATTAAGATTCAATTATGTGTTCTTGATTGTTCTTGAATTAATATTGATTGTATATTGATTCACGTGTGATTTAATGAAATTAAGATTAAAAAATCCTTTTTATGAATAGATCTAGTATAATTGAAAGGAGTTGTTTGCAAACCTAGAGATAGAACGACATAAATCTTTTGAATTAAGTTCAAACCTAATAGCAAAATTGATAAATCAATTAACGTAATTTTAGGGGTTTTAACTAGAAAGGGATTCCAATTATTCAACTTAAGACCAATTCCTAATAGTTTTGAGAAATATATTATCATAGTTGAGAAATTTCAATGTTCCAATGAACGTTAGATTAAATTGATTTATGAAGTCATAATTGCATGAGAGGTTCTAAAGCAAATCGAATTGCAAATATTATTGTTTCATTCTTTGACTCTTGGTTTAATTGTATATTATTATTATTAATCGTGCTTACTTATCCTTAGTTTATTGTTTTAATTTTGAATCTAATTAATCACCATCATCTTAAATTGTCAGCTAGAAAATAAAAAGAGGGTTAACACTAATACTTATAGGTTATTAGGAACACTTGATTGCTATTAATCTGTCCATTATTTTTCTTTTGCAATTATTTTATTTCTTTTATTTATTCTAGTTTTAATCATTAACATATCTATATCCTTTTTCTATTTTAGGAGCTTGGTTTTTTGTGTGAATCAAAACAATCTATCGATACTTATTGAGGGACATCTAGAAATTGAAAGAACATCTATCTAAAATATCAAAATAAGGCTTAAACAAAGGGAATAAGATTGGGAGCTACGATTTGAGAACATGGAACCAGAAACTATGGTAGAATCACAGAGGCCTATGTTTGAGTACACAAGGCCATCACTAACTGGAACAAATTCCAATACCATGAAACAAGCTATTAAAACCAACAACTTCAAGGTCAAATCAAATTTCATTCAAATGGTGTAACAATTTGTTCAATTTAATGGATTGCATGAAGAGGAGCCAAACTCTCACATAATTAATTTTTTAGAGACCTATGACACGTTTAAGATTAATATAGCCACTAATGATACAATTAGATGAAGGATGTTCCCTCTCATATTGAGAAATTAAGTTAACTAGTGGCTAAACTCTCTTCCTAAAGGATTGATTAAAATTTAAGACCAAATGGCTGAATAATTCCCAATTAAATACTTATTGCTAACCAATACTATATATTTAAAGAGTGACATCTCTTCCTATGCCTAACTAAAAGTTAGAAACCTTATATGAAATATGGGAGAGATTTAAGGATTTGTTGAGAATATGTCTATACCACAGACTTCCTATTTTGTTATAGGTTTAGACACACTATAACAATTTGAATCCTTTAACTAGGCAAATGATAGACATAATAATTGGAGGAATTTTAAATAATAAGATGCCTAAATTAGTCTAAGATTTAATTGGAGAGATGGTTATAAACAACTATCAATGGAATTCTGCAAGAGTGAAACCTAATAAGTTCATTGGAGTTTATGGTGTAGATCCAGTTATAGCCTTGATAATAAATATTAAAGCTCTTAGTTAGAAAATTGGTGGATTATCAGTGACATAACAAAATAAGTGTTGTAGAATGATTTGTATGGAGGAGGACATACGGGCTAAGATTGTCTAACCATTAAAGTTATAACAAAACTTGTTAAACATGTTGACTATATAGGTAATGTACCTTGACCATAAAATTACCTATACAATAACATGTGCAACTTAGGTTAAAGGAACCACCCAAATTTTGTTGAGAAAATCAGGGACAACAAAAGAGGAAAAAAAACCCTCCACTATGATTTTAGCAATACCATACTCTATAAGATAAGAAGCCTAACCTAGAAGATAGTATGCAAAAAAAATTATTTAGGCATATGAAGTTTGCTTTCAAGCTACTGAAGATTCATTAAGGTACCAAGAGGCTTTTTATTCATAACTTAGAGAACAAACTAGGACATCCTGCTAAGGTAATATTTTAGAGATTATATGGAGACTTGCTTGATAATACCGAGACAACTCCAAAAGTTCATGTAAAGGCAATTACTCTTAGAAGTGGCAAGGAGTTAAGTGGGAATAGAAAAAAGTTGAGGAGGAGAAGATTGAGAAAAAGGATAAGGACCAAGATAAAGACGAAAAGTAACCCAAATTGGTGAAGGAGTTTAAGCCCGCTATTAAATACCTAGTGAAATTGAAGAAGGATCTTATAGACGAGCAATTTGGAAATATTTTGGAACTTTTTAAACTTTATATTAACTCATCTTTTGTTAAAACTCTTTCACAGATGCCTAAGTATTCCAAATTCTTGAAAGAGCTACTATTGAACAAGAGTAAATTAGAGGGTTATCTATGGTGATACTAAGTAAGTAGTGTTTGACCTTCCTACAAAATAAACTACATAAAAAGCTTAAAGATTTAGGGAGTTTTACTATCCCTTGTTTAATTGGTAGTTTATCAATTGAAAATAATTATCTAACTTAAGGGCTACCATTAATTTAATGTCCTATAAGTTTTTTAAAGACTTAGGGTTACGAGAGATTCGGTTAGCTAATAGATCGATTAAGTATCCCAGAGGTATTATTGAAGATGTGTTTTTTAAAGTAAACAAATTTATTTTCCTATGTGATTATGTAATATCATATTTTGACTAGGATATCGAAGTAACTCTAATTTTAATCTATCCCTTTTTAGCTACTGCTAGGCTATAATTGATGTTTTTGATGATACATTTGTGCTTAAGGTTGGAGATGAAGAGTTAATTTTTAAAATTTCTTATGTTTTGTGATACTATATTGAACAAGATGACACTTGTTATTTTCTTAATGCAATTGATTCTATAGTTTTAAATGTTGTTTAGAAATTATCAATGATGACCTATTAGAGATATGCCTTGGCCAAAAAAAGGAGTTTAATCTTTAAAATAATATCCAAGTTAAAGTGGGAACATCAAGCTAATCATATTAAACAAATGATTATGGTAAAGTAACCCCAATTTAAGTTTAGGTCTTAATTTCCATAGTTTAATTTATATTTATGTTAAAATTGTGGTTTAGTATAGAAATTTTGCTTGGTTTATAGTTATATGTGTGTTATTCTTTTTCTTTTATGCCTTGGGTATGTTTAAGAGATTTTAAATTAAAAGGGCAGTGGAAATTTGGTTGAATAAAAAAGTTACAGAGAGTTAGTGTGTTGATGGCCATGTTCTTCTGCACACTATGTAAAGTAGGAAACAACCATGCTCAACTCATAGATGAGGTGTCAAAAAGTTATAGAAAGATAAACAAACACAAACATGATGGTGACTATGTTGCTGAAAAATCATTGTACATGACTTACACGCCCTCTAACACGCCTATGTCAACAAACTAGGTAAGTTGTTTAAGAAAAAGAAAGGTACACAAGCACTAACATGATCATGTTTATATCCGTGTTAAATTTTGACTTCATTTTTGACATATCCCTATCCTAAAATGACTAGGCAGCCTACCCGGCACCCTACAGTTACCCTCGGTCAATATCTGATCCAATTGAAAAGTTTCGCTTGGAGCAAAGCCTAATGCCCTTTTTATCGAAAAGCTTTAACTCAACATTCATAAATATAAATAGTAGAGTTTTTTAAATCATTTTATTACAAATTCGGCAATACGATAACTATATTTTGAGATACCCAAAATTTTCAAAATCCTTATAAAATTTCAAAATACTTCTATAATCACATCAAAATCCCCACTACAAATTTTTAGACTTCAAGTTCATTCACAAAGCAATCTCAACAATCACTTCAATGAACTTTAAAAAGTTAAATCATATTCACTCATTTCATTTAAAAACCTTCAATACATGCCTTCTTTACTCAGCTAAATGAGCTCTGTGAATGTTAACATTTCTATGCAAACCATATTTAACAAGTTAAACCTCCCTAAATAAATTCATTTGATTTCTTATGATACAATACTAATATAAAACATATATGCTTTCTAAACTTAATTTCTAAAGTTACTTTTACATTAAAGTGTGGCAACATCATTATTGTTATAAACTTTGTACACAACATAGCCCACCAGTAACTGCTTTGCCTTATGGTAACCCTTATGCATAAAGTCACACAGCTAATTCTGCATCGCTTACCCGCGACTGGTTAACTATTAATTACAAAGCTGGTTCTACATCGCTTACCTGCACTAGGTTAACCACTATACATTAGCAGTTACAGAGCTGGTTCTACATCGCTGACCCATAACTAGCTAACCACTAGTTATAGAGCTAGTTCTACTTACCAATACTAGGTTAACTGCTATATACAAGTAGTTATAGAGGTAGTTCCACATCGCTTATCTACAATTGGTTAACCACTAGTTATGGAGTTGGGTCTACATCTCTTACCCGTACTAGGTTAATTACTATATACTGGTAGTTACAGAGGTGGTTCTACATTGCTTACTTGCAATTGGTTAACCACTAGTTACGGAGCTTGTTCTACATCGCTTACTTGTACTAGGTTAACTGCTATATACCAGGATACTAACTTGTGTAAATATTATGGTGTACCATAGCCTAAAACTCATTTCCTTTTTTCTCAACCAATAAACTAATTTCAATGTAACTTCAAATTGTATGAAATTTAACTTTCAAATTCAAATCATATATTGCTAAAACATACGCTTATACTAGCAATATTCACTTGTAATGTATCATTCACTTAAAAATTATAATCATACAATATAAAGTCATATATCATCAATGCTTTTACAAAGAATTCATTCATTTAAAACAATTAAAATGCACTCACTGTTTTACGAACCTATTGTCAAGCACAATCATGCGTTCGATGCTTCTCCTTTACCTACACAAAGAGAATTTTACTTAGGCATTTATTTCCAAATTAGGAAATGAGGCATTTAAAAATTCAGTTTAATTGAATTCGAGATTGGTATTTAATCGCATAACACCTACACTAATCATATTTTCGCTCATTTCAGTAAGCTAACCTATTTTCCTTCGTTTCAAAGTCTAACATTGAAAGTTACTTAAATATCATCCTTATACTAACTTATCAATTTCTTCAAAACACTCAATTAATTCACCATAACTATAATCAACTTCAACAACCCACACTAACATCTATATTTCCTCTTAAGGCTAAATTGTCCTCACTACACACACACACACACACACATTTATATATATATTATCTTTCAATTTATTTGCAATTTTTAAACACAATTCACCTAAGATGAATGCCTAGCATCATCCAAACACATCATAAATCATTTCAATTTCATTACTTTCCATAAACATGCCATATACTAAATCTTCCAAATAATAACATATCACTTCATTTAACAATTTCAGTGTCACAAATACACTTAATGACCATCCTTAATCACATTCACATTGTTATTACTTAATAACCATACTTTTATACCAAACATGCTTTAAGGCTAAGCTTAAAATATCTTACATCAAGCTTTTCCAATTCAATTCTTTTTCATTTCTTTACTTCATTAGCATCAAAACCATGCTATGAATATCATGAAACATCAAAATAGGATTTTGGATCAAATCATATTAAAAAAAACATAGCCGTGGCCTATTCTTCCTATCTTGATTTTCTTGTTTTCAACCCTTAAATGCTTCCAAACTCATTATCTACTCCATGGCAAGTCAAAAATCACCATTCATCTTAAATACATCCATCCAACATAAAAACCAACAAATCTAAAAATTTAAGTTAAGAAAACTTACCAATTTATATTCCAATCTCTTAGGCACTTGATGAGCGCCTTTACTTGATCAAGATCTCTTAAAATTTCCATCAAAACCCATCAAAAAATGGCAGTACCCTTCTTCCTCTCTATCTTGGTTGACGTTCTCCTTGGTGGTTCTTCATTTCTTCTTTTGTTATTGGTCTCTCACGACTATACCAATTCATTCTCACCTAAAAGAATGAAGCAATTTACCTTAAGTTTTGGCTTGTTATACTCTTTAATGCTTTACACATGTCACCTATTAGTCCACTCTACTCATTAATCCACTAACTTTTATACCAAAAAGGTCAAATTGCCCTTTATGAGTTTAATTCACCACCTAATCGAATTAAGTTCCAAAAATATTTCGTAACTGTCTTATTATCATATTGACCATGAAATACTCTAATTTGGGTCAATAATTATTCACTGGATGTTTTAAAAAAATTTCAAATGGGATTAAAATCATGAATACCCACAATTTTCCAAAAATGGGATTTTAGTCATAAACTTTCGGAACTCTCAAAATTCATCCAATCGGATTTATTTTCAATCTATTTTAGTATCATTAAACTCTAATATTTATTTCAGATATTTTTCAATATTTCAGGGTTAGGTACCACAAAAATCACCATTCACCCAGATTTACTATTCATCTAAAAATATTATTCATTGAAAATAAAAATTTATATTCATTGAAAGGAAAGGTTCGGGGTTGAAAGGAAAGGTTCCGGGTTTTACAATCACCCCTCCTTATACAAAATTTTTCCTCAAAGTTTATCTAAGCATACATGTTTAAAATAGGTGGGGATACAATGTAAGCATCTGTTGCTCAAGTTCCCATGTAGCTTCCTTTACGATGTGATTCCTCCACAGTACCTTAACCAAAGGAATGATCCCATTACACAAAACTTGTTCTCTGCAATCAAAGATCTGTATTGATTCGTCCTTGAAAGTCAAATCTTCCTTTAGGTTCACCAGTTGTGTTGTGATCACATACGAAGGGTCCGCTAGATACTTGCAAAGTATAGATATACGGAAGACATTGTGAATCCTTGTAAGCTCATCTAGTAGCTTCAATCAACATATCACTAACCCAATTCTTTATGTGATCTCATACGATCCCACATAACAAAAACTTAGCTTACCGTGTTCCCCAAATCTAAGTACACCTTTCCAAGGGGAAAAAATACTCTATCTTAAATTTCAAAATCAAGATCTCCATGGCGATTAGCTGCATAGCTTTTCTACCTATCCTAGGCTATCTTTAATTTGTCTCGAATAACTTGAATTTTATTTGCTGTCACCTGTACAAGCTCAGGACTTATCAGTTTCCTTTCTCCTACTTCATCTCAATATACTGGAATTCTGCATTTTCTTCCATAAAGTGCCTCAAAAGGGGTCATTTCAATACTAGCTTGATAAATGTTATTGTACGCAAACTTTATTAATGGTAGGTATGCATCCCAACTCCCCCTAAACTTTATGATATGGGACCTAAGCATATCATCAAGTGTCTGGATAGTCCTCTCTGACTGTCCATCTATCTAGCGGTAAAAGTTAGTGCTAAACTTCAAATGTGAACCTAAGGATTTTTCTAAGCTGGGCCAAAGTCTCGATGTAAACCTAAGTTCATAGTCTGAGACAATAGATATCAGCGTAACATGGAGTCTTATTATCTTATCCACATAAAGTTAGGCTAACCTGTTTAAGGGATAATCATTCTTGATTGGAAGGAAATGTGTGGACTTTGTTAACCTATCCACTATCACCTATATAGCATCGCGCCCCCTCTAACTCTATGAAAGTCCTACTATGAAGTCTATAGTAATCTTCTCCCACTTCCATTATGGGATAGGGAGGGGCTACATTAATTCCACAGGCTTCTGATGTTCTGCTTTTACCTATTGACAGGTTAGACACTTATAAACGAACTATGTTATTTCCTACTTCATCCCTCTCCACCATTAGTTTTCTTTGAGAGTATAGTACATTTTTGTACTTCCCAGATGCCTAGTGTAAACTGAGGAGTAAGCTTCTTGTAAGATCTCTTTCTTTAAGTCTCCTATATCTGGTACACATAATCATTATCTCCTCATCACTATACCATCTTCCTGATTATAAGATCTATTCACTGCCTAGTCTCAACTTTGGTATTCAGCTTCATCAACTGTGGATCTTGTTTATGTCCATCTCTAATCTAATCCACCAAAATATGTTGAACATGAAAGGTAGAAATCAATGCCTTTGATTCTACCATATCCAATCTCACTCTTAGAGACCTCTTTCCGCTAGAAGTGGAAGATGTATCATCTTCAATTCCACTATCGAATTGGTAGGTCTCCTACTTAAGGCATCAAGAATTAATTTGACTTTTTTGAGATGGTACTCCATCATATAATCATAATCTTTTATTAACTCCAACCACCTCCTCTGCCTTATGTTTAATTCCTTCTAAGTGAACAAATATTTCAAATTCTTGTGATCCGAGAAAATCTTATAGGGAACACCATACAAGTAATGCCTCCAAATTCTCAACGTAAAAACTACTGCTGCTAATTTTAGATCGTGGGTTAGGTAGTTCTACTCATGCGTCTTCAATTGGCTAGAAGCATATGTTACAACCTTATCATTCTGCACGAGAACACACCTTACTAATGTCTGAGGCATCACTGTACATTACAAATCCATCACTCCCAGTAAATAATGTGAGTATAAAAGTTGTCGTCAATCTTTCTTTCAATTCATCAAAACTTCATTGACAGGCATCTAACCACACAAACTTCTCCTCTTTTCATGTCAAATTATTCAGTGGGGTTGCTATTTTGGAAAATTCTTCAACAAATTTACTATAATAGCCTACCAATCCAGGTTAACTCCTGACTTTAGTCATAGTGGTAGGAGGTATCTAATTAGTAATAGCTTCAATATTTTGTGGATCCACACTAAGTTCTTCAGCTGAGATAACTTAACCCAAGAAAGCAACCCTATCCAACCAAAACTGGCACTTACTGAGATTAACATGCAACTGGTGCTCTCGTAGGGCCTGTAATACTATCCGAAGCCGTTCTGCATACTCCTTGTCACTACTTGAGTACACCAATATATCATCAATAAAAACGATCACAAACTTATATTGGTACTCTCGAAACACCCTATTCATCAAATCTATGAAAGAACCTAGAGTTTTTGTTAATCCAAAGGGTAAACTAAAAATTCATAATGCCTATACTTAGTCCTAAAGGCAGTTTTCAGAATATTCTCACTATATACTTTCAACTGATAATAACTTGATCTCATATCAATATTCGAATACACTTTGGATCATTGTAGCTGATCGACTAAATCATTAATCCTCAGGAGTGAATATTGGTTGCAAACTGTCACTCTATTCAATTGTCTATATGTGATACACAACCTTAAACTCCCATTCTTCTTTTTAACAAATAGGACTAGGGCCCCCCATATAGAAGTGTTGGGTCTCATGAAAACCTTATCTAATAACTTCTCCATTTGCACTTTCAGCTCCTTTAACTCCAATGGGGCCATTCTGTATAGAGTAATTGAAATCAGTTGAGTTTCTGGAGGTAAATCAATCTAAATCTCTATTACCATATCTGGAGGTAATCATGGAAGATCCTCCGGAACACAGTGAGGAACTTTCTGACCATTGGAATATCTCCTAATTGAGCCTTATCATTACCTTATTTAATCATGCAAGTTGTATATCCCTGGCATCCTTTATGGAGTATTTTTCTAGCTACCATGACGGTCACTATACTAATGGGAAGAACTTTTCCTATCCTACAAAATGTCACCTCTAGTTTCCCCAATCAACTTAACCTAACCTCCATTTTAAAATAACCTACCACAACTCAATGTGTGGATAACCAGTCCATTTCAAGAATGAAATCAAAATCTAGGATATCCAATATGATCAGGCTTACCAAAAACTCCTTACCTTTGACCAGTATTCTACTATCTACAAACATTCTTTTAACAAAGCGTGAGTTTCCAGTTGGGATGGAAACTACTATCCCAACGTCTAATAACTGAGGCTTAACACTCAATTTGCATAAACATTCATATCAAGTTTGCATAAACATTCGTAGACATAAAAGAATGTGTAACACTAAGATCTACTAAAGCATATGCATCATGATCAAATACATAAATCATACCAATGACTGCAGCTAGTGTGGAATCGGACTCCTACTAAGTGACTGCAAAAACTCAGGTTTATACACGGGGTCTACCTACCTGTCTTGTAAGGTCTACTCCCCTAACCTCTAAACCTCTACTGGATGTAACAAAACTTAACCCTCTAGTCTGAGAGCCTAGGCCACCCTGACTGTATTTGGTACTTAATTTGGTCTAAGTGTGTTTATAGGTCATAATTTCCTTTACAGACTTAAAAGAGAATAATTTAGATGAAAACATGGCATGAAACGAAGATTTGAAACTTAAAAGGGATACATGACCATGCATCAGGCCGTGTACTTCTCTTAGGTCTTACAAAATCACAAATTCTGGTATTTTTGGTTATACACAGTTTAATACACAGTCGTGTTTGAAACGTGTAAGTTTAGAAACCCTAAATTTTTTTATAAATAGATGTCTTTGGAGGCAAAATGGACAAGTAGACATTAGGAAGTGTTTTAAAAGTCTTAAAGGAGACTCATAGGGCAATTTTGATTCATAAAAGTGGAAAACAAGAAGAAATTCTTGAAAGATCCTTCAGAATAGAAGATTAAACCTCTAACTTGCAAGAATATTAGATACAAATAGGGAGATTTAGAATTAAGAACTCATTGTTTTCATTCTTTTTTCTTTTTGTTTATGTTTGATTTCATTTCCAATCATGTATAACTAAATTCCTTTAGTGTCTAGGTTAGATGAACCCTATGTTTATACTTTAACATGTTTTGATTCTTTTATTAATACAATTGCTTTGATTGATATATTATGATTCTATTACGAGTTTAATATATGTTCTAATAGATCTATAATATTATATCATAATTTTATTTCATAACATAGACAATGAGAAATCCTTATATCGATAGATCTACTATAATTGAAAGGAGTTGAATGCAACTCTAAAGATAGGATGACATAAATCCTCCTGATTAGAGTCAAAACTAATAGTGAGATTCACAAATTAATAACGCAATTCTATAAACTTTGACCTGATTAATTTGGTTGAAAACCTTAGGATCAGTTGTTATTACACTCAAGGTCAGTTGCTAGCATACCATAGGAATTGCCACAGTCCAATAAATCAATAAAACAATTGTATAATAAAAAGGTAATTATTTAAGAGAATATAGGGGATTCATAACCTAGACATTAATTTCTAATATCAATATTTTTCTAAATGATTTCTTATTTCTTTGTTCAATATCCTTGGCTACTTTATTTTATTTTCTAGATTTTATTTTATTTAGATTAAAAATCACATTCAAATTCGTAGACTAGATAATAAGATAATGGTAATTACTAGTAGTCATCGTCCTTGTGGGATCGACCCTTACGTACCGATACTAGCTACAATTACATTATGCACTTGCAGTTAATTCAACATTGACACATTAGAAAAAGTCAATTAGGAACCAACACAAAAAATACCATTTATACATCCTACATTGAATTTCACAACATCATTATACATCGATCACTCCAAGAGATTGAGCCCTAAGCCATACATTAAGAGTAGATGCATTGATTGGTAGTGCTTGATCATATTGGGCTTACTCTAGAAATCTTAGACTTGATCAACATTAGTAGAGCTACTATATATGGTTTTATATTCATTAAATAGTCATACACTACCTGGTTTTTTTAGGACAGTTCTAGGCCTTTACATTCCATACTATCATTATCATTAGTATATGCTTAGAGTGATGCTACGATCCTTTGACTTCTATTCCTTTCCACTCCTCCTCTTAGTTCTTAATATGCCTTCCTTTTGTCCTTTAATAACTCAGTTATTATATCCAATATTCATTCCATTAGTCTGAGTATATTTCATTTGAGTTTTGATAACAATAGTATATTTCATTTGAGTGTTGATAACAAGTTTCATAACATTGATTACATTGACTATAATGCTTTCCTCATTTTCAGGTGTAAAATTGCTACCATGGGAACCTATTTTCACTTTCTCTTTTAAGTTAGTTTGGTTAACATCCTCCATTTTAACCTTTTATTTTATTTTAGCATTATTTTCGCTTGAATTAGCTTTAAGAAAATCCCTCGAAAGCAAAGGCAAGCTTCGCCGCGGCGAACATATGATAAAAATCCCCTAAACCTGAAATTTTCTTTTCGCCGCAGTGAACTCACCGCCTTAAAAAAATAAAAAGCTTCGGGTTAATTACGCTGCGACGAACTCTTGGCTTCACTGCAGCGGAAACCCCTTTAGCATAACCCATAACCTAAACTACTTATCTTACTATAATGCAAACGTTTAAAAAATTCTTTAACCACATTCATCAATTCAACTAAAAAACAAAACGGTTATGAACCTAACCACAAGCAATTTCTCAAAATCTTTATCTCATTTCCATAATAAAAAATACATTGCGAAAACAAAAAAAATCATAGACATCCCAAATATATAATTCATTTGTATCAAAAAACAAAAATTTTACAAAGCTTTAATGGCATTTCAAGCCATAATACATCTGTTGAGTTTGAGAACCAAAAATACAAAATACACTCTTGAACTAGTAAAACTTGAAATGCATCTAAAGCCTTAAATTCCCAAAAATCTAACTTAAAATTCAAAAATATGCCAATTCGTAGTGATGCTATAACTCTTGACCTACTCGATCTCTTGCTCATCACCTGAATAGGGAGGGAGGGGGGAGGGGAGGAGAATGGGGGTGAGCTTTAAGCTCGTGGGTAACAATTTTATAACCACTAAAAAGCAAAATCGTTGAAATAATTTACATTGAATCATAATAACATATTTCTCTAATTCTCATTTATCAAACAATTCATAAGCAACATAAATCATGCATTCATCAACTTATTCACAAATCATAAACACATAGGAATATCAAAATGGTTTGGGTGGATCCAAAATAAAACGTACTACACATTTCCCCTAAGGGTCCTGATAGCTATGAACAAAACGTACTATCACAATCCCACTTAATGGTCTTGCGTAGCCGTGAACTTATGGGAGTCCATGATAGAGCTCCATGCCACTAGCGGGTAAGCGGGAGAAACCTTTTATCAAAGTACACTTGACTTAACTTAAGGGATCACCACAAACCCACATAACATGTATTTCATATCTTGTAAACTTGTTGCCCAAAATGGCACACTTCTTTCGAAACTTGTTTTCATAACCATAATATCGTTTTAAAACCCAATGTTATTTCAAAATCATTTCCATCATTGGTTTCATAAACCAATAGCACAATTCATATACAAACAAGTAGCACATTCCCAAAGCATTGAAAAAGCAATAATTGCATATGGATAAAGTAGTTGAAAATCATTTATTTCCGTTCTTTCAAAGGAAGCATTTATAGCTTATTACTTAATTATAAAAGTGTAACCCACCTTCAATTCCTTGCTTAATTCTTGTTCAAATATGCCTCTCCTCTTTTTCCTCTTGCTCCTCTTACCTCACTTGATTTCCTTAAACAATAACCAAAATCCCATTCAATTTGGTTTAGAAATCGGGAAGTTACTACCTAAACAATTGCAGACTGTTCTTATGCTGAAATAATATTCTATGCTTAACTTCCATCCAAAAATTGGCATTCTTAGAACTGAATTTAGACTCGATTCAAACAATTTGTATCCCTATGCCTCTAGTTTATATAAAATCAAAAATCACTCAATTTGGACATCTACAGAAAAAGTTATGCCCAAAATACCAAAGCATGTTTATGCAAGAAAAATGGAGTTCGTCACGGCGAACTTTCACAGAAACCTATTCCGAGAATGGGTTTTGCTGCAATTTTCATCCTTTTACTTCCCATATTTCACATATAACCCATCTGAACACTAAACCATCTCTCCTACTTCATTTTCAACTCAATATCATTCACAACAAATTCATAATCTACTTTTGATCATTAACCAACAATAAAACCTTTACATAAACCATTCATCAATAATTTCCTACACATATTCACTTTATTTTCACTTCTAACTATTGCTAAATATGGTTCATCCAACCAAACAAGAAGGGCTAATGCTTATACTTACTTGTTTAGCTTCAATATCTTCGAGTTCTTCAAGAATCTCCAAAACCCTAGCTCTTCTTTTCTTTTTCTCCCTCACTCATGATTCTTCCCTCTCAAATACAAGGCAATATTT